>OY757905.1:103689381-103696881 GCA_963585895.1 Sepioteuthis lessoniana | reverse complement strand
AATAAAATTGGGAAACGTTTGATCCGCTTGTCCCCGAAGATATGGGTGAAACTGTAACTTTTCTTGCAAAAGAATGGTTCTGGTATCCATATTTATCCCTGCCTCGAACCAGGTAGGACTTGACACAAGGTCTTTTTTATAGTGATGATTAGGACGGGGGATGTCACACATGAGTCTAGACTCAGGCGCTGCTGGTCATAGGTTCAACCGTCTCGAAAGCCAGGTACAAAGTGGGCTATTACTAGTCATTGATTGACCAAGTGAAATGCAATGAAAATCAATGCTTGTCATTGTTTCCAGCCACCAGGCATTCATGCCAGTTGCTCCACCTAAAAACCGGACCGGGCGAGCAAGTGGTATTAATCTAGTATTGGTATTAATAAACCCTGAATGTTTATAAGTCATTAAAGAAAATAACCTAACTACTACTACTACTACTTATTCTGTCGCTGATTTTGCCGCTACTACTAATAATACGTCGGTACCGACGCCGACTACGCCGATGACATAGCGATACTGGCAAATACACCTGACCAAGCCGAAACTCTTCTGCATAGTTTGGAACGAGCAGCAGCAAGCATAGGCCTCTATGTTAATGCACACAAAACGGAATATATGTGCTATAACCAAACGGGGGACATCTCCACTCTAGAAGGAACCCCACTTAAACTAGTAGACAAATTCACGTACCTAGGAAGCAGCGTCGAATCAACCGAAAAGGACATCGAAACGAGGCTAACGAAAGCATGGACAGATATCAATAGGCTATCGATTATATGGAAATCAGACCTAACCGATAAAATGAAACGCAGTTTCTTCCAGGCAGCGGTCACATCGATACTGCTATATGGATGCACTACATGGACGCTAACAAAACAACTGGAGAAGAAACTAGATGGCAATTATACAAGAATGCTGCGTGCAATCCTGAACAAGTCCTGGCAGCAGCACCCCACAAGACACCAACTGTACGGCCACCTGCCCCCTATCACGAAGACTATTCAAGTTAGACGAACCAGACATGCAGGACACTGCTGGAGAAGCAGAGATGAACTCATAAGAGATGTACTCTTATGGATCCCCACACATGGCCGCGCAAAAGCAGGACGACCAGCTCGAACGTACATTCAGCAGCTATGTGAGGATACAGGCTGTTGTCCTGAAGACCTACTTAGGGCGATGAACGATAGGGAGGAGTGGCGAGAGAGGGTCAGGGATATCCGTGCTACCAGCGCGATATGATGATGATGACTAATAATACGACCATCCAGTCGACAGCGTAGACGAGATTAACCAGAATACTGAGAAAACATTTGTAAAGCTGAAAAAACTTGCTGTCATTCAGTCTTTGATTAGTGAAAAACTACACTAAAACAATTTGAAGTCGCTGTACCAGTTACCATTTAAATTCTTAAATTTTTTTCTTTGATTCATATATTTACATTCTTTTAAGAATACATAAGATTAAATTCTTTTAAGAATACATAAGATTAAAAAGAAAACTATTAGATTAAAAAAAAACATCATTTAATAACACACACTTTTATCATATTTTTGTGTTATTACTGAAATATTATCATTCGTATCTATTTATTATTAATCATTAGTCACTACCTATCAAATAAGCAAGTAAAAGTCTTTATCTAGGGCTTTAAGGACCGTACAAAGAGCACCAACAACAGTGAAAAACACCCTCACCTTAACGTTGGCCCAGTCGGCTGGGGTTGCAGAATACAATGACTGCATCTCTGCAGAGGAGTAACCCCCCCCCAGCGAGCATCCTGGTATGACAATAAACAATCTGATGGTGAGGCTCCACTAATGCTGGAGTTTTGGGAATGCAGAATGCCTCTTTATCGCCATCTCTTCCTGGTCCACTCTGGCCCGGAGTGGTAGCACCTGATAACGTCCTATCCTTCATTAAAACTAAAATCTATATATGCTAAAAAGAATTATTTGAAATTGGACAGTTGTTATATATAACGATGAGAAAAGAAAAAAAAAGCGTACTTATTCTAAACTAAATTGTTTGAAATAGAACAATTCATATGTATAAAAATAGATTTGGTATTAAATAAGCTACAATCGGTGATATGCCATAAAACCAAAACAAACCAACCACTTTCATGTACCACAACTTTTACTGCTCTGTAGGGTTTGTTTCTCAGCCTTTGTTTTCGTTAAAACAGCAACATCTCAAAGAAGACAAGTTCTTTTTGTCTTTCTTAGCTTAGATTATTTGGTTAAATGATATATTGAATGCCAAATCATATATATATATATATATATATATATATATATATATATATTGTTTTATGGTTTGATAACTTAATTCTTAACCAAATTAAAGCTCATTTTTTACATCCTACTATTGCTTTCAAGCATTTTATGTTAATCATTTGTTTGCATACAGTTAGATTTTTTCAAGGACTGCAATCTAACACTAATATTTCTTTTTACACATAATTGAAAGAGTTTCAAATATTTCGATCTCAGCGCAGTTGAACCTCAACTACTGACTTCTAGCACCTTTAATATAAAATAGAGTTGAGTGCTTGCTTACCAGGAGAGTAACTTGAAGATTACTGTCAGGACAATAATGTGAGCGGTAGGGTGTGACATGACCTAACACCAGTTAGCGATAGTTCGAAAAAAAAAAAAGCATAATTCAATATAGCATTTATTTATGTTCATCCACAAATATTCACATTAGTGTTCTCCAATGCTCTAGGAAACTGGGGTTCAATCCCAAGTCCAATCATAACAAGTCTCAAAAAATGGTACTTGATGCTGCCTTGCTTAATATTCAATACAGGTCAAGGGTAAAGAGGAACAAACCAGGTAAAATAGTAGCACCCTTCCCAACACCTCGTTGTAGGAGCTCATGAAAAGGGAACTCTCGCTTCACTCTCGACTACGGTCAACAAGTTTACTTATATATACATATATATATATATATATATATATATATATATATATATATTGTCATCCACAAACGGGCTGTTCCGTTGTATCACAACTCTTCAATCTGGCTAAATGTGTGAGATGCTTCAAACTGGGATCGAAACCTGCCTGGCTTTACGTCAGTTGGATATCTAACTCTACTGCCATCGTCATTCCCAGTGTATGTGAAGGAATTTTTTACGTATTTATTTTTACATATACGCTATCGGCTACCT
Source organism: Sepioteuthis lessoniana (assembly GCA_963585895.1). Classification (NCBI taxonomy): domain Eukaryota; kingdom Metazoa; phylum Mollusca; class Cephalopoda; order Myopsida; family Loliginidae; genus Sepioteuthis; species Sepioteuthis lessoniana. The sequence continues at coordinate 103,693,702 of OY757905.1, read as the reverse complement.
AGAGAACTCGGTTTTTGAATAAAGATATAGCATTTCAGCGTATGTGGCAGACATCGATAGGAAGGCGTCCACGGAATATAGCAGCCAACATACTGGATGAAATATGATCGTAAGCAAGTTCTAACTCCATAAAGCTATTGCCTTTTTTCGGACTGATACCCGGAGGAAGGTATTAAACCCTTTACCCTGCCATACTATCACAACTGTTTTACAAGGATCGCTTTATCTCGAATGCTGGTATGCCTTTGAATAAAGAAACGAAACTAAAACTAGTTAACCAATTCATTCAGAGCATCAATATGTCCTGCTTAACCACTCTCTATAAATGAAAATAGTCTAATTTACCGTTACGATACCAAATAGAAGGTTGCAGTGCTACATGGCACACAAGGAAGTTTGTAAAATCATGGTTCTCAAATGGAAGTTTGTACAACTGTCACACCATATAGACTCTTCCACCACCAGGGTTCTTGGTAGACCCTTGTGGCGCTACAGCAAAACAGACATTTGTACCACCACGAGTCTAACTGCTCTACAAGTGTCGTACGATACTTTAAGTGTCCGTCAGACCCCTTTTGTAACCTCCTCTGTGATAAAAAAAAAGTGACGAACACACCGAAATAACGTCTTGGTTCACTAATACAAAAGTTTATTCCCGACTATACTTCCTAGTAGTCGTCGAGAAGCGATAAACAGCAAATAAAAAATCAGTCAACTGCTTTAGTTTGACTGAGAGAAATAAAACGTCAGAGACAAACCTTGAATTATCTTTCTCGTTTTCTTTAGCAGTTCTCGCACGGGCTTCTTCACGCAGTCCGTCCTCAAAGCTTCGCATTGGGTGTGAGACTCCTTCTAAAAAGCTCATTCAAAATGGGCGCCGTAATTTTCGGCCTTCTATACATCATCGTGGCTCCTGTTCAACTGCTGTTTTTACATCGTTGCATTTAGTGTTCAACAGATTCTTTGCTTGTTTTCTATCCTGCGTTCCTCTAACGGCTTTTCGTTTCAGTCTCTTCCAGCCAATCAGAAATCTTTGCTGATTTATTGCTAATTCATTTCTTTTTCACCCGTGCATTTACTGCCTCGACTTTCCCATTCGTTTCTCCCTTATAGATTTTTTCTCTCAATACGTCTCTTTGCTTGCCTCGATTCTCTTTCTCATATATATTCCTTTCTTTTCCACCATCCTGTCGTCGACTATTAAAACAATCAACCGAAATCCCTCATTATTTTTAACTAAAAACATTATGAACAGATAAACGTACAACTGTCATTCACTCCTTCTTGTTACTGATAAAGCAACAAAAAAAAAAAAAGAGTCCAAGTGTTTTATTGGTTTGTGTAGCTACCGTCTAATTTCTAAAACCGCTACACATGACAATTATAATTAAATTCATATCATTCTGCCGTGAACAAATATCGTTCTACTCCAATCAAAGTTTTCTTTACTTGTACTTATTTTCAAACTGCCAAAATATATCGCAAATAATTTTCTCGTTCTGTTAACTACAGATTCGACTAATTTTATAATTTCTTTTCATTCAGTCTGTTGCCATGGAAACTTGAAATAGTAAAAGATAACAGTCTATTCATAATGAACTGGTTCTAGACGAAATTATGTGTGATTCAAACTCGGATGTATTATGAATTAGCAAAGAAGTTAATTTTGATGTTGATTACTCAGATACAGATAATACCCCCTGCGCTACATGGTTTCGGCGACGTAATTCAAATTGATTGCGGTAAATTTCATGATTTCATGAGGAAATAAAAGTGAACTTTTATTTTAGGAATATTTTTTAATGTAATATCTGGCACTGGGAACACTTGAAAATCTGAAAATGTGGCAGTAAAAGCACTAAGTGCACTCTCAATACCTAGACAAAATAAACACATACACCATATTTGCTTTCAAAACAGTTCGTCTTCAGACTATTTTTTCTTTCATTTGAGATCAGATGATTTTCGTTTAGCACCTGGAATTCGCAAAGTTTATCTTAGAAAAGTTGGATCATCGTTCTCTGGCGATGATAAATTGATAAGAATTTGTTCTATTTCTGATAAATACATTAAACTATGACCAAAATTCTTAGAGGTAATATTGTCTATCATTATATTTTATAAACATTTGTTTGATTTTCTTTGATTTTTATCGTACATCTAATATCGTCTTTCTGCCATTACCGTGGTTTAACATACGGTCATAGAATGGCGACCTCGAAGTTACAATAAGCAGTAATTGATAGAAGATGAAAGAATAGGAAATCACGAATTTATAATAACGCATATTGAAAGTGTGAAAGGAAGTAACATGCACAAGGGGTCACTGAAAACATTAGAGCCAAATCAAGATAGAACTGACACATATTTTATTGAATTTAATTTGCGTGGGACCAATAAACTTGAGGAATAATGTGCTATATGTGTAAGAATTGGAGATGAAGATGTGAAATAGCATATCCATTTCATTATAATAAAGCATTCCCTTCTTAGTCTTACCAAGGACTTTTCAGCCAAACCTTGTAAACTGGGAGATGTTTATCGGCAATGAATAATCAAACATTCACATAAATGAACATAAACATCCAACATTTGGTTAATAGATTATTTCATAAAAAATCCAGTAGTTAAGCTTCTTAACTTGATATAAAAGTAATGATAATTACAAAAACAGAACTAAAGGATTATTAAAAGGCCTAAAGGATTATTAAAAGGATTTAGAGACTATCCAAATGACTTCATTACCGAAAAAGGCCAGAATACTAAGAAGAGTCATGGAGACTCGAGAATACTTGCTGTAACTCAAACTCTAGTGAAAAACCATCAGCTAATATTGATGTTAAAAACTCTAAAGGAGTAAATAATAATAATTATAATAATAATAATAATAATAATAATAATTAGCAAGAACAAAAAAGGGAATTGGATAAATAGTGGACTTTGCCATCCTGACGGACCACAGAGTAAAAATAAATGAAAGCGAAAAGAGAGCCAAGAACCTAAACCTTGCTAGAGAACGAAAAACACAAAAGAAGATGGAGATGATGGTGATTCCAGTTGTAAATGATGTGCCCTGTACAATCCCCAAGGGATTGGTAAAGTTACTCGAAGACTTTGAAATCAGAGAAGAAATGAAGACCACCCAGAATACACAATTATTAAGATTGGCTAGAATACTAAGAAGAGCCATGGAGATTTGAAGAGACTTACTGTCACTCAGACCAAAACTCTTGCGATAGACAAACGCTAGTGTGAGAAAGTCAAGGAATAACATACATGGGATCATTCTTAAAGTGGACGAGGAAAGAACTTCAACAAATGGGCCAGAAAACAAGAAATCTCATGACGATGAAGTTGGGCTTACGTCTCAGAGATGATTTTGATAGACTATATGCGTTAAGAAAAGAAGGAGGAAGTGGAATCATCAGCACTGAATATAGCATCGATACATCGATAACTCTACTCATGGATTACGTAAAACAGAGCAGAGAAGAAATACTAATCACAACGACCAGAAACAACACAAATACAAGGATCAAACAAAACAGCAATAATTAGAAAACAAAAAATGGGAAGAAAAACTATTGTATGGAAATTTCAAGCAACAAATAAACAAAATCTCACTCTAGAAGACCTTGACATCGCGAAGTAAGGAAAAGCTAAAGAATATCTTCTAATAGCAGAAGAAAACAACGTCATAAGGACAAACTATGTTAAGATAAAAAAATATAAGACATAACAAAATCGATGTTGTTTATGTGGTGATAGAGACGAAACGATCAATCACATATTAAGCAAATGCAGTAAATTAGCACAGAAAGAGTATAATACTAGAAACGTTTGAGTGGGAAAGCTAATCCACTAGAAGTTGTGCAAACAATTGAAAATCATCCATAATCCATCCTGGAGAATGAAACGCACAGACTTCTATGGGATTTTGAGATAGAAACCATGACCTAATCTTGAGCAGACGACCAAATTTACTAATAGTAAACAACTGAAAAAAGACCTTGCTGAATTATGGAACTTGCGGTCCTGGCAGACGAAAGAAGGAAAATAAAAGAAAGTAAAAAGAGAGATAAGCACCTAGACCTTGCTAGAGACCTGAAAAACTATGGAACGTAAAGGTGATGGTGATAGCAATTGAGGTTTGTGCGCTTGGGACAATCCCTAAACGATTAGTAAAGGGATTAGAAGACTTGGTAATAAGAAGACAAAGAAAGACGATCCAAACTACAGCATTATTAAGATCGTTCAAAATACTGAGAAGAGTCCTGGTGATATGAGGAGACCTGCTCTCACGCAAAATCCTGTAAGAAAC
>OY757905.1:103679381-103686881 GCA_963585895.1 Sepioteuthis lessoniana | reverse complement strand
GTATGCAATCTAAAAATGTCCTTAATCAAACGCCTGTTGGAGATAGTTATTTGATACAATACTATTTGAGGTTATACAAGAATTAAAAATGGAATATATAATTTACGGCTGTCTAAATAAAGGAGAATGGAATATGGCATTTGCTTGGTGGTAAGTAACAGCAGAGAAACTTGTTAATTTTGCTAGCTGGGTACAAATCTTTCTTTGGCATATGTTTCGTTAAAAATGACGGGCTTATTGTGTCGCACGATGTCTATTTGGCATTTCATGTACAATAAAAAATCAATTGTTTTTGAGAGACAGCGTAAAAAGCAATCGTCGGAAATATTGCTTGTTCTCACATTTTTCACCTAAACCATTACTCATTGTAGGAAAATTTAATTTCAATATGTTGTTTCCTGCATTGAAATCCATGTTGATATATAAAAAGAAAGTTATTTATGTATTTCTGTGGTTGTGTATATGTGTGTGTATTTATATTCATACCTATATCAGTGTGTACACGCACACACACACACACACACACACACACACACACACACACACACACACACACACACACACACACACATACACAAACACACATGTATATATATAAAATTTGAAGATTTTATCAATGCTACAGAATTTTATTAAAAAAGAGCATGACCTTGATCAGTATGAGCATTAAAATATAAAGTATGAAAAAGAAAAGGCAAGCCGACAGGTTTTGTACGTTGTTCGTTAGCGCTCTAACTGATGTAATTATACAATTAAAACAGAGAAAAAGGTATATAGGGAGTGGAGAATAGTAGTAAACAAGGAGTATCAGGGGCTTAGATAGATTTACTTTAAGTCCAAGCAAGTATTTCTTCTGTTTAAACAGGAAGGGCTGCCTGGTCCTTATAAAGATTGTTTCTTATATCTAAAAATTAAATGGAGTGTGTAGCTTGCTTAGATCATAACATCTATCTATCTATCTATCTATCTATCTATCTGCAAACATACATACATAAATACATACATACATGAAGAAAGAAAGAAAGAAAGAAAGAAAGAAAGAAAGAAAGAAAGGAAATGATAAAATGATTGGGTGGAGGGTAGAAAGGAAGGAGAAAACAGAACCAGGAAAATTTATCAATGGAAAAAGTCAAATTGAAGAGTAAAATTAAAATTAAAGTGAGAGACGAGAATCAGTAAAAAGAAGAAAAATGCAACAAAAACGTATAACAAAAACAAAACAAAAATTGTACAAATAAAATAAACTAATCGTTAGAAATTGCAGAAAAAAGACAACAAAAAAGTATAACAAAAACAAATCAAAAATTGTACAAATAAAATAAACTAATCGTTAGAAATTGCAGAAAAAAGACAACAAAAAAGTATAACAAAAACAAATCAAAAATTGTACAAATAAAATAAACTAATCGTTAGAAATTGCAGAAAAAAGACAACAAAAAAATATAACAAAAACAAATCAAAAATTGTACAAATAAAAAAAATAAACTAATCGTTAGAAATTGCAGAAAAAAGACAACAAAAAATTATAACAAAAAACAAAACGAAAATTGTACAAATAAAATAAACTAATCGTTAGAAATTGCAGAAATGACTAAAAATTAAAAAGAATTAGAAAGACAAAAGTTAGAAAAATAGAAGAATACAAGGAAAAGAGAATAAGAAATCTATACATAATATATCTACTATTTTCGGGTCACAACATAATTTCGTCAATTAAGTCGGAGATACACATACTAAAACAAAATGTTGGAATTGCTTTGATTCAAAAGAACTAGCAGACGCCAAACTGTCCTGAAGAATATTTCTCTTTCCATCGGTAAAAGCATCACTCTGAAGTTACACTTCTTCGTTTAATAAGGCATCTGGACAACTTTGCTTTACAATCACGAAAGCAAAGAGATTGAATTTTGAAGGTTTTATAGATATTAACTGGAAGCCAACTCATGAAGACGTCTCTCAGAGTCGCACCAGTAGCCATGCAGAACTGACACCTGTCTTTAGCGGTAACGGCTGCAATCACACAGGGTTTATCATGGGTGAGATTTTGAGTAAAACGAAAGAGAAGGGGTAGGCGCTGTAGTATTGTGATCAGTGTCCAGCATTCTCTGTTTTTCGTTCACATGAAATATTTCATCCTTTATTTACAAGAGGTTACCTGAAATAAACAACGGTTTCTATGCAAAAACCTATGAGGGAGCGTATGTGTGTAGGTACCTTTTAATACAAGGATATATACAAAAAAAGTATTATGATAAAAAGCAGGTATGTTTTTGAACATGTTTTTTGGGGGAAAAATGCAAAAGTTACTAGGCGGTAAATTTACTCGAAATGGCATTTTTTAAAGTATGTAAATGTCTCATTATCTAAGTCTTGGGGAGAGTACAGAGTGCACCACTGCAACTGGTAATACCTTGACCCTATTATTTTACAGCTTCTGCTGTTTTCTTCCAAACCCCAACAATCTGTCTCTTTTTTCGCTTTCTTTATTAGAAAGGAAAACTTGATATCAAAAACCGTGTGAAAAAAAAAGAAATAACACTGAAAAAATAAATATGAATTTCGATGGACGAGATTCTCTAAGGTTTTGCCCTGATGTAACCCTTGATGGGTTGGCCTGCCATTAAAAAAATCAATTAATCGGCAATCAGTCAATGGTAAAGCCTCTTTCTTCATGAAGAAGCTTCTTTGAAAGTTGATCTCACCATTCCATTCTCCTCTGAGAAAATCTGCTACAGTTTCCACTTCTAATTCAGTTAATTTGTATAGTGAGATTTATTATATAAGAAATCAGTCTTACGTCTGTTTCAGCGAAGCAGAAACAGAAATTGAAGCTAAATGAGAAATGATTTTCTCGAAAACCGTAGAAACTGAAAAACATGAAATCGATTGTAATGGTCGTATCACTGCAAACACAGATACCAGGTCAAGTTTGATACTGAAAATACTTTTACCCCCCCCCCCGCCACCTGTCCAGGGCTGGATGTGGGTCAAGGTCAGTATCTGCGGGGAGTACAATTGGATTTAATTTGAAGTTTTCTTTCTTTGAGAATATGTTGTCAAGACACGACTAAAAAACCTAGATAACAACATTACTTTCGTATTTTAGAAGTGCGCAAATGTTCGGTTACTTTTAGTATCAATAATGTCATAAAGCATAAAATTTAATCCAATTATTCATTTTGCGCTTGTCAAGAATTAAAAATGAAGTGAACATGAAAAATTATTATATTTTCTTCAAGGCTAAACTAATTATTAGAAATGAAAAGAGTTAAATCAGGTGTTCTTATAATATGATACAAACTCTAACCAATCGCTAACATTAAACTACCACATCAAATCAAATTAAACGCATTAATAACCTTTGAAAAAGTACAAATATTTTTAAAAAGAAATAATTAATTCCTCTTAATGCTTCGTTATGTAGAAAATTATAAAAAAAATAAACTCTTTAGTGGTCATTTAGTTTCAATATAGTCAAATAAAATATTTAGTTATTTAAGAATAAATAAAAAAATATATTGAAGATTTGACTAACTTTTTCATATTGTATTTCTAAAGTAACATTACAGTCTATGACGAAGCAAAAAAAAACTGCGTAAATTGTTTGGTTAGATTAATGGCATGTCAAACCTTGGTGGGTTATTTCATATGAAGAACTGTTTTTTCAACTAATTATGTTTCCAATAACAAATGAGAGAACAATTCTTCGTAAACAATTATAGCTCCAAGCAAATGGATTTGGATGGGTTGGTTGGGTTTTCTTTCTCATCAACCATTGTGGCTCATTTAATGCCAAATCCTCCTGACATTGAAGTTGTTTTAAACATTGCTATTTAAATCTCATCATTCTATTCGCACTACTCATTCATTTGCAAACACTCAAATGGTTCCAAATATTAGCAGGCAATACTAATAGTTTAATTTAGGCTCACAGAATAGTTTTAAGTAGTGATAACACTGGTAATTCTATTCATAATTACTCTTTCTTTTTGTTGCCAATGGTCCGGAAGACCAGGGTTCACTCGCAAATTGAGCCATACCAAAGACTCAAAAATGGTACTTGATGCCACCTAGCTTAACACACAACATTATAAGGTAAGGATCAAGGGTAAAGTGGAGCAATCCAGGGAATGGATTTGCGTCCTACACTTTGGGTTACCCTCGACTAAGGTCGCCAACTTTACTTTTACATGGTTCCAAGTATTGCTATATATCATTGCATATTGACTCGTGTTCAAGCCATCAATCAGAGATTTCTCTTAACAGGACGCTCACGTGTAAATAAGCAGAAGCTTTCCCATGGTTGATTGGATATCGTGGGTGTTATTAAATGATGATGCCCACATGAGGGTCTGATGCAGTTAGAGTCCCAGTCTATCAAAGCCAACTTACAGCAGTTACTTCAGTCGGCAGATAGAGAATCGCGGATTTAGGGGCCACTTGGCTCCCTAGCAAGGAACAGTTAAGTACTCACGTCAGAAGAGAAGACATAAGGCCTTGAAAATAGTCATCTTCCTCCGTCCGTCTTTCTGTCACACACCTAGAAAGATGTGACCCCTTTCGAAAGAATAAAAAGACGTATGTACTTTATAACCAATTGTCGTGGTCCTTTCGCTCATCTGACCCTGTCGGCTGGGACTGTTTCTTTGAAGAGGGTAAGACTTCCCCCAAAGAGTGTCCAGATTATGACATTAAATAATCTGATGTTGAGGTTCCAGTGATGCTAGAGCTTTGGGGAATACGGAGTACCCCTCCATTGCCATCTCATCCTGGGCCACTTTGGCACCTAATAGGGTTCTATCTATTAGTTGAACAGAAGTAAACTGCACAAAGAAAGAATAAATGAATAATATAGATAAGAACTAGTACTGGGTAATTGTCACATGATTAAATTTTGCCTTCTAATATGTGTCATGAATATTGTATTTTTGCTGCTGTTGTCCTTGAACACTCTTTGTAAGATGTAGGTAGAGAGAGAGAGATAGTGGAGGACGTGGGAAATATGTCCATAGTTGCATATTTTGATAAATAAGGTCGGGAGGAGTGTTACATGACCAAACCTTCAATCAGAGATTTCTCTGAACAGGATGCACATGTGTATATAAGTGGAAGCTGTTATGTGATTGATCGGAAATCGTGGGCATTATTAAATGATATATGCAGATGAGCACGTGAGAGTCTGAGTCGGTTCCAACTTGCAGCGGAGTCGAGTCGGTAGAACCGTGGCTGCATGGGGCCAAGGAGACCCTTTCGAGGACCAGTCGAGTACGTCTCGTCGGAAGAGAAGATATTAGGCCTTGCAAATAGCACACTGTAGCCACAGCGGGTCTCCGGTTGAGTACCCCCTGGCCGAGAAGCAAGAGTAGTAATAAGTGGTGCCTTGAAGATAACAGCGGGCTATGGTCATCAGAAGAAGTTATAGATCAATATGGCAATCTGTATTTCTTTCTCTTCGTCCGTCTGTTTCTCTTACACCACAAAAGTTTAAAACCCTTTCGAGAATAAAGTGTGAGATTTATATTTTTATGAAGAAGTATTATGGTCATTCCTTGTCCAAGTATATTTACCCATTATAGCTATTTAACAATATTACTAACAATTCATTTAGATCGTCATTTATTTGCACACAGTTTAAATGTCTAACAGTTCTATTCAGTTCATAGTTAGGACTGTCAGGTTTTGCGACACAAGACCAATGTGTATCTGGGAGCAATGGCAATGAAAGGGTACTCCACATTCTCCAAAGATCCAGGATTGGAGCCTCACCTTAAGATTGTTTAATGTCATATCCAGGACACTCGCTTGGGTGGTGTTACCCGTCTGCAGAGATGCAGTCGTATTCTACAGCTCCAGTCAAGCCAATATTTAAGTTACTTATAATCTTTACAGTCATATTCCTATCCAATACTAAAACAGTTTCAAGCTTATATTTTGGACTCAAAAATGAAGCCCTAGTAAGCACTATCTCTCAGAGTGAGAGGGAACTTCTCATAGCAACAAAGAAGTGATTCCCTGCTTCACAGAAATCCATAACTGGAGGCTCACCACTGGATGTAATTAAGGATATGTCTTACCTCTCGAGGTGGGGATGACATCGGCGTGTTGTAAACCCTGATAAGAGGACAGTCCTAAGCAGGAGAAAGATTTACATCATAAAACATGTCTTTATCCATATTTACCAACCCCTCCGCTCGGGCAGGATATGACACAAGGTGATTTTTTAAGCGGAGTTTAACATGTTTGAATTCAGAGTTTTCCTTCTCCTAGACTAGTTGCCTCACCAAGGCTGAAGAACCCAGTCTGCCCTAAAATTTACCCATAGCTGGAGGGAGAATAATTGGATTCATACCTTTCCCAAGGGTATTAGTACGATGTGAAATGCAATCAGTCTCGTCCAGGATTTGAGCTCGTATCGCCGTGTCCATTTCCTACGACGATAACCATTACACCACGGGCACATGTATTTATCATGAACTTTTGTTTTCATTTAAAGTAGAACAATGCAGAGAAGATATTCACGTTTTTCTTTAATGTATATAAATTATCACTAAATTCCTGGGCACTTACTACAAATTTACTTTTGCATTTGGGAAAAAAAAGCATTGAGTCGCGTTCCTTAATGATGAATATTACAACGTATACTTATTAATGAATATTCATTATATGTATCAAACTTGATATTTCAAATAAGAATTCAGAATATTAAAACGAGAAGTGCGCGCGTGTACACACACATATGTATATGGATACATATATATATATACATATATATATATACTTAGATAGATAGATAGATAGATAGAGAGAGAGAGAGAGAGAGAGAGAGAGAGAAACTAGTCGATCAATAAATAAAACTATATCTCCACAACATTCACAAAAATAATAACACTACCAACAATAACAACGCAAACGTAATTAATCTATTTATGTATATTACAGAAATCAAATGCACTATCCAAATTTGACGAACAAGTAATAAGCAACATCATAAAAAACACATTAAACCTATCGAAAAACAAGAACAAATAAAACTTATTATCTACTACTAAATTTAAAACATCAAACTTTATCGTTAGAAATAGCATCAACTCCGCTAAAATATACCTAAACCAAGCCAATGTAGTTTATAAATTTATATGTCCATTTCAAGAGTGCCTCCCGAAAAACTAAACCAATTCTTACATTGTCTATACAGTTACATTTTCTCGTCATCTCACTTATGACATTCCTGAAAATAGCGCCATAAAACAACATTTAATTATAAAACACAACAATAACTCGAAAAAGCTTACATCTTCCAATGTAAGGAAGATTTTCACAGCTACTACAATAATTATATATGAAAACAAAATTTAAAAAACGATTGGGGGTGTCCTCGTGGTGTAAAGCGATGGACTGCGGAATCGTAGTACACGAGTTCGTACTCCAGTCGCGCTATTACATTCACTTTCGGGCAAATACCCTTGGGAAAGGTATGAACCCCCTAATCCTCCCAGCTAT
>OY757905.1:103674381-103676881 GCA_963585895.1 Sepioteuthis lessoniana | reverse complement strand
CACAACTGCAAGGGATGACACATTCACTCTCTGACCTCATCAGGAAGATGTTCAGACATTACTTGATCACGTGAACTTAATCCGACCATCTATACAGTTCACAATGGGGAATGAGCAAGATAACAAATTACCCTTCGTCGATGTATTAGTAACATGCACTGAGCAAAGATTCAGGTCATCTGGGTATCATAACCCCACCTTCACCGAACAGTACCTCAATTTCAACTCCCATGACCCATATACGGTCAAGGAAGGCATGATCCGTAGCTTACAACATCGAGCAAAAGCCATTAGTAGCGATACTGATGCATATCAAGAAGAAATGATTAGTTTGAGACGTAACCTCCATCGTAACACCTACCCGGAGTGCATAACATCGGCTCCGAGAAACCTGAATAGGAGGATAGAAGACAATACACGAAAAATCACCACAGTATAACTGCCATATGTCAAAGGACGAGCCGAAAGGATCCAAAAGATATGTAGTACATATGACATCGGGACAATATTCACAAGTGGTTCAACTCTCCGGATATATCTCAAGCCACCAACGGAATCCAACATGATCAAGAATTGAGTTGACTCCATCCCTTGCACCTGTGGTAAAATATACAAAGGCGAGACTGGTCGCCTACTAAAAGTAAGGCTAGAAGAACATCGGAAGGCAGTAGAACGAAGTGAGATTAAAAAGTCGGGTATGGCGGACCATATATGGAAGATAAAGGAAACCATCTGCCCTTATGGGATGACACTAAAATAATTGACAGCGCTGAACATTGAAGGATTAGACGCCTAAAGGAATCAGTACATATGTTGGGCTACAATGACTTGCTGAGTAGACCGAGTATAGAGTTGAATACAATATGGGAACCGATAATTAAAAAGGTTTGAAAAAAATCTGAACATTAGCAAAGGTAAAAAATCATACATAGACCATAGTCCGAAAACCGCTAATGATAAAAATCATCAATCTTTGTCTCAGAAATTTAGTCAACTGAATTGGTTGAAATATAACTGTTTTTATGTATAAAAATGGATTTGGCATTAAATAACCTACAATGATTGATACGCCATAAAAACCAAACCAACCGAACGTAACCAAACAGAACAACCATTGGCTTGCTTTATCTATATATCTTGGTGTTTTGGGCGGTCAGTAACGATGGTTACGTTATGTCTCCATTCATCTACCAAGCTGGCAGGACATTCAACATTAGTCCAGTTGACTGGGGCTGAAGAATACATCGACTGCATCTCTGCAGAGGGGTAAGAGTATCCTGGATATGATTCTAAACAACGAGTATCCTGGATATGATTCTAAACAATCTGATGGTGAGGTTCCAGTAACGCTGAAACTTTGGGGATTGTGGAGTACAACTTCTTTGCCATCGCTCCCAGGTCCACTCTGGTCCGGTGTAGGTTCACCGAATAGCGTCTTATCTATGGGCAAAATAGAAGCCTGAGTACATAAAAATGACTTATATTAAATTGAATAGTTGGAAATAGAACTGCTGGATCATTTAACTTTTTATTTAAAAAATGTGTTCACAAATCATATATTTAATTCATGTGTAAAAGCAGGTTTGACACTAAATAACTAACAAAGGTTGATACGCCATAAAACCGAAGCAAACCAAACCAAACCCATGAAATTCAACATGGAGGCCTACATCATGTGCCTAGAGGAGCTAATGCTGCCTTTGATTGAGAGGGTGGTTAAAGACAAGATCCTATGTTAGGAAACAAGACGATGTTCCATGCTATATTGGCAGAAGAACACTGTGTTGTCTGTCAGAAAATTTCTGCGGCCTCATCACTCCTAATATCTAGCCACCAAACTCCCCAGATCATGATTATTAAGTGTTGGGAAAGACTGAGTTTGAAACCAACGAAACTCCGTTAAATACCAAAAAAGATCTGCAGGCAAACATAACGGCAGCATTTACCAAATTAAACAGGGAAACCGTCAGAAAGGCTTGTAGGAGTTTCTGAAGTCGTCTGGAGGCCGTGGTTAAATTCAATGGCAATTTCTTTGAATAAATTTAATCTATTTCAAGATATTTTTATGTAATTTCGACAAATATGCCTGATAAATTGAGACGTCACTTTCATTTTCCTTTTAGCATAATTCAGACAATTTACGTATCATATTCTGTATATATAATGAGCAAATAATTACGTTGTAGTCAACGAATTTCTTGATATTCATCAGATAATTATCTAAGAAGCATCTCTAAGCTCTCCTAAATGCTCTTGTAAAATATTTAATTAAGTTCTATTAAGTGCTCTGATTTTCTAGTAAGCTGCTCGTAGATAAATTATAAGCGTCTGTCTCGATTCAATGAAAACTTTTTCCACTCGCAATTTATAACCGCTAGGTTTATATTACTTATTTTTAATCTACTGTTCGCGTTAGTTTCCTCATTTTAAAGCTGGTTACAGAAATAAGACAGTGTTAAGTAAATTCGACATCTGGTAGAATAGGAAATTGTAAGAAGAG
>OY757905.1:103596881-103669381 GCA_963585895.1 Sepioteuthis lessoniana | reverse complement strand
TCAATGTACTTATTTCGAAGATTGTAAAAGAATTCTTAAATTTGACAAAACTTATTAATTTAATCTGCTTAATTGATGGGTAATTTGGTTAATTCTAATCTATTTTTAAAAAATGGTTTTAAAACTATTCCACAAGCCTTCTACTTGAGTTATATTTCACTTCACGTCACTGAAAATACATTTCTTAGGCACTTTTAATATGAAAGCCACATCAAGTTAAAATATTTACTATCCACAGTTTCCTGAGTAATAAACATCTCTACCCATCTCTTCTACAACACTCACAAACATTCTCAAGACCTAGTAGTTTTATCCGCCTCTATACCCAGCCAAATTACTCGACGTCATCACTCTTAGTAAAAAAAAAAAAATGCATGTAAGATTAACGGAGATGCTTAGTCTTGCATAATAGACACAATAGCGTGACAGGATAAAACAAAAGAGTTCAAATAAATGGGATTAATCGCAAAGAGATATCATGAACAATTCAAATTGAAGCGACCATCCGTGTCGAATTTGTCTTTCGTGTGGGAAACACCATTCATTTTTTCTTCATTCCTTTTCTTTTTTTGTTTCTGTTTTTGCTTTTATTACCGCCAAATCGGAGGATTGATCTCATCAATAAACAAAAACAGCTCAGGAATGTTTAAATAGGGATGCAGCTAATGGCATGCCACAGCGTCACTTGTTCAGGCATGTGCGCATGCGTGCAGCGTGTTCTTCGCATGTGTGCTTTGACGGAACAAACGCGAAGGGGAAAAAGTGTAAGGAGAATAAGAACGCGGAAAAGACATTTGAATAAGAAATTGGCATCGCAAAACGGCACACAGCATGAAAAAAAAACATAAATTGATGTTCTTAAGATAAGTTATGGAAACTTTTGGAACATAAATCAAGATTTAACGACTTAACATAGGTCAATGATTTTTAAGCTAAAAGGAAAGCATTTACATTTTTACGAGTCAAAAAATGAAGATTAGATTTAGCATTTTTTATGTCGGTGGATTATGCATGAACAAGAGAATTAACTTACTTTGAAGCAGCGCAAATTTGGCCTAATATCAGATTTAAATATAGCAGGCCATGCATAAGTTGCATAGAATTTTAATTTCTTTGTTTAAATTTGAAAGTTTTCGAACATGATCTTGATTTCAGAGATAAGAGTCATTTTAAAAAGCAGACTAAATTTTTCGTATGGTGTCTGAGATCTAAGTCGTATTTATTGCAAATCATAACAGATGCGCAGATGTATCAACTGAAATTGAGAAGACACAAGTCTCTGGCAACTTTCTCAATGTTGTTCCCTTTGGATTAAAAGTGATTCTAGTAACTTTAATTTTTGATTCATATGTTTTTAAATGTAGGATACTTCTGAGCCCTAGTTTCTTTGTTTAATGGCATATCAACCGTTATTGGTTATTTAATGCTAAAGCCATTTTCATAGAGGAACAGCAGTGGTACTATTTAACCCATAGCTGGGAGGATTAGGGGGTTCATACCTTTCCCAAGGGTATATGCCCGAAAGTGAACGTAATAGCGTCTGAGAACTGGTAAATTAACGGTTGTTACCATCAAAAATAGAATGGATGACTCAGGTTGAAATCCTTGTCATAGCTGCTTCTGTTTTACTTTTCCCTTGGAAAAAAGACATGAATTCACCTTCTCTTTCACTGAGCCCTGGGTAAAAAAGTAAAGCAAACTTGGTTTATTAACCTTGTTAAAGTAACCAGTCTTAAATAAGTAGAAATCTGAATTAAAACCAGTTGTATGCCGCTTAAAACTTGAACTGCTCGTGGTTTAAAGGCAGGGTAAATTCATACTACAAATATGAGCAAATTAACATAATTATTTGAGTCATCATTTTCTGGTAAACTGGACAAGCATAAGTGTAGTGCAATAAACGACGATTGCATGGTCAGTGACGGCTTATCGCCGGATATTAAAGTAGAAACTCACACACACACACACACACACACACAAAAGGAAACACAACTCCCCAAAGCCATAGAGTCTCTAATGTTTTATTCTTTCTCCTCAGCCTCAGCAGCTTTGGAGGAAGGTGGAAATGGATAATGGAACAAATTTGTACCTAATAGGAAGTGGTTTTCCCTTTAAAAAATATTTCCTTGTTATCAGTTCACGGGAACGCTTGTCCTCTAGTGCCCCAGATACCAAAAGAGGGCTATTTGAGGAATTACATTTTTAAGGGGGGTTGTAGAACATTTTTTGATATTCCAAGTGTTAACTGCATCGTTCCGGTAGCCCCTTCCACGCTTGTCCAATCAAGTCTGGTGACCTCGGCAAGTGAGTGTTTGCTGGTATTTTCCATTGTAGGTGTTAGATGAGGCATAGCTTGTTACATCAAGCCCGCCGTGCGAGATTTTGAACCTAGTAAATTTTTCTCACTTTAAGTTTCATATTTTTTTCATAATTTATCATTTGCAACCCGAATTCATTCGCTTACAATGTTACAGAAGTAAATCATGATAAAAAAAAAAGGCTAAAAGCTTTGTTTCTAACTAAGGTATGCGAGATACCTGCTTTATATGGTTAAACCAAAAGATAAGGAGTTAATTTAGTTTTTAAAAGAAAATTTTCATTTTTTATTGTCTCTTTTTTTTAACGAATCTCTCTTTCAAATAGAAAAATAGTTTTTAAAAAATGAAATACAAAAATACTCTCTAATTAGTAATCGCTGGTAAGTTAAGGATAATGATTCTAATGAAAACTCAAGAGGATTTAACAAATATATATATATATATATATATATATATATATATATATATACTCTTTAAGAAAAACATATATGCATTAGATCCTCTTTATATATATATATATATATATATATATATATAGATATATTAAATCCTCGGTATATATATATATATATATATATATATATTATATTGTGCGATCTGTCATTTTTCGTTTAATTTACGTAAATGAAAACAAGACAGAAATACTGAAGTTATATTTATCATCATAACATGAAAATATATTAGAATATAATCGAAAAAATTATTTGATCACATCCTTATAAGCTTCAATCACCACTTACAGGCAACTTCGGAATCTCCAGTAAGACTTTTTCAATTCTAAATTGGTAAATGCTGCTGTTATGCTTGCTTTCAATTTGATTT
This sequence comes from Sepioteuthis lessoniana, assembly GCA_963585895.1. Classification (NCBI taxonomy): domain Eukaryota; kingdom Metazoa; phylum Mollusca; class Cephalopoda; order Myopsida; family Loliginidae; genus Sepioteuthis; species Sepioteuthis lessoniana. The sequence continues at coordinate 103,666,241 of OY757905.1, read as the reverse complement.
TTTTCTGAATTTGGTTGATCTCTCGCTCATACGCGCCATACACGTAATAATCAATGTTGGTTGGTTAGGGTGGGTTAGCATATCAACCATTGTAGGTTATTTAAAGGCCAAATACTGTTCATACATTCGTATTGAATATATATGATTTGTAAAAACTTTTTGAAAACATTTTAACATGTGCCTGAGCTAATTTTTTGTACATAGTTAAATAGTTTCAAGTATTCCACACTAGTAGCTTCATATACATTTATTTAAATGCCTAAACAGTTCTATTTCTAACAATTCGATTTAACATGTCATTTGTTCCGACGCAGTTTAAATGTCAAACAGTTCTATCAGGTGCTACCACTCCGAGTCAGAGTGGACCTCCCACTGAAGTGGTATTCCACATTCTCTAAAGTTCCAAGGTGGTCCCACGCTATTTAATTGTTTAATTTCATATCCTTGACACACGTTGGGAGGTCTTACTCCTCTGCAGAGATGAGATCGGTGTATTCTGCTGCCCCCAGCCGACCGGGGTAAATAATCAAGGGGATTGCAATCTGTGGAGTTAAGTGAATCAATGCTTTGTGTGATGAGGTGCAGACTTTTTTTGATAGCCAAAAGTGGGTTCTTCTGATTGTGTGGCATAATGCAGAGTCCGATTGACAGACGTAGTGTGTTCCATCAGCTATCCTTTCAGTCCAGGGCAGCACTGCGTCCCCAAGTAACCTATGCAGACATATCTGTTGAGTTTGAGGCCACGTATGTAGATGAATAGAGGCATAACCTCTCCATCGCTAATGAAAACCTCAACCACTATGATATGAATTAGAGGTTTAGTTTTCATGAATAAAAATATGAAAATCTCCTCAGAATACCACTAAATAACAGTGAAATCTGCGTAATGAAGCATTCGGTTCAATGCCAACAGTACACTACGTCGTTTTCAAATGTTTGGCGGAGTGAATTACCTCATCCTGCTTCTTTCTACACAGGCAGTGCTTAAATGAGTCTAGGTTTGGTTTGGTTTCGTTTGTTTTTATGGCATATCAACCTTTATAGGTTGTTTAACGCCAAATCCATTTTTATGTAAATAATCTGTTCTATTGAAAACAGTTCAGTTTTGCATTAGTACACAGTTTAATTGCCATTTCAAACTATTCAAGCAGTTATATGTAATAATTCAGTTAAGTGTAAATACAGTTTTAATGTCGAAAAACAGTTCTATTTGAAATAATTCAGTTAAGCATAAGCACGTAGTTTAAGTGTAAGTACGGTTTAATTGTGAAAAGCGTTTCTATTTCAAGCTATTCAGTTTACTCAATTCATTTTAGCATAAGTATGCTGTTGGTTCTATTTAACTGATAGATAGGGCCCTATCAGGTGCTACCACTCCGGGCCAGAGTGGACCTGGGAGCGATGGCAATGAAGGGGTACTCCGCATTCCCCAAAGCTCCAGTACTGCTGGAACCTCACCATCAGATTGTTTAGTGTCATATACCAGGACACTCGTTAGTGGGGGGGGGTCTTACCCCTCTGCAGAGGTGCAGTCAGTGTATTCTACAGCCCCAGCTGACTGGGCAATAAATGAGTCTAGTTTGTGGTCCAGTCGACAAGCAGAAATAGATAAAGTCCTTGCAAGATAGTAATGATTTGAAATGGTGACGATTTACCTATCGTGCCTTGCACTATTTTCATTCAATGCCAATTCTAACACCAGCTCTGAAAGGTAATTTTTCGCTAAAGTTTGATTCACTGCAAGTCTATAAAAATTTATTTAAACAAAAATAAAGCTAACCAGGCCGGAGTGGAGAAGGGAGAAGTAATCCCAGACACTACGGCACCAAAAAGTGACTTCCTCTTTTTGTCAAACTACTATTTGACACTCAGTACGAATTCGGTGACCGAACTGTAAAGGCAGGATAAATTAGCCAGCAGATTAGTTTCGTTACTCGTTTCTTGAACGAAGGCTCCTAAGAAATAAAAATAAATGAAGGTCAACCCCAGAAGTTCTACCAAGAAAATTCAACAGAAAGGAAATTAAAATGAAAGAAAATTCCACCGAGAATTTTATGGAAAAGAACCTTAAAGAAGACTCGAAATTCAAATAAACTCTGAAACTTTTCGATAATACCTAAAAAAAAAGAATGAAAAATACCCAAATTCAAAGAACTTTGTTTCCCGGACACTCTCTTAGATAAGTTTCCTGCAAATTGCACTTAAATTTGCAACACTCTATCTTTTCTATCCATTTCTTTCTTATTTCTTTGTATAAAATTCCCTTTTAAAAACTTTATTGTTTGTGCTATCTTTTCGAACTACAATATCCGAACTACAAGGCTGCGGAACTTACTGTTTAAACTTACTGTTTAAATTTACTGTTTAAATTACCGTTAATGACACACTAAAAACCCCTAAAATATAACTCAGTTAAATACTAAACTTGGTTTTTGTGTCACTCACTTCATATCAAATTTTATTCCCCCTTAAACTTTCCTTATATTGAAATTTTTACCCCTCAAATTCCTTTTTATATTGCAAATTTTATTTATCCCTCTGAAAATCTTTTCAGGTCTCCTCACATCTTCAAATCACTTTTAAGTACTTTTTATCTTAATAGGGCAGTGGTTTGGATGGTTCCACCCCTCCAGTCTCTTTTTCAAGCTCTCGTTGACCATTTCAAGTTAACAAACTACGATCGGTTTTACTTTTTCTGCCCTCAGGCAAGTTCCAATGCAATCTTTTTGTTTTGTGTTTAGTAATATTTTTCATTCTGGCCTACCGTAACCGTGAAATCCACGAAATGACATGTTATTTTTCTAGGCCTTGTTTTCTAGGTATTGGGTAATCCGTTTGTATCGCAAAATCCTATTGAATTTTATGGTCTCATTTCTTGGAAATATTTTGGTTTCTATCATTTGTCATTATTTCCAAATTTTAATCTATTCTATCATTTGTCATTATTTCCAAATTTTAATCTATGTCGCTCAACTTTCTTATGCAGTCATGTGTAAACTTGTATTTTTTGGTACCAATTTTCTGCAGTCACTTATGTGATAAACTATTTCATTATTGTCACCACCTAACTTACTGTTGTGTTCTGGTTAGTGAACACAAGTAGTAGTAATAATAAGACAAACCACGATATGTGAGGTAAATAGTTATATTTACAGGAAAGAGTATTTACAAGAGAGAGACTGTTAGTAATAAGAACATAGGATTAGTGATAGAGTAATGATATACTTCAACAATAGGAACGGCTCTTCTGGTCTGACTCATAGGCTTATTCCCAGACTGATCTCCGCTACTGCCATATATGGCAGATCGAACAGCTCATTTTGCTGAAAGGCTAAGTGATACCGAACACTTACACTTGCAATTCTTTTGCTTATTAACAATTTTTGTTTGAAGTATTTGTTACTTATGCTACTGTTTCGTGTTGCTATCAAAATATATTCAGTTTCATTCTTAAAGTTTCCTTTTCTGTGCCATGGATAGATCATCCTGTGGTAATTTCCTTAGGTTTTCATTTGAATGACAACACTATTATTTTTCTCCCCATTTTGTCTAAGTTTTGTGGTATAACTCTTTGTCCTGAATTTATTTAAGTAGATATTGCCATTATTGGATGCTGTGAGAAATATTTCTTTACACTTTAAATGTTCCTGAATTGCTGTACCTATGCAATCCTCAATGCTGACAATTCCTCTTCCTCTTTTTTGTCCCTTCGAGTCTGTTGATTACATCATTCTGGTGTAAGGCCTTAAGCTTTATCATCTATTTCTCTTTGATCGTTATAAATTCAGTATGTTGGTCAGTGTTCCCCCAGCTCTGGTTCTGATGTCTCTGGTATATGATAATTTATTAGAATGTGGAATTTAAACTCGGCTAGGTACATTGCCCACCATTATCGGTATACGCTCGAATATATTTGTATTAATTATTTCTCCTGCTTGTGATGTTATTCAATATTTTCTGATATGTGTTGTGTAGAATATATTTGCCCAACCAATCCCCTATAAAGAGGGTGCAACATGAGGTTAATTTCGGATGGAGTATAGAAGATTTTAAATTCAGTTTTCTTTCTCCTAGACTGCTTGCCGACTCAGGCTAAAGAGTCTAGTTTTCCGTCTGTCCGGCTATTTAATCCTAGAGGATGGTTAGTGAAAGATGGATTCATACATTTCCCAAAGTTTTTCACACGAAGTGAAACACAAACGAACTCGTCCGAGATATTGAGTTGTGGGGTTCAAACAATCAAGATGAAGACACTTCTCTAAATGATTAAATTGATATGCTATTTGTATTAAACATTTATTTTCATCTAAAATGGTAACAAACTAACATTCGTGTTTTTTCAAAAGAGCAAGCGAAACAACACTTTCATAATAATGTGAAAGTCATTGAAAATTTCCAAGATGTTACCAGCCACTAAATCACTGTGCTCAATTCTAAAGTCAAATAATTTGTCCAGAAAGACATGAAAATTAATCAACAGATATCAAAAAATTATGTGCCGTCTGGAAATTCAATAATTTAAATTATATGTCCAAATTCACCACCAACAAGTTGAAAGCAATGAGGATTGAGTTCTAATGATTTAATTAAGCTTAATTACTGGCAATCATATAATTAAGCTCCTAACACACTTTGTTGACAAACAAATATATTTACTAATTCATGATAAAATAAGGAATATATATATATATATATATATATATATATATATATATATATATATATATATATTGATATGAAATAACAGATTATTAAGAGTAATTCACATAGCTATTCAAAATATAAGCGTGGAGTAATTGTTAGCAGTCAAGTTTCACTGATGAAATTCTACGGAGTTCAAACCTCATCAGGTATCACAAACGTCTGGCCTTGCGTCAAATATTATTTTAGCTGAGTTATTTTTGCAAAATGAATTGTATAATGGTTAACGAGCTTAAGTAGTTTGAGGAAGAGATGTTACTTCATCTCATGGATCAAAGAATTCAACAAATACATTGCTGCAAAAACTGAGTCACCTATATTTTTGATATTACAAATTCTTTTGAACAGGTCTTGGAAACAAGAAGATTTGCAGTGGTTTTCGTTCTCTCAATGAATAAAAAAGATCCATTCTCTTATAAATGTGGATTAAATTAAAGGTTTGAAGTTTTGTGCAGACTGCTGAGTTCATAAAAAAAAAAATCACCTGAAAAAAGTTGAAATAATAATAATGTGAAAGTCATTGAAAATGACTTTCATCGGTCGAAACGTTATGAATGGAACAGAAAATATTGAGACTCAATAGTCTAAATGATCAAAATTATCAAGTTTAATCGGAAAAAAATTACCTTTAACAACATTGACAATAAAAGCAATGAAAAAACAACAAAATGCAAACGCGAACATCCTACACTCAAGTTATTTTAAAAGCACCATTTCCCATCAGACTACGGAATTGATTAAGTAATTGACTGATTAATTTTAACGGCATATCAACCCTTCCAAAATTCCTTATATCTAGTTAAGGAATCGCGTTCATTGAGCGTTTATAATTTATTTGCTTGAATATTCTTTCTTATTTCTTAGGGTTTTTTTTTTTTTGCGCACAGTTCTATCGAATAAATTGGTTGGTTGGTAGTTTTATTTTAAGGCGTATCAACCTTTTAGGGTTATTTAACGCCGAATTAGATTTCCAACAATTCAGTTTAGAATAAATTTAGTTTTTTGCTCACACACATTTAAATTTCAAAACAGTTCAGTTGAATGTCAAAACTCTTCTATTTCAAACTATTCAGTTTAGCTTAAGTGGACAGTTTAATTCTATTTGACCCCAAAATAGGACCTTATTAGGTGCCACCATTCTGGGCCAGAGTGGAGCTTAGAGCAATGGCAATGAAGGGGTACTTCTCATTCCCCAAAGCTCTAGCATTACGGGAGCCTCACCTTTTTATTGTTTGGTGTTTTATTTAGGACACTCATTCGTCTGTGTAGTGGGAGTCTTAACTCGCTGCAATGTTGCAGTCGGTGTATTCTACAGCTCCAGCCGACTGGTCAACTTTCGGATGAGACTTGATATCTAAACAGATCTTTTTGAACCTTGGATTCGATTTAAATAGATTCTAAGAATCAGGTTAACTGTGGACCTAGAAGTCACGGCAATGAAATGGTACGCCACACATCTCAGATCTCCCGAACAGGCGTATCACCATCAAATTCTATTTAATGTCATAAGCAGGACACGCTTTTGTGGGTGGAATTATCTTCGTGCAAGTGATACAGTCAATATATTCTAAGCCCCCTCATCTTAAGTAGTAATTAGTCTGATCATTAGATTGGGGAGTACCGATCAATTAAAGATACTAATAGTAATCTATGCATCAGACTAAGCAATGTTTAGGAAATAATAATGTTAAAGTTTCAAGGTTATGCCTTACTAAAAGCAACAGTTCCTGCCAGATTACCAACGCTACTAAGACTTTTCAGTACTTAGATGGGTGACTACTTGGTGACTTCCTGTATAGTAAACAAATTGAGTTCGGTCTGCTAGACTCAGCATAGCTAAGTAAATAACAAGGCTTTATCACTTTATTATATAATCTATTTTGCTCCTGAAGATGTTAAAGAGTATAACCCTGACGGCAATCAGCATGGTATAGATACACCTCTTCTCTAAGTCTTCTTCCAACGTATTAAAGGTAAAATCACTTTAGGACCTTGGGCGGGGAAAGAAGAGAAATCGTGGCACCGCCCGCAAGCAAACAAATGTCATTCATAAATTTTTGCTTTGCTTTTAGTGGCGGACCTTTGGAGTGACATTTGCACTGTTTCCTTTCTTGTTTCGCTTGGAACACATATATGTTCACAGCCATAGCAACAAGGCAAATAACAAGAAAGTTATCTGGCGGCTGAACGGGAGGAAATATAACCATGGTGAAAGCAGATCAATAAAACAAAGGTAAAGTTCTACGCTTTCCTTCACAGTAAGCACAGATGTAATTTTTTTTTTAATACTTTCGGAGCAGTATCTTCATATTTATTGCTCAGGTCACAATGTCTGCTGAACAATGGTTTATAATAGGAATGAGCAGCCTACAACCCCCGATCACGATCTGCTCCAACTCCACAAAATTATCCGACCCACAGAGGCTAATATAATTTTAACATCCACCAGGTCAGCAACGGTAGTACATATTTACCAACCCCTCCGCTCGGGCAGGATATGACACAAGGTCAACAAGTGAGTAGTCCACATTCCCAAAAGCTCCAGCATAACTGGAGCCTAACCATAATATTGTTTAGTGTCATATGCAGAACACTCATTGGAGGAAGTCTGACCCCTCCACAGAGAAGTAGTCGGTGTATTCTACAGTGCCAGCCAACTGTGTCAGTTACCATATTTACTAACACCTCCGCTCGGGCAGGATATGACACAAGGTCAATTTCAAAGAGAAGGTTAACAAGTCTGATTTCAGAGTTTTCCTTCTCCTAGACTAGTTGCCTCACCAAGGCTGAAAAACCTAGTCTGCCCAACTATTTCCCCATTGTTGGAGGGAGAATAATTGGATTCATACCTTTCCTAAGGGTATTAATGATATTTTAAAAGCTATCACTCTCGTCTAGGATTTGAGCTCATGTCGCCGTGTCCATTTCCTACAACGATAACAAATACACCATTTATATTAATGTTTCTATCCATTTTAAGCAGAGTTTAACAGGTTTGAATTCAGAGTATTCCTGAGTTGCCTTACCAAGGCTGAAGAACCCAGTCTGTCCTACTATTTACCCATAGCTGGAGGGAGAATAATTGGATTCATACCTTTCCCAAGGGTATTAGTGCTATGTGAAATGCAATCAGTCTCGTCCAGGATTTGAACTCGTGTCGCCGTGTCCATTTCCTACGACGATAGCCATTACACACAGCCCCTCTTCCTGTGTCAGTTACAAATAGAAGAAACTCTCCAATTTCACATAAATTATAATTGCTTGGTGGGATTACTCCCCTTGTCTGTCAAAAGAATTTCTACAAAAAAATTCTCAATAGGAATAATATACCAAGAGCACCTAAGGGTCGCCTGTGGTGTAATGGCTATTGTCGTTGAAAATAGACGCGGTGATACAAGTTTAAATCTTGGACAAGGCTGATTGCATTTCACATATCACTAATAACCTTGAGAACGGTATGAGTTCAATTATTCTCTACCCAGCTATAGGTAAATAGTAGGACATATTGGGTTTTTTGGGGCAACCAGTGTGGGAGAAGGAAACATCTAACTTCAAACCTATTAAACAACGCTTGATTTTGACCTTGGGTCACAATCGAGTAGCCGTTGGTAAATATATTCAAGTAGAACGAAGTGTTAATAAAAAAATGCTTTCTTTGTAGAATAGTCTAGATGTAAGTACCTGTCTGGTCGATTTTAGACTGGGACATTAAAATTAGCTTTTTTAGAAATTCAAATGACATCAATCCATGAATTATTGACTGTATTCTGAGTGTTCGAGAACTATCTTGAAAAAAGGTAGCCTCAATAATAGCGGTTATGTTTAAGTGTTATAATTAAAATTTGCTCAATGCGCAACAATGCAGAATACTATCCATATTTACCAACTCCTCCGCTCGGGCAGGATATGACACGAAGTCAATTTTTAAGCAGAGTTTAACAGGTTTCAATTCAGAGTTTTCCTTCTCCTAGACTAGTTGCCTCACCAAGGCTGAAGAACCCAGTCTGTCCTACTATTTACCCATAGCTGGAGGGAGAATAATTGGATTCATACCTTTCCCAAGCGTATTAGTGCTATGTGAAATGCAATTAGCTTGGTCCAGGATTTGAACTTGTGTCGCCGTGTCCATTTCCTACGTCGATAACCATTACACCACGGGCAGAACAATATCTTTAAATCTTATATTTAACAATAGCAATAACTGCCTTGTCAGGGGGGGGCTGTAAAATACACTGACAACATCTCTGCAGAGGGGTAAGACCCTCCACCCCAAACGAGTGTCCTGGTTATGACACTAAACAATCTGATCGTGAGGCACCAGTAATGCTGGAGCTTTGGGGAATGTAGAGCGCCACATTATTGTCACCGCTCACAGCTCCACTCTGGCCCGAAGTGGTTGCACCTGGGTCAAATAGAACTAAATTATAAGCTCCACCGATGGAGTGAGGCTTTTGTTAGTCGGTGTAGGCCTCACTTGATGCTCCTAAATATTTCCCTGTGTATCTGATTCATCTGTATGTACGTATTATTATTATTTATTTTATTAATTATAATTGCATTTAGAACATATTTAAAAGTTTATTCAATGCTATGAAATTTCCATTCTTTCTTCGATTATTAAATCATGGCCTTGAGCCAGACTATATTTATATCTACTCTTCACGTATTACACTGCGAACGGAATTGTTGATTCAAGCTGTGCCCGGGATGAAGAATGATAAAATCATTATTTTAGCATATTTGAAAACCAAACCAGTTCCTTCTCAGCTTGCCTTCAGAATTGAATATAATGTTTGGCCTGTGGAAAACAAAACACTGCTTTTGTCACTTGCAGTACAACCACAAATCACAGATCTCTGTACGTTTTACATTTTATTATGGCCCTCAGCACATAAATCACTATTCTTCCACAAAGTATTAACGATCATTAACATAACACAAACCACAACGTATTTTCTATGGATTGAATAACTTAAAGAATCCAAAGCACCATTCCAATGCCATATATTATAATTGAAGACTTTGTTTAATGAATTATTCTAATGGATTATTTTCTATCGAGTGTTGTTACAGTTATAGAATGATTACAAGTCCTTTTGCAATTAACCTGTGAGGATTAGAAAGCACGACCGCGTCCATTTCTTTTAGACCATTAAGCAATGAAAGTCAAAAAAAAAAAATTCTAATAAAATGGTGGTACGAATTTTTTTTTCCTTCTTGGCATTCTATAAATACCTACCTAATTGCGCGTCTATTTGGTACTTTCTGGTTTGCTTGTATGTTTTCCTGTTTATATCCAAGCGTAAGAAACCGAAGTATAGGTGTTTTAGGTCAATTACACACATATATTTATACAACATACATGCCTCCTTACTTCTGTGTGTGCGTGTATGCGCGCACGTGCGTGTGTGTTTGTGAGTGTGTGTCTGCATATGTGATTGTGTATCCCTTTTATAAGTCTGAGATTAGAGATGAACAAAAAACCGTAAGAAAATTAATATTGATAAATTTGATATAATGTACATTTATATGTGTATATATGTATCACTCACTCTCTCTCTCCCCCCCTCTCTCTCTCTGTCTGTCTCTCTCTTTCTCTCAATATATATATATATATATATATATATATATAGGCATAGATGGTAAAGGCTTCACCAATGTCCCGGAAGGCCAGGGTCCAATCTCTGTTCGAGTCATACCAAGGACTCAAAAAATAGTACTTGACCACTCCTTTCTTAACACTCTGCATTATAAGGTCCTAGAAAGGGTCAAGTAATGCAAGATTGCATGGTAAACGAATAATTTAGTGAGAAAATATCATTAAAATTATTGCTTGAATAATCTGTTATATATCCGTGTGCTTTTATGTGTGTATTGTGTACCTACCGCAAGTAAATTTGCTTTTAGGTTATTCATTTTTTATTCCTACACGTTGTCTTCAGAAATCTAATGGTAGATTTTAACGCTCTTTTTGGTTTTTATTATAGTGACCATTTTGATTGGCCTATGGTACTTTTTACTTTCAGGATTTGTGTCTGTGAATGTCCATTTGGAGTTAACAATTGATGTTATATTCTTGTATATTTGCAAGAATGTATGCTGTGTGTTTTTGAGTGTATGTATGATCATTCGTATCCATGTATGTGTATATTCTTTCGGTTTAAAAAAAATTCCGTTACTTTCATCCGTCTACATCAGACCTAACCGATAAAATGAAACGCAGTTTCTTCCAGGCAGCGGTCACATCGATACTGCTATATGGATGCACTACATGGACGCTAACAAAACGGCTGGAGAAGAAGCTAGATGGCAATTACACAAGAATGCTGCGTGCAATCCTGAACAAGTCCTGGCAGCAACACCCCACAAGACACCAACTGTACGGCCACCTGCCCCCTATCACGAAAACTATTCAAGTTAGACGAACCAGACATGCAGGACACTGCTGGAGAAGCAGAGATGAACTCATAAGAGATGTACTCTTATGGATCCCCACACATGGCCGCGCAAAAGCAGGACGACCAGCTCGAACGTACATTCAGCAGCTATGTGAGGATACAGGATGTTGTCCTGAAGACCTACCTAGGGCGATGAAGGATAGGGAGGAGTGGCGAGAGAGGGTCAGGGATATCCGTGCTGCCAGCACGATATGATGATGATGATGACATCATCTACGATACTTAATACGCTAAAATCCAACCAACTATATACATTAAAAAAATGTGGTAGGTCCCAAGAGAGAAAGCAAAATTTTAAAATGTTTTAAAGAGAGATTTGTATTTTTTTAGGATTTATTTATTTATTTTGTTCTTACTTACGTGTAGGTTTCCAGCTTGATGTTTTCGTCAGAGAACATGTATGGCACAAGGCGTTGTTAATAGGGTGTTCATAGAGACTAGACCTCACTCATGTTTGCAGTTTGAATGGTTTTCAGTTGGTTATGGGTTTTTATGAAGGTAGCTTACGATACCATCAAGTCTTCGTTGGTTTTACATTTCGGATGTGAGATCCATGCTCTTTCAGCTTCTGCCTGATTTTGGATCCTGCAAATATATCCCAATTTTTCTACTTTAGATAAGCTGTGTTTAGTCAAATATACCGAGGTCAGTTAAACGTACGGTATTAAAACTCAATGTGAAATAAATTGGTAATCCATGCATTTTTTTACTTATTTATCTTGTTGATCTTAATATTTTCTAAGCTTACATTGATGTGCCCAGTCGATATTTTCTCCAAAATCTCAATGACATAAACACTTTTAGAATTAACTGGCCAGTTCACTAAATCCGGATTTTAGGTGGTTAACATTACCTCTGTTGAGAAGGGGAGGTGACGTTCCAAGTCTGCTATTACTATCCTGTCCGTGTAACCATCAAGCAATGAGGATTATGTTATTATTTGGAAAAGTAATTCCTCGAATCTATCCTTTTACAAATTTATAACTCATTTTTATTGGCAGCCTCACAGAATCTCTTTTTCACCTCCGAAATAATCTACAGTTACTGGTTATGTCACGACGTGTAGCTTTTCATTGAATGTTTTCAACCCATGAGAAACCTTTAAGACGGACAGTCTTGCCTCATGAATTGTATCAGTCAGATTGTTTGAACTTACACAGGGGTAGGATGTCGTTTTCTGTTTTCATAAGGCATCTTATTTTTTTTAGGATCCAAGAATTAGGTGTCACGCTATGCGATGCATATTTCTTTTCTATATACCCTCCTGAACCATAACCTTGTTATCCACACACACACACACATACAAATATATACACACACATATATATATATATATATATATAATTAGTGAACGGTAAGTATTCCGTTTCGTATTCTCTATACACCGTTTATTCTGGTGAGAGATTACATTGAATCAAATGTGGAATACTGACTTTGGACCGATATTTATACTGAGCATCTGCTGAACTGCCTTATTAAACACTGCATGTTGCAAAGATTTTTTATCCCTCACAGAAAAACTAGCTAACGCATGCTTACACAATTATACATAAACAAATAATCGTGCGCTTTATTCATGTACACATGCACTTTAATACACACGGACACAAACACACAAACACACACTCTTAAGTGTGTGTATATATGTATGTATTCTTATTCAACTATGTTGTTGATCCAAAACGAATGAATTGACCTAGAGTATGTGCGGTCAGTTCGTGCTTCGCCAATGGATTTATACCTTTTCACTCCACGGGAAAGTTACTGGCTTGAATTAATTAGCCCTGCAGCTGTCAAATCGGAATTTAATGGATGGAGGGTATTAAATGGCTTCTGCTTGGTATTCAAGTGAAAGTAAAAGCGAATTAAGAGAATTTTTTTACAGCACAGAGTTAAGCCATTCGATAATGCGAACATCTCGGTAGGTGTAACTTGGGATTTATACGCCAGCTGGAGTTATTTGACCTTCCTGATGTACCAGGCCATTCGCTGTTGATAGTCTTCGTATGACAAGATTGACTATAGATGTAACAGTTATTTGGAATTTTTGTAATGTAATTATTTCATTTATTTTTTTATGCTTTAAAAAAGTGTCGAAAAAAAGTAATGATCTGGGTGAATTGTAACAATATATAATCGACACATTTTGATTTACACTTTCTAAAATTAATGAGTGGGAATAGAATATTGGACGTAGCGCCTCAGGAATAGATCTCTCATTTACACACACAGATCAATTTGATTATATCATCATCATCATATCGCACTGGTAGCACGGATATCCCTGACCCTCTCTCGCCACTCCTCCCTATCGTCCATCGCCCTAGGTAGGTCTTCAGGACAACATCCTGTATCCTCACAGAGCTGCTGAATGTACGTTCGTGCTGGTCGTCCTGCTTTTGCGCGGCCATGTGTGGGGATCCATAACAGTAAATCTCTTATGAGTTCATGTCCTGCATTTCTGGTTCGTCTAACTTGGATAGTTTTCGTGATAGGGGGCAGGTGGCCGTACAGTTGGTGTCTTGTGGGGTGTTGCTGCCAGGACTTGTTCAGGATTGCACGCAGCATTCTTGTGTAATTGCCATCTAGCTTCTTCTCCAGTCGTTTTGTTAGCGTCCATGTAGTGCAGCCATATAGCAGTATCGATGTGACCGCTGCCTGGAAGAAACTGCGTTTCATTTTATCGGTTAGGTCTGATTTCCATATAATCGATAGCCTATTGATAGCTGTCCATGCTTTCGTTAACCTCGTTTCGATGTCCTTTTCGGTTGATTCGACGCTGCTTCCTAGGTACGTGAATTTGTCTACTAGTTTAAGTGGGGTTCCTTCTAGAGTGGATATGTCCCCCGTTTGGTTATAGCACATATATTCCGTTTTGTGTGCATTAACATAGAGGCCTATGCTTGCTGCTGCTCGTTCCAAACTATGCAGAAGTGTTTCGGCTTGTTCAGGTGTATTTGCCAGTATCGCTATGTCATCGGCGTAGTCGGCATCGGTAATTGTTGTTGCGGGGTATCTTCTGCTTCTTTTCTTCGTCAGTTCGAAGCCATTCTCTTTGATTTTGTCAATCGATGTTCTAAGTACGTAGTCTAGACAAATGATAAAGAGGTACGGGGCCAGCGTGTCCCCTTGTAGTACTCCTGCTACAATGTCAAAGTATTCCGTGTCTCCATCCGGTGATCGTACTTTTACTTTAGTGTTTCTATAGAGAATCGTTATTGCCGCTACGGTTTCTTGAGGTATGCCGTACGCTAGTAGTATTTGTTCCATCTTTCCTCTGTGAATGGAGTCGAAGGCCTTGGTAAAGTCGACAAATATTATTGTCGCTTGTAGGTTCTTTGCCCGTACACCTTCAAGGATTCTTCGGATGGTTAATATTTGTGAGGTCGTGGATCTATTTCTTCGGAAGCCATTTTGGTTTTTTCTAAGTATGTTGTCGATTTTTGGGTTCTATTCGGTTTCGTAGTAGGGCATTGTAGATTTTGGCAGCTATGGATGTAAGTGTTATGCCTCGGTAGTTTTTGGCTAATCCGAGGTCCCCCTTTTTAGGGAAGGGGAGTATGCATCCCTTCATCCATCTATCTATCGGATTTTGATTGCATACTGCGTTGCAGTGTCGGAGCAGTATGTCGTCGAATTGTCTGGTCTTCCATACTTCCGGGGGAATTTCGTCCAGCCCTGCAGCTTTCCTATTTTAAATTTTTCTGAGAACCGAGTCGAGTTCTTCTTGTGTGAATGGTCCTAGTTTAATGTCTAATTGTTTGCTAATTATTCTGGTGATTGGTTCATGCGTTATTTTTGGTGGGTTTCCAAGTAAGTTTTCGAAGTGCTGTTTCCACGGAAACAGCACTTGATTATATACTTACCATTGATTGGTCTCTTTTTTTTTGACTTGTCTGTCTGTTGATAATGCACACCTTGATTTCTAGTGACAATGACCTGATATTTTTACAGCACTCTATATCTGCTCTGCTGTAGTAGCGTCAGGCACATTTCTTGCAAACTTTTCATGTCAGCCCATTGGCCTAGTGTGTAGAGTATTCGCCTATGGCCTGGGTGACCGGGGCTCAATCCCATGTCCAGTCATACCAAAGTCTAAAGATATGGCACTGGATACCTCCTTGCTTAACCCTTAGTAAAATAAAATAGGGATCAAAGGTAAAGTGTAGCAATCCATGAAAGGAGTAGTGGCTTCCCCTGCACCTCGGTGTAGTAGCTATTGAAAAGGGAGGCTTCGAGTCGTCCTCGACTATGATCGCCAACTTTAGTTACATATACATAGGTTAATGTTTTGGCATATTTATAAATAGTGTTCAGTATCAGTGATTAAGGTAGTAGATCTAAGCTCATAGGCTGATACTCTATGTGTGAAACTGATTGTAATCAAGCACCATTGAATGTTAGTATACTCAATTTTAACATCAAATTATAAAATATGCCTATAAACAAGGAATAATTATTATCTAATTAAGAATCGTGTGGACTGTTTAATTACTTTTCCCCCACCCGAAATTAATATGTGTAAGGGTTAAGGTTTATTTTCAATTTCAGCATAAGATCTTGCATATTCAGCAGCTCACACGGAGCTTGGTGATAACAGTAGCGAGTCCGTGATGCACTACGCCGTGTTTCATAAAAAGTAAAAACAACACAAAAGAAAAAGAAAAACTGTTGGATAGAAAATATTGGTACCGCTCATCAGAAATATCAGGAATTGACACTGACTGGTCTAGATATCATCTACTCATCAAGACGTCATCGCTTCATAAGTTGCTCAAATATACGAACATCTTCATTTTGTTTTTTGTAATTTTATAATGGTAACAAATCAATAATATTGTCTGGATATTTCCTTTTTTTAATTCCAACACGTCTCAAACCATCGAAATTATATGTATATCTGCCAAGCACGCATAATGGAGTGTATGAGGCATAAAGTTTAACGTCGTAAGAAATGGATTCGGCAAGGCAAATTCAAATCGGAGATGAGACTATTCTCCGTTTACCTCATGCTACAGCTTTTAAGAAATACATTTCTTACAGAAAAGGGAATATATTTTTGAATAAAATACAGACGTACAACTTTAATGATTCTTTTTTTTTTTTTTTGATTTTGTGAAAATTTTGTTTAAAAACTAAAGTTTAAGTGTATTTTCATATCAGAAAATATATTAGAGTATATACTTGCTCTAATATTTAAACAAGAAAAGTTCTTGCATTCAATGAAGCAATTTACAATGGATAGAATACACACACACACACACACACACACACACATATATATATATATATATATAAATTCATATCCTTATGCAACAATAGTCGTTGGAAAAAATTGGGCAGGGCTGATCTCGTCAACAACATCTCCAGGATCAGTCTCAGCCCAACTGAAACTGAAGCCCTTAGTTTCGGACTAAAATTTGCCATAGGCATTTAAAACTATGATATGGGAAAAATAATCAACACTAACTACAAGCACCATGACTCTGACTTCGACAAGGGATTTTTACAAGGTATTATCGCCGCTTCCACTAATTGCCATTCTGATGAACCTACCCTACCCAAAAGATACATAACTGCCTTAAAATCTCTCTCTTCTAACCACGACATTGTTATTTCACCTTCTGACAAAGGTGGAGGTGTTGTTATTATGGACTCCACGGTCTATAACCAAAACTTATGGATCTACTTGATGATAACAACACTTATGAACAGATATCCCTACAAACAATTACAAATAATATTAACAACTTTAACAAATCCTACAAAAATTTAATCTCCAATGAAGATCAATCTTGGTCCTCATTAATCAATTACCACCCTAAAATTTACGGCCTTCCCAAAACCCATAAACCAGATATTCCTCTAAGACCCATTATTTCTGGTATAGGATCTGCCCCCCATAATATCGCTAAACTTCTAGCCAAATTATTAACCCCTCTATTACGTACCATTAGTAACGCACACCTAAAAAATTCCGGATCACTGCTCAACAAACTAACTGACATTGATATGCACAACAAATATTTAGCTAGTTTAGACATCAAATCCTTATACACCAATATACCTGTTGATAAATGCATTGAACGCCTGCATAACTACCTTCGAAAATCTAACACTACATTTCCTCTACCTATCTCTAAATTGATTAAAATTTGTACCTTATGTACCTCACATTGCTACTTCAAACACAACAACACATTTTATAAACAAAAATTTGGTTTACCTATGGGATCTCCTCTTAGCGGAGTTTTTGCTTGCATTTATTTAGAATTCTTAGAATCTGGTCCCTTTAAACATATTATACCCAACACTTCACATTACTTCAGATATATTGACGACATACTATTTATCTATCCTCAAGATCTTGACTTAAATAGCATCACTGATAAACTGAACAATGTCGAACCTTCCTTAAAGTTCACACATGAACTTGAATATAACTGCACCCTACCTTTTCTGGACATTTTACTTATTAGGAATATCAACAAACTAGAATTTAAGGTTTATCGTAAAACCACCTGTAAAAACGACCACATTCACTTTTATTCACACCACAACAACAATACTAAAAGAGGTATCATCATAGGTTTTTACCTCAGAGCTCTACGCATTTGTTCCTCGAAATATTTAAACGATGAATTCATCCATATAGAAATCTCCTTCCTCAACCTACAATACCCCAAATCCTTTATACATTATGCTACATCTAAAGCCCTTAAAATCCACAACAAGAATCAATCTCAAACTAATATCTACTCAATATCTGATAAAACTAGTTCCCACCATAGATACATAACTTTGCCAAACAATTCTTCTTCTCACAGCATAACAAACAACTTAAATAAACTCAATATCAAAACTACTTCTCTACCTTCTAAAACAATCCGCGAATTAGTACACTCCAGCCCTCTACGTAACATATTTTCTGACGCCGGTGTTTATTACATCCCTTGTAAGGATTGTAAACTAAAATACATCGGTGAAACATCCCGAAACCTTCATATCCGTTTGAAAGAGCACAAAAGAGACATAAGAACTGGCAACTCAAACAACGCATTACTCGTACACACTTCTCAACATAATCATAACATTGACTTCAACTCTGCTAAGATGCTTACTTACATCCATAATAAAAATCTTAGACGAATTTTCTAAGCCGCAGCTATCTCATTCCTCAGTTACCTAAATACTCGTCCTGGCTTTTATAATATTTCTCCTTACTTAAGCAAACACATTTTAAACAGCTACAATATATTCCATCCTTAATTAATATTTTCCGTATATCTCATAATTTCCATGCTTTTTATTCTTCTTCTGTTCTTTCTTTCTTTCTTTCTTTTCTTCCTTCTGTCTCGTAATCTTTCTCGTTAAACAACGTACATAATTCTATACAATATTCCTAATAAGTCAAATGACGTAATTTAAACATCAAATACTGATTTGCCAGTTAAACGGCTAACTTTTTCTTACAATACATATTTCCCGTAGGTTTTTATATTTCACATTTCTAATCATCCATCGTTAACTTAAAATTATTAATATCACCCCTCATGGTCCTGATGATGGTTCAGTAGAACCGAAACGCTATAGTGTTTACCCGTTAATAAATCATTCCTTCCTCTTGGATCGTTGTTATGAGTTTTTCTACATATATATATGTATATATATATATATATATATATATATATATATATATATATATATATAGAAAGAGAGACAGACGGACAGACAGACAGAGTGAGTGAGAGAGAGGGCGTTGTGGTTGTCTAATGGATTGCATCGTTGGAAGTGGATATGGCGACCCGATTTCAAATCCTGGTTTGAATTTCACATAGCACGTAGAAAAGGTATGAATCAGACTATTTTCTTTTGGTAAATTATTGGCCAGACTGGACCCAATAAACTTGTTATAGAAACCCGTTTAGGAGAAGCCAAAATCTGAATTCAAAGCTGTTTAACTACACTTAAAAATTGATCTTGTGTCGCTTCCTGCTCACATGGAGGAGTTTGTTAAATGTATACCTACTTAGTGTTGAATGAAAATGATGCAGATTGAATCCCATGAGGGTAAACACGAAACGCCTAACATTCATCTCAATTGACTCAACTACAAGCGAAACCACCAAAAAACATTACATTATGATTTTCAAATATCTGATAAAAACGTTTTTAAATCAATTATTCAAAATAGGTTAATTCCAAATCCATTGGTTTTGTTTGGTTTGGTTTGTTGGGTTTTATGGCATATCAACCTGTGTAGGTTATTTAGCACCAAATCCATTTTATGTAAATAATCTGTTCTATTGAAAACAGTTCAGTTTAGCATAAGTACACAGTTTAATTGTCAAAAACATTTCCATTTCAAACTATTTAAGCAGTTATATGTAACAATTCAGTTAAGTGTAAATACAGTTTTAATGTCGAAAAACAGTTCTATTTCAAATAATTCAGTTAAGCATGAGCTTGTAGTTTAAATGTAAGTACGGTTTAATTGTCAAAAACATTTCTATTTCAAGCTATTCATTTTTCTCAAACAATTCATTTTAGCATAAATATGCTGTTAGTTCTATTTAACCGATAGATAGGACCCTATCAGATGCTACCATTCCGGGCCAGAGTGGACCTGGGAGCGATGGCAATGAAGGGGTACTCCGCATTCCCCAAAGCTCCAGCACTGCTGGAACCTCACGATCAGATTGTTTAGTGTCATATACAGGACACTCGTTAGGGGGGGGTCTTACCCCTCTGCAGAAGTGCAGTCAGTGTATTCTATAACCCCAGCTGACTGGGCAATGCACACAGTTAAATGTCAAACAGTTTTATTTCAGATAATTTATTTCAGCATAAGTACACAGTTTAGACGTCAAAAACAGTTCTGTTTAAAGCAATTCAGTTCAGCACTAGTACGCAGTTCCAATGTTGTTGTCAAACACTTAAAAAAGTGCACAGAAACGCCTCGTCGGTGATGTTCTTGGGGTCCTTACAAGTTTCGGGTCTTTCAACATCATACTTGCTCTCCCAAGTGACCCTACCGGAACTTTTGTTCCAGCCGGCGATCCTGCTGTAAAAATACGCCCAGCATGCACAAACACTCAGTACACACAAAAGAAAAAATTTTAAATGCTACTGCTAATGAGTTTTTAAAATGGTATTGGCCAATGAGAAACGATCTACGTCACTTCCCTCTGAGTCACGGCGAATTATACAGGTAAACATACTGCAAACTGTCCTTATTGTATATCTTGTATGAGTACACTCACTTGCACTGAGCCAGGTTTTGATTTAGGTAACAGGTAATATCCTTCTGACAAGCGAGACTTGGAAAAAAATAAAATAAAAAAATAAATAATCACATATGCATATATATATATATATATATATATATATATACTTGCACACATATAACATACACATGTACATACGCACACACGCACACACATAAATAATAAATAAATAAGTAAATAAGCTAAAAAAAATAAATAAATTAATAAATAAATAAATAAATACATAAAATAATAAATGAATGAATAATAAATATACAAAAAAAAAAAAAAAAAAAAAAACATACAAATAAAATAAGTTAAATAATTACAGATACACACACACACACACACACACACACACACACACACACACACACACACACACATATATATATATATATATATATACAAAAAATAAAATATATAAATAAAAGGAAATCTATTAAAAAAAAATAAAATAAATAAATAAATAAATAAATAAAAATAAAAATAAATAAAATAAAATGAAATAAAATAAAATTGAGGAATTGCTTTGCCAGACGTCCGAAGTGGGACGCTGTCAGTCATAATACGAGTAGATTAATCTTAGAGGGGACATGTTCTTGATACTGTATGCAATGAAATTTGTCCTATTCCCCCTTCCTTTTTTACTTTTTTTTCCCTTTTCCACTCTTCATCATCATCATGTCGCGCCGCCTGCGCGGATATCCCTGACCGTCTCTCGCCATTTCTCCCTATCATTCATCGCCTCCGGCAGGTCTTCAGGATTACAACCCGTGTCCTCACATAGCTGCTGTATGTAAGTTCGTGCTGGTCGTCCCACTCTTGCACATCCATGAGTGGGGGTCCACAGGAGTACATCGCTTATGAGCTCGTCCTTGCTTCTCCAGCAGTGTCCTGCGTGTCTGGTTCGTCGAACTTGTATAGTTTTTGTGATGGGGGGCAAGTGTCCGTATAGTTGGAGTCTCGTGGGGTGTTGTCGCCAGGACTTGTTTAATACTGCTCTCAACATTCTTGTGTAATTTCCGTCCAGCCTCCTCTCCAGCCGTTTCGTAAGCGTCCATGTGGTGCATCCATATAGCAGTATCGACACAACCGCTGCCTGGAAGAAACTGCGTTTCATTTTATCTGTTAGGTCCGACTTCCATATGATCGAGAGCCTATCGATAGCTGTCCATGCCTTCGTCAGTCGTGTGTCGATGTCCTTCTCGGTTGATGAGACGCTGCTTCCTAGGTAGGTGAATTTGTCGACTAGTTTCAGAGAGGCTCCGTCTAGTGTGGCAATGTTGCCTGTTTGGTTGTAACACATATATTCGGTTTTGTTTGCATTGACATGTAGGCCAATGCCAGCTGCAGCTCGTTCCAGACTATGTAGTAGTGTCTCTGCTTGATTAGGCGTATTCGCTAGTAACGCCAAGTCATCAGCGTAGTCGGCGTCCGTGATTGTTTTTGCGGGGTACCTTTTGCTTCTTCTCTTAGTCAGCTCAAAGCCATTTTCTCTGATTTTGTCTATCGAAGTCCTAAGCACATAGTCTAGACAGATGATAAAGAGGTACGGGGCTAGTGTGTCTCCTTGTAGTACTCCTGCAACAATGTCGAAGTATTCCGTGTCTCCATCTGGTGAACGTACTTTTACTTTGGTGTTTCTGTAGAGAATCATTATCGCTGCTACGGTTTCTTTTGGTAGGCCGTAGGCTAGTAGGATTTGCTCCATCTTCCCTCTGTGTATGGAATCGAAGGCCTTGGTAAAGTCGACAAATAGTAATGTCGCCTGTAAGTTTTTTGCCCGAACGCCTTCCAGGATTCTACGGATGGTCAGTATTTGTGAGGTTGTGGATCTATTTATCCGGAAGCCATTTTGGTTTTTCCTAAGGATGTTTTCCATTTTGGGTTCTATGCGGTTTCGTAGTAGGGCATTGTAGATTTTGGCTGCTATGGATGTAAGTGTTATCCCTCGGTAGTTCTTGGCTAGTCCGAGGTCGCCTTTTTTAGGGAATGGAAGGATGCATCCCTTCGTCCATCTCTCTATCCTATTTTGACTATAGACTGCGTTGCATTGCCGGAGCAGTATATCGTCGAATTGTCTAGTCTTCCACACTTCTGGGGGGATCTCGTCTAGCCCCGCCGCTTTCCTATTTTTAATTCTTCTGAGAACCGTGTCGAGTTCTTCTTTGGTGAAAGGACCTAGTTTTACGTCTAATTGCTTACTAATAATTCTGGTGATCGGTTCATCCGTTATTTCCGGTGGGTTTCCTAGTAGATTTTTGAAATGCTGTTCCCACAGTTTTATTCTTTCTTGTTGGCTTGCAGCTTTCAATTTTGCTTTGGCTGTGCTCTTCCTTCCACTTACTTCGTTTATTGTTTGCCAGGCTATCCTGGATTGCCTATCTTCCACCGAGTCTCTAATCTTATCTATCTGATTTTGTACGTATTCTGCCTGTTCTTTTAGGTAAATTCCTGTTAATTGATGTTGCGCTTTTTCTAGTTCTCGTGCATTTGTATTTGTTGGGTTCTGTTGATAGTTTTTGGAGGCAGTCTTCACAAGTGCACGTTTTTCTCTAGCTGCTGGCGTTTCCCAAGGGACTCTATATTTAGTTCTAGGTTTTGTTGGAATACACTTTTCTGCCGCCTCCAGGTGTGCTTCTACAAAATTTTCATATTCGTCATTTGGGGTGCCTATTTCTACCTTCTCTTGTAGTGCTTCGAATCTGTTTCTTAATTCTAATGCATATTTATCTCTAATATCTCTGTTGTTGAGTAGGGCCCAGTCATAGTGCTTGGTCGTCGCTTTACGTGTGGCGTTTTTTCTTAGGCTTAGTCGTACTTTGGCCGTAACTATTCGATGATCGGAGGACACACCCTCGAAGGAGGAGTATGCCTCGCAATTCATCGCACTATTCTTCCATTTCCTGTTTATAAGGACGTAGTCTATCTGTGCTTTACTCTTATTCGCGTATGTGTAGGTCCATAATTTCCCCTCCCTTTTTTGAAAGTTTGTATTGAGGCAGGTTAATCTATTTTCTATCATGAAATCTATTAAATGCTGTCCATTCCTGTTAGACGCGTAGTGTAGGCTGTATTTGTTGTGTCTGTTTTTCCCGATTTGTGCATTCATATCTCCGCCAATGACTAGCAGGTTGTGTTTCGGAATGCTACGTACTAGGGAGGATAGATCTTCGTAGAAGGTGGCTATTTCGTTTTCTTCGCTAACATTGGTAGGGCTGTAGCAGGAGATAATTGTTGCTTTGGGGTTGCCATTAAACGTTGCGGCCATCATCCTAGGTTGTATTCTCTCAATGCTGTTCAGTGTTTTTAACGCTCTCGGTACTAGAAGTATTCCCACCCCTCCTACCGATGCATTGACAGAGTTTTTCCATGCCGTTACAGTCACCAGCATCCATCCATTTCCAGTTTCGTGATACTTGATATCTTCGGTGTGCGTGTATCGGTGCTCTTGTATGCAAATTATATCTATCTTATGTTCTACGGCTGATGCAGTTAGCTCTGATAGTTGACCTATTCTATTTAGGGTTCTTACGTTAAATGTCGCTATCTGTATTGTTTGTTTGCATTTTAGTAGTTTTTGTTTGTGTTTGAGCTCTGTAGCTGATTTTTCGAACACCGAGGCCAGGGCTCCAACCTCAGCAGGACGCGCCCCTTTTTTACCCGCGCGAAAAGCGATGCGGTTTATGGATCTGGTTTGAGTACTAGTCATGGTTATCTTTCGATGGCTGTTTTTGTTCTCATCTATAGAAGCCACTCTTATAGATGAGCAGCAGTAGTTCCCCGATCGAACTGGCAATCTTGAGCGTTAAGCCGCTAGACTCACACGTACAGCATGCTGCTTCCCATGTGTACGCGGTAGTAATAAAAAAAAATAAATAAATAAAAAAAAAATAAAAAAAATAAAAAAAATAAATAAATAAAAAAAATTCTCTTTTTTATCTTAAGTTTTAACTTAGTTAAAGTCCAGGACTGCTGGATGTTAAAATTCAAAGAAATTTTGTGGTATATTTCATGGTTATCTAGTGGTGGACAGACAGAGAGAGAGAGAGAGAAAGAGACACAGAGAGAGAGAGAGAGAGAGAGAGAGAGAGAGAGAGAAAGGAAGACAGAGGAGGAGTCAACTCTTTTATGGCTTTCGTCTTTAGCACGTGTTAGACTACATTTGAGGTGTTTTGGATTTTTTTTTTTTCCTTTCTTTTCAGGGGGGGGCAATTTTGGGGGTTTTCTTTAGCAAATTTACAAGTTCGCCTTCCAAAAGTAAAGTTTTCCTGAAAATTAAGTCGCATAAGTCTTCATTCTTCATTTAAACAACACATAATACAGCTGAGATTTAAGACATTACTATTTTAAATCAAATGTGCATTTTTAAATGAATAGTTTAGTAGAATAAATTTACTGACCTCTGTGAAAAACTTCTGGAAACGGAATCACTTCCAAACGTATGCATACTATTTCAACAAATGAAGGATTAAATTATTACTAATTTTAGTATTTATATTAAAGGTTCCACTCCTATATCATGGTCAACTGGTGGTGGACAGAGAGAGAGAGAGAGACACACAGAGAGAGAGAGAGAGAGAGAGAGAGAGAAAGAAAGACAGAGGAGGAGTCAACTCTTTTATGGCTTTCGTCCTTAGCACGTGTTAGACCACATTTGAGGCGCTTTGGATTTTTTTTTTTCCTTTCTTTTCAGGGGGGGGGGGGCAATTTTGGGGGTTTTCTTTAGCAAATTTACAAGTTCGCCTTCCAAAAGTAAAGTTTTCCTGAAAATTAAGTCGCATAAGTCTTCATTCTTCATTTAAACAACACATAATACAGCTGAGATTTAAGACATTACTATTTTAAATCAAATGTGCATTTTTAAATGAATAGTTTAGTAGAATAAATTTACTGACCTCTGTGAAAAACTTCTGGAAACGGAATCACTTCCAAACGTATGAATAGTTTCCACTCCATGATATAGGAGTGGAACCTTTAATATAAATACTAAAATTAGTAATAATTTAATCCTTCATTTGTTGAAATAGTATGCATACGTTTGGAAGTGATTCCGTTTCCAGAAGTTTTTCACAGAGGTCAGTAAATTTATTCTACTAAACTATTCATTTAAAAATGCACATTTGATTTAAAATAGTAATGTCTTAAATCTCAGCTGTATTATGTGTTGTTTAAATGAAGAATGAAGACTTATGCGACTTAATTTTCAGGAAAACTTTACTTTTGGAAGGCGAACTTGTAAATTTGCTAAAGAAAACCCCCAAAATTGCCCCCCCCCTGAAAAGAAAGGAAAAAAAAAAAATCCAAAGCGCCTCAAATGTGGTCTAACACGTGCTAAGGACGAAAGCCATAAAAGAGTTGACTCCTCCTCTGTCTTTCTTTCTCTCTCTCTCTCTCTCTCTCTGTGTGTGTGTCTCTCTCTCTCTCTCTGTCCACCACCAGTTGACCATGATGTAGGAGTGGAACCTTTAATATAAATACTAAAATTAGTAATAATTTAATCCTTCATTTGTTGAAATAGTATGCATACGTTTGGAAGTGATTCCGTTTCCAGAAGTTTTTCACAGAGGTCAGTAAATTTATTCTACTTTCCACTCTTACTTTCATTTATTTTTTCTCTCCTTTTTTCTTTTCTTTCCCCCCCCTTTTTTAGTACAAATTATATACATATGTACACTAGGGAAAACTATACTATGTCAAAACAGTTCTATTTCAAACAATTCAGTTTAGCATAAATACGCACTTTAAACGCAAAAATCAGTATAGTGAAAGAAGCACGGTTTAGTTCTATTTAACCCATAGATAGTACCCTTATCAGGTGCTACCACTCCGGGCCAGAATGGACCTGGGAGCGATGGCAATGAAGGGGTACTCCGCATTCCTCAAAGCTCCAGCATTGCTGGAACCTCACGATCAGATTGTTTAGTGTCATATCCAGGACACCCGTTTGGTGGGGGTCTTACCCCTCTGCAGAGAAGCAGTCGGTGTATTCTACAGCCCCAGCCGACTGGACAACCAAATCCATTGACTTTTTAAGTGTTCTTACTGCTTAAAATGATCTCTTGTTGTCAACTGTTTTAATCGTTAGGTTTTAACGTTCAAATTTTTTTTCCCACGTGACGTTATACCTGTAACGTTAGGTTTAAATGTAATCTGTCATTAAATAAACATGCTTTGATGATGGTCAACATCGGAAATTAATTGGAATTGACGTATATAATTATTTTTTTCTACCAACTTTTGAAATTAATTCTATATAACTATTTATTCGTTTTAAATAATTAAAAAACATTTAAGATATATAGTATCCATCTAAGAAAAAATTATTGTGTATCTAAAAACTTTCATTTAGAATCATTGGTAGGGGTGGCTGTCTGTAAGGCAGAAAATGTAGGGAAACAATAAGGTAGGAAGGTTGTAAGATTAAAAGTCAGGAAAATCAAAGTGACTCTTGACACGTTCTGTGATGATCAGAAATTAGGGAATTTGAGGAGAGATATGTATATAGAAAGTAAAAAAAAAGACTAACAAAAATATGATGAAAATATACAAATTGTAAAAAAAAAAGTTGAAATATATAGGATGAACAAAGATAAAGAAGTATTTCTATTATATATATCTTCTCTCAGTGAATATTTATAAAAAATACCAGGGTGGCTATAATAAATATATAACGCTGATTTTCATAATTCTAAAATCCAAAATTTCACATTTCAATACTATAATCTTTATGATATATATATATATATATATATATATATATATATATATAGAGAGAGAGAGAGAGAGAAAGCAATACTAAGCATTTGTTGCTTTTTTGCTTTCTTTCGAATAATTGAGTTTTAGAATTTTTTATTAAGTATTTGAAAGTCATGATGTAATGTTAAATGGTAGTATATCATGTACAGTCGTCTCTGGAGTAAAATGTTAGGTGTTTCATGTCGCAATATAGATTTACCCTCACAAGATTCAATTTGAATAAGTTTTATTTAAAAATCTAAATTAAATAAAACCTTTAATACCAAGTAATAAAAAAAAGCTTTGTGTAGTGTTTTTCATCACATTATTTTCCTAAATGTGTACGCAACCTAAATTACTTTTTGCTTAATAGCTTTTTTTTCTCTCTTTTTTTAACAAATATGTGAAAAGGAAGTGCACTTGTATTTATAAATATTTGTATTACATTTTTTGTTAATTATAGGTTATGATTGTCCTGGCGGCAACACCCCACAAGACACCAACTGTACGGCCACCTGCCTCTTATCACGAAAACTATTCAAGTTAGACGAGCCAGACATGCAGGACACTGCTGGAGAAGCAGAGACGAACTCATAAGAGATGTACTCTTATGGACCCCCACGCACGGCCGTGCAAAAGCAGGACGACCAGCATAAACATACATTCAGCAGCTATGTGAGGATACGGGATGTTGTCCTGAAGACCTGCCTGGGGCGATGAACGATAGGGAGGAGTGGCGAGAGAGGGTCAGGGATATCCGTGCTACCAGCGCGACTTGATGATGATGATGAAGCCTACCGTTATGAAAACATGCATCACGCTGTGTGAGTGGAACATCAGGTACCCAAAAGGGTATCAACGAAACCGAAAAAACTATTAAAAATCATCATTCATAATGATAATAATGATTTGCCCGTGGTGTAATGGCTATCGTCGTATGAAATGGACACGGCGACACGAGTTCAAATCCTGGACGAGACTGATTGCATTTCACATAGCACTAATACCCTTGCGAAAGGTATGAATCCAATTATTCTCCCTCCAGCTATGGGTAAATAGTAGTGCAGACTGGTTTCTTCAGTCTTGGTGAGGCAACAATCTAGGAGAAGGAAAACTCTGAATTCAAACCTGTTAAACTCCGCTTAAAAAATCGACCTTGTGTCATACCCTGCCCGAGCGGAGGGGTTGGGTAAATATGATAATGATAATAATGAGATAATTAAGAGCAGTATATCACAAGATATACGTAAAGTCTAGAAATAAATTTGGGAGATTCCACAACAGAGCCAGCATACTTTTACGCATCATAATCTCTTGAAGTGCCCGTGGTGTAATGGTTATCGTCGCAGGATATAGACACGGCGACACGAGTTCAAATCCTGGACCTGACTGATTGCATTTCACATAGCACTAATACCCTTGGGAAAGGTATGAATCCAATTATTCTCCTTCCAGCTATGGGTAAATAGTAGGACAGACTAGGTTCTTCAGCCTTGGTGAGGCAACTAGTCTAGGAGAAGGAAAACTCTGAATTCAAACCTGTTAAACTCCGCTTAAAAATTGACCTTGTGTCATATCCTGCCCGAGCGGAGGGGTTGGGTAAATAGGATCATAATCTCTTGACGTATATCCATGGATGTGCTTTTATCAGGCTAGATATACTCTAAAGCTATTATTCTTAAAGTACCCAAATACGCCTGCAGCTGCTTTGCATGGGATTCGGTTTCTTCACGACTGAACTCTTCAAAGATCCATCTATTGAACTCATGGTAAACAGGTTAATACGTTCAATGAAGCAAAAAAGAAATAACAGTAATTAAAGTATAAGAAACAAGAATCAAAACAAGATATATATAATTAATAAAAAAGTAAAGTTGTTACTGTAGTTGAGGATGACCTGAAGGATCCCTTTTCAATAGCTACTACACCGAAGTGTTGGGGAGGGCACTACTCCTTTCCTTGGATTTCCCCACTTTACTCTTGATACGTACCTTATAATGCTGAGTATTAAGCAAGGAGGTATCAAGTACCATTTTTGAGTCTTTCGTATGACTCGACCTGAGTTTGAACCCCAATCTCCCACTAGGCTAATACGCCGGTTGTACATAAAGACTTGAAATTTCGGTGATAACGTTTCTTGAATGGCCAGAACAGGGCCATCATACTTTTATTCCTCATAATCTCTTCACTAATTTTCATAAATGAGCTATTAGTGTTGCATACTATTCGTATACAAATACAAAACACAGTACATACCCAAAACAGGCGGACTCTGTTGTTCAGGTACGAACGCATTTAATTACTTTCTTGACTTCAGTTATTCGACACGAGGAAAAAAAAACACAATTTTTACAATGATGACCATACTATCTGACCCCACCAATGCGATGTTTAAGATCTCTGTCAGTAGAGATCCGAAAAACCCAACTACATCTTCAATGGTCAAAATTCAACTCTCAACTTCCTACTCAATGGCAGGAACTCAATTTTCTGCCTGCATGGTCCAATGTCAACCTTCAACTGACGTGTTTTTTAAAATCCTCAAATTCTCAGCCCATCTTTTCTGGACATGACGTCATCCCCATTCCAGCCCCATTTACTGTCTGGGGTTTATTATGACAATGGTGATTGTCATATCCTTTGCGCACGAGCGTAAGACTGTTCCCAACGACTGTGCACCTGAACTAAGAGTCGAATAGTTCAACGCCCAAGCAAACTGAATGATAAAATATAATTAATGAAAAATGATTTTAAAAAATCATTACTTAATTACATAACATTAGCTTTTCTCGGTCGAGAGATATCGCAAAGTTGTTATTCTAAAAGTACCCAAATACGTTTTCAACTGCTTTGCATGTGATTCGCATATCCCCCGCCTGAACTATTAATTGATCCAGCTATTGAATTGATGATTAACAGGTAGCTATCCACTAAATGAAGCATAAAACATTCACAATGATTAAAGTATATAAAACCTAAATGAAACCAATTATAAGAACCCATTTTCTTGTCATTACGTTCGACAAAAAGCTTTCTAAGTATCATTCATGACCCACACGAAAAGAACTCGATTTAACCTAGCAAACTGTAAATACGCTGTGACACTCAGTTTTTGTTCCTAAATGCCCATATGTCGAAAATCATTTGTGTTCATATGAGTATGTATGCTTATAGGCATTACACATATGTATGGGGGGTGTCCTCGTGGTGAAATGGTTAAAGCGATGGACTGCGAAATCGTAGTACGCGAGTTCGTACTCCCATCGAGCTATTACGTTCACTTTCTGGCAAATACCCTTGGGAAAGGTATGAAGCCCCTTTATCCTTCCAGCTATGGGTTAAATAGTACCTCTACTGTTCTTCTACGAGCATGGCTTTGGCATTAAATAACCTACAATGGTTGATATGCCAATAAACAAAGAAACCAAACATATATATGTATCTGCATGTAGTAGCAATCGTCTCTGTGTGAGTGTGTGAGTTCATAGGAAACACACAAGTATATATCTAGTATGCGTGTGTGTATATCAAAAGGAATAGTTAAACAATATTTTAAAAACTCATCAGATTTTAACAAGTGATAAAATTGAAAGAGAATATTTTCTCGGTGGGGTTGTAAGGGTTATTTATTTAGTATCTTTGATAAATCCTTCGGCTCAAGAAAGTGATGCGTAACTTGTGCCCCCACTACGACATAACAGGATAAAATCGAAGTGGAAATAAAGAAATGGCAAATGAGTTCACTGATTTGCTTTTCTTTTATTTTCTTTGTCGGGCTTACGCTTACTTATGCTGTTTAGCCAAACCAAGCGACCGATAGATTTTCTTTAAAAAGCAAACACAACGTTGGGGAAGGGGAATCGGCTAGCCAACGTAACTGGGCAGACCACGGATGATATTGCCAGAGACAAGTTCTCCTCCTTGCTTGACGGGACGAAGCATGTTTTAAAATAATATTAACAAATTATACTTTTTTCGACTTACTAAGTATTGTAACAATGCACCCATACTCAAAAATATTGAGTTTACTGATTTAAAGGGTTAAAGTTCCATTAATTCTCAAGAAAAATTATAATTTTAGTAAAATGTTATGTTAATTTGAAGCTTAAACTCATTCTTACACCCTGACACGAAAAAAAAATGGCGTCACGACGATTGACGTCTTTTGATTGGAAAGGTTAAAAGCAAAAGCGTAAGTCACAAAAGAAAACACCATTTAATTCCTTTTAATATTACCAGTTTTTATTTCATTGCAATGAAATATATATATTTTTTTATTTTAGACAAAAAAAAAAAATTTCTTTATTGAGTTGTTTAATTAAACGCCAGATATCTGAAAAGACATGTCACAATTATTTTGAATAATGTTCCGGAAAACATTAGGCAAGAGAATATTTCACAATTTAGATAATTGCTTTTTAAATGAAGAACTTCAATGTCATCTAGTTAACTTTAGTCAATCAAATATTCGACACTCTAAATGCTTTCAGTTTATCTCCAAAGCAAAGAATGATTGATCGACTGATTGATTGGTTTTAATCGCATGTCAACGCATCTTTAGATATTTTATGGAGAGAGGTTAGGACATTGTATTCACTGTACATTTATATTCCCATTTTTGTGTAGTTGTCTCCGAAGACTTTTCTGCACACGAGCAATATCAGGTATTTCTAATGGAAATAATATGCACACATTTAGTAGGTTAGAGTGTTCTCCAATGGTTCGAAGACCTGGGTTCAATCCCCGGTCGCGTCATACCAAAGACTTTAAAAATGGTACTTGATGCCTACTTGCTTAACACTCAGCAATATAAGGTACGTATCAAGGGTAAAGTGGAGCTATCCTGGGAAAGGAGTATTGCCCTCTCATATACCTATTGAAAAGGGAGCCTTCTGGTTGTCCTCGACTACGGTCGTCAACTTTACTTAATTGTATGCTTTCATAAATTCCTATCTCAGAAAGATAGTCATAATAAAAGTACGACCAGACCAAGTGATAATCAATAAAATAAGAGAACCAGCTAAACAATGGACTTTGCAGTTCCGACTGACCTCAGAGTAAAACTGAAAGAAAGTGAAAAGAAAGATAGATAAAGAAACCTTGCTAGAGAACTGAAAAACTACGGAACATGAAAGTGACAGTGATACTAGTTATAATTGGAGCGCTCAGTACAGTCACCAAAGGATTGATGAAGAAACTGGAGGACTTGGAAATAAGAGGACACGTGGAGACCATCCAAACTACCGAATTAATAATCGGCCGGAATACTAAGAATAGTCCTGAAGCCTTTAGGAGCCTTGCTGCCACACAGACTCTGTGAGTAACCATCAGCGTTAACTGATGTGAAAAACTCTCAAATGTGTAAAATTATTATAATAGTGATTATAATAAATATGATTTCCAAAAGTTATTTCTATCTAAAAATCGTAATTTGTTTGCAGACATTCATATGGCTTTGAGTAACTCATAACAGTCCCGTGTAAGATTTTAAAGCTTCAAGTAACTATGCTTAATACAAATAGTTGCCGTTATATAGCGTCAACTTTCCTTGTCTAATTCTAAATATTCTTTAAAAAAGATTATGTGATAGATATTTGGGACTTTAAACAGGTATTGCAATTCCAGTTCGCAGTTGAACTCGTAGTAATTGCATTGAAGGAGTTCTTCACACTACTCAGATAATCAGGCGTTGAACCTCACCATCAGATAGAAACAAGTTTTATATCCAGGATATCCCTATATTAATGGGAGACTTACCCTTCAGGTGAGAACACATTCGTCGTATTCCACAAAGAAAAAATTATATTCTATTAGTAATAAATGTCAAAAGGCATAACCCATTCTCTTAAATCTTAACCAAACACTCCCAGCATATTTTATAATAAAGGAATATGAATTGTAAGTCTATGTTTTTAAAAAAAAAAATTATCTTGGATCGTAGCCAAATATTTCCTTAGAAATAAATGTGCAAACGATTGAAATTTTATATTCTACAAAATGGTTCATGCACAGGATAATAAGACGCATAAAATTCTTTGAGATATTTAGATACAAACAGATCAGCTAATTCTAACCTGAAAAGCAGACATTGTGATAATTAACAAAAAGAAAAAAATAGAAAATGCTTAATAGTTCCCCTTGCCATCTCAGTGGACCACAGACTGAAAATGAACGAAAACGAAAACAGAAAAGTTTATGAACCTTGCCAGATATTTACGAATTGGTAGATACCAATTGTAATTGGCTCACTTCGAACGATCGCCAAAAGATTTGGAAGAATTGGAAAATGGAGGAAGAATCAAAACTATTTAAACTGCAGCATTGAAGAAACTTGCAGTCACACAGACCCTAAGGTAAGAAAACACTCACAGAACTCATGACGATGCATAAGGTCTTACATCCAAGACTCTATGTTGCAAGAAAAGAAGCAGGAAAAGAAGTTGCTAGCATTGAAAATAACTTTGATGCAACGACTAGAAGACTACATAAAATATCGCGTAGAAAGAGTGATAACAGCCACAGCAAACATTACACACAACACAAGCATAAATTGAACTAAAATAACAAGAAAACAAAAATGTGACCAAAAACAACTATGAACATTTCAAACAACGGACGAGCGAATCTTACATTAGAAGACTTGGACATGGCCGAGAAAATGAAACCTTCATAGAGAAAATGAATATCTTCTGAGAGCAGCAAAAAACATCACAATAAGAAACAACTAAATCAAAGCAAGAATAGACAGGACGCAACTAAATTGCAGATGTATGTGGTGATAGAGACGAAACGATCCATCACATAAGAAGCGAATGCAGCGAATTTGCGCAGAGATTATGACTAGTTATAACTGGGTAGGAAATGTAACCCACTTAGAATCGGGCAAGAAATTTCATTTTGAACATACATACACATAGATACAACCCAGAATGAGACACACAAAACTCTCAGGAGATCTGCGTTACAAACAGATAATCTAATGTCGGCCAGACATCCAGTCCCAGTCTTAAACAACAAAAAAATAAAAGAACCTGCAGAATAGTGAACTTTGCTGTTCCGGTTGATTACGGGATAAAACTAAAGAAAGGCGAAAAGAAAGATAAATACCTGGACCTTGCTACCGAACGGAAAAGATCTATGGAACAAAAATTGTAATTGGCACGCTCGGTACAGATGCCAAAAGATTGATAAAGAGACTGGAGGACTTGGAAATAAGAGGACGGGTGAAGACAATCAAAACTGCAGCATTGTTCAGATCAGCCAGTGTCCTGGAGACTTGAGGAAACTAGCAATCATTATGTCTCCAGTGAGAAACCCTCAGGTAAAGCTGGTGTGAAAAACTTACAAATGAGTAAAATAATAATATTACCATAAGGACAGTTATATTAAAGTGGAAATTTATTATGCGCCGCAAAATAGCAACTGTGGGTTATGTGGGGAAAGATATGAAATGGTCAATCTCTCAATAAGAGAATACAGAAAACTGGCCCAGACGGAGTGAAGACTAAATACGATTAGGAGGGAAAAGGTGTTCATTGGGAATTGTAAAACAAATAAAAATTTGAACATATTAACAAATGTTAAATACACAAACTATAATAGGTACGTGTAATATTCACCTAATTCCCACCAGAAGATATAGCCTTGTGGTAATTAACGAGAAAAGAGTCCATTGGATGTTTCCGTGGAACGATCCCCAAAGACTTGTAGAAATGTCTGAAAAAAATGAAAATCAGAAGAGTAATTTAGACCATCCAGACGACAGCATTGTTAAAATCATCTAGAACATTCCGAGGAGTTATGGAGACTTACAGAGACTTGGTGTCACTCAGACTCTCGTGAAAAACCATCTTCGTTTGTTGGTATGAAATACTCGATCGGAGAATTAAAAATTAGCGACTATCGACTCATAGCGTGTTTATCTCTGGTCGGGAAGGTCTTAACTGCACAAATAAGATAATAATATCTATTACTTGCTGAAAGCTGCGCGTTATTTCTTCGGGAACAGAAATAATATCACAAGGAAACAAGTGGAACAGATGGCATTTTATATATTCTAAAAAAAATTAAAAACAACGCGGAAAAATGCAGCCTTCACATGGGTAGACTACAAAAAGTCCAAAGCCATGATCCCACAAAGATGGGTAATAGAATTTCTGAAAACGTTCAAGATATCAGAAAAAGTAAATAACCTCATCACAAGAGCTCTCGAAAGCTAATTGTTGTAACTAATAGCAGTGAAAAAACTGGACCTTGCCAGACTGTTAAAAAGTTGTAAAATATTACGGTGTAAGTAAAATCAATTTTAACCTGAGTGCTAGCAAAAATCAACACGAATCAAGAAAAAAAGAATTGGGTAGACAGAAATCCGAGTTCGAATTGAAAATGTTCACTGATGAGATTAGTAAGTATAAATACAAGAGTCCTGGAAGGCTGAAGGGACTACGACTACCGGGAAGATAAAAGACATAATAATGATTACTTTCACTATTAAAAATAGCTGACGGGATAATTTACTTGGCTACTTTCGAGAACAGAAAAAAAAGGAACTTTCAATTCTTAGATGATGAAGTTTAAAACTTCTTTTGATATCTTGAACAAAATATATTGCTGATCAATCTTCAAATACTTATAAGATAGCTCAAATGCTCTGAATGTTCTGCCAATATCTTTGAATTTATATCACATATTGATTTAATGTTTTGTGGATAGCCCCCATAGCTAGTTTCTAACTCTCAAAAAGATCTACAGTAAAGATGAAAAGAAATGAGGAGATTATTCAGATCATACATTATTGGGATCATTATCAATAGAAAATATAGCCCAGTCAGCTCGGGTCGTACAAAACACCGACTGCTTCTCTGCAGAGGGGTAAGACCACTAAGCAATCTGATAGTGAGGTCCCAGTAATGCTGGAGCTTTGGGGAATGCGAGGTACCTCTTCATTGCCATCGCTCCTAGGTCCACTCTGGCCTGGAGTGGTAGTACCTGGTAAAGGTCCTATCAATGGGTTAAATAGAATTAAATTGTGGTTTGAGATTACTGGTTTTGTCATTTAAGCTGCATATTAATGCTAAATTGGATTGTTTAAAATATATCTGTTTTGACATTTAAACTGCGTGCTTTAATGAACTGAATTGATCGAAACAGAACTGTTTTGACCTATCAACTATGTACTTATGCTAAAGAGAATTATCTGAAATAAAACTATTTTGACATTAACTCTGTGAATTGCCCAGTCGCCTGGGGCTGTAAGATACGACTGCACTTCTGCACTGGGGTAAGACCCCCATCCAACAAGTGTCCTAGATATGACACTAAACAATCTGATAGTGAGGTTGCAGTGATGCTGGGGCCTTAGGAAATGCAGAGCACCCCTTCTTTGTCATTGCTCCCAGGTCCACTCTGACTGTAATGGTCGCACTTGATAGTGCCCTGTGTATGGATTAAATTGATCTAAACTGCAAACTTATGCTGAACTGAATTGTATGAATTAGAATTGTTTGACTAAAATGAAGAGCTTGTAATAGAAATATTTTGATAATTAAACAGTGTACTGTTTATTTATCTGAATCGTTTTAAATAGAACTGCTTGTAACTTTGAAACTGTACCAATGCTAAACTAAATTGTTTAATCTATTTCTGTTTTGCCATTTAACTGTGTGTGGAGAAAATATATTCTTATAAGAAACTGAAACGTTGAATTAGAATTTTTTGACTAAACTGAATAGCTTGAAATAGATATGTTTTTGAACTGACTACTTGTATAAAAATGGATTTGGTGTTAAATAATCTACAAACGCTATATGCCATAAAAGCCAACCAGCAATAAGGAACAGACAACTGAAAAAATGAGGCGTCACCAATGACCATATAAGGGATATTTAGTGAGAAAAAATATCCGTTTTACTCTCATAGTTTTAAAAAAAAGTTTAAAATGTTTAAACGCAGAGTTAATTAATTTGTGATTTACCTTGAAAATAAGTTTACTATGATTGTAACATATTTAGTTGTGTATTTTTGCAAAAATTGAAGAGCGTGATAAAAGAGTGGAAAAATAATACCCATAAAAGAACAAGCCATTAAAATTAGATGAATATGTAAATTTTGCAGATAAACAAATGGATAAATAATTGGGTTCAGAAAAACTAATGGACACAAATAAGGGTCCAACTCCTGTGGACCTCTTCACATGGATGAGCAAAGGCAAGACGACCAGCTAAAACACATATACAGCAGCTTTGTGCCGCTACAGGATATAGCCTTGAAGACCTCCCGGGACCAATGGACGAAAGAGACGGGTGGCAAGAAACGGTCAGGGGGATCCGTGCTGGTACCATGACATGAAGAGGACGTTGAAGAGATCAGCAAAACTAATGGCACAAATAAGGGACCAGTAGAGATCAGCAAAACTAAGGGACACAAATAAGGGTCCCCTAGAGATTAGCAAAACTCGTCATCATCATCATCATCATCATCATTTCGTGCTGCTAGTACGCATCTTCATAACCCTCTCTCACCACCCGTCTCTAACGTCCATCACTCCCGGGAGGTCATCTAGGCTACATCCTGTGTCGGCACAGGGCTGTTGTATATAGGTTTTACCAGGTCGTCGAGCCTTTGCTCGTTCATGTGAAGGGGTCCACAAGAGTACATCACTTATGAGTACATCCTTACTTCTCCAGTAACATCCCGCATGTCTGGTTCGTCTAATTTGGATAGTTTTCGTGATGGGTGGTAAGAGGCCGTACAACTGCTGTTTTGTTGGCTGTTGCCTCCAGGAATTGTTCAATACAGCTCGCACAATTTTTATGTAATTGCTGTCAAGCTTTTTCTCTATACGTTTAGTTAGCGTCCATGCAATGCATCCATATAGTAGTATCGACACGACTGCTTCTTGGAAAAAACTGGGTTTTATTTTATTGGAATGGTCTGACTTCCATATGACCGAAAGCCTATCGATAGTTGTCCACGCCCTTGCCTGTTACGTGTTGATGTCATTCTCGCTGCTTCCGAGGAAGGTGAACTAGCCCACTGGTATCAGAAGACTACCATTTAGTGTGAAGATGTTATCTCTGACTAAAGTGCGTGTATTCTGTTTTGTCTGCGTTGATATGGAGGCTTATGTCACCTGCTGTTTGTTCCAGGCTATGTTGGAGAGATTTGGGTGAATCTGCTTGAAGTGCGATGTCATCGATGAAGTCCACGTCCGTAATAGTTTGTGCGGGCTATCTTCGGTTTTTTTTCCTTGGCCAGCTTAAAACCGTTTTCTTTCATTAAATCTATAGACGTTCTTAGCACGTAGTCTAGGCAGATAATAAACAGGTATTAGGTTAATGTATCAACTTGCAGCACACCTGCTACAATGTCGAAGTAGCCTGTGTCTCCATCTGGTGAGTGGAATTTTACATTCGTGTTTTTATGCAGCATCATTATGGCTGCGATGGCTTCTTTAGGGAGGTCGTAAGTGAGAATTATTTGCTCCATCTTCTCTCTGTGTATGGAGTCAAATGTCTTGGAGAAGTTGACGAATAATAGTGTTGCTCCGAGGATTTTTTTTTTGCATGAACAACTACTAGAATACGACGGATAGCCAAAATTTTTGATGTCGTTTTAGTTCTTCCTAAGTATTTTCTCAATTTTGGGTTCTATGCAGTTGCGTAGTAGAGTATTTCTGGGTTGAAAGAGTTATGCATCGGTAGTTCTTGGCTATTCCAAGGTCATCTTTCTTTGGGAAAGGGAGAATGCATCCTTTTGTCCATCTATCTATTGTACTCTAGCAATATATGGCGTTACATTATCGGAGCAGTATGTCGTCGAATTGCCTTGTCTTCCATGCTTTTAGCAAAACTAATGGACACTAATAAGTTCCTGTAGAGATTAGCAAAACTAATGGACATAAATAAGGGTTCATTAGAGATCAGCAAAACTAATGGACACAAATAAGGGTCCAGTAGATATCATCATCATCATCATCATGTCGCGCCGCCTGCGCGGATATCCCTGACCGTCTCTCGCCATTTCTCCCTATCATTCATCGCGTGTCCTCACACAGCTGCTGTATGTAGGTTCGTGCTGGTCGTCCCACTCTTGCACATCCATGTGTGGGGGTCCACAGGAGTACATCGCTTATGAGCTCGTCCTTGCTTCTCCAGCAGTGTCCTGCGTGTCTGGTTCGTCGAACTTGTATAGTTTTTGTGATGGGGGGCAAGTGTCCGTATAGTTGGAGTCTCGTGGGGTGTTGTCGCCAGGACTTGTTTAATACTGCTCTCAACATTCTTGTATAATTTCCGTCCAGCCTCCTTTCCAGCCGCTTCGTAAGCGTCCATGTGGTGCATCCATATAGCAGTATCGACACAACCGCTGCCTGGAAGAAACTGCGTTTCATTTTATCAGTTAGGTCCGACTTCCATATGATCGAGAGCCTATCGATAGCTGTCCATGCCTTCGTCAGTCGTGTGTCGATGTCTTTCTCGGTTGATGAGACGCTGCTTCCTAGGTAGGTGAATTTGTTGACTAGTTTCAGAGAGGCTCCGTCTAGTGTGGCAATGTTGCCCGTTTGGTTGTAACACATATATTCGGTTTTGTTTGCATTGACATCGAGGCCAATGCCAGCTGCGGCTCGTTCCAGACTATGCAGTAGTGTCTCTGCTTGATTAGGCGTATTCGCTAGTAACGCCAAGTCATCAGCGTAGTCGGCGTCCGTGATTGTTTTTGCGGGGTACCTTTTGCTTCTTCTCTTAGTCAGCTGGAAGCCATTTTCTCTGATTTTGTCGATCGAAGTCCTAAGCACATAGTCTAGACAGATGATAAAGAGGTACGGGGCTAGTGTGTCTCCTTGTAGTACTCCTGCAACTATGTCGAAGTATTCCGTGTCTCCATCTGGTGAACGTACTTTCACTTTGGTGTTTCTGTAGAGAATCATTATCGCTGCTACGGTTTCTTTTGGTAGGCCGTATGCTAGTAGGATTTGCTCCATCTTCCCTCTGTGTATGGAATCGAATGCCTTGGTAAAGTCGACAAATAGTAATGTCGCCTGTAAGTTTTTTGCCCGAACACCTTCCAGGATTCTACGGATGGTCAGTATTTGTGAGGTCGTGGATCTATTTCTCCGGAAGCCATTTTGGTTTTTCCTAAGGATGTTGTCTATTTTGGGTTCTATGCGGTTTCGTAGTAGGGCATTGTAGATTTTGGCTGCTATGGATGTAAGTGTTATCCCTCGGTAGTTCTTGGCTAGTCCGAGGTCGCCTTTTTTAGGGAATGGAAGGATGCATCCCTTCGTCCATCGTTCTATCCTATTTTGACTATAGACTGCGTTGCATTGCCGGAGCAGTATATCGTCGAATTGTCTCGTCTTCCACACTTCTGGGGGGATCTCGTCTAGCCCCGCCGCTTTCCTATTTTTAATTCTTCTGAGAACCGAGTCTAGTTCTTCTTTGGTGAAAGGGCCTAGTTTTACGTCTAATTGCTTACTAATAATTCTGGTGATCGGTTCATCTGTTATTTCCGGTGGGTTTCCTAGTAGATTTTTGAAATGCTGTTCCCACAGTTTTACTCTTTCTTGTTGGCTTGCAGCTTTCAATTTTGCTTTGGCTGTGCTCTTCCTTCCACTTACTTCGTTTATTGTTTGCCAGGCTATCCTGGATTGCCTATCTTCCACCGAGTCTCTAATCTTATCTATCTGATTTTGTACGTATTCTGCCTGTTCTTTTAGGTATATTCCTGTTAATTGATGTTGTGCCTTTTCTAGTTTTCGTGCATTTGTGTTTGTTGGGTTCTTTCGATAGCTTTTGGAGGCAGTCTTCACAAGTGCACGTTTTTCTCTAGCCGCTAGCGTTTCCCAAGGGACTCTATATTTAGTTCTAGGCTTTGTTGGAATACACTTTTCTGCCGCCTCCAGGTGTGCTTCTACAAAATTTTCATATTCGTCATTTGGGGTGCCTATTTCTGCCTTCTCTTGTAGTGCTTCGAATCTGTTTCTTAATTCTAATGCATACTTATCTCTAATATCTCTGTTGTTGAGTAGGGCCCAGTCATAGTGTTTGGTCGTCGCTTTACGTGTGGCGTTTTTTCTTAGGCTTAGTCGTACTTTGGCCGTAACTATTCGATGATCGGAGGACACACCCTCGAAAGAGGAGTATGCCTCGCAATTCATCGCACTGTTTTTCCATTTCCTGTTTATAAGGACGTAGTCTATCTGTGCTTTACTCTTATTCGCGTATATGTAGGTCCATAATTTCCCCTCCCTTTTTTGAAAGTTTGTATTGAGGCATGTTAATCTATTTTCTATCATGAAATCTATTAAATGCTGTCCATTCCTGTTAGACGCGCAGTGTAGGCTGTATTTGTTGTGTCTGTTTTTCCCGATTTGTGCATTCATATCTCCGCCAATGACTAGCAGGTTGTGTTTCGGAATGCTACGTACTAGGGAGGATAGATCTTCGTAGAAGGTGGCTATTTCGTTGTCTTCGCTAACATTGGTAGGGCTGTAGCAGGAGATAATTGTTGCTTTGGGGTTGCTATTAAACGTTGCGGCCATCATCCTAGGTTGTATTCTCTCAATGCTGTTCAGTGTTTTTAACGCTCTTGGTCCTAGAAGTATTCCCACCCCTCCTACCGATGCATTGACCGAGTTTTTCCATGCCGATACAGTCACCAGCATCCATCCATTACCAGTTTCGTGATACTTGATATCTTCGGTGTGCGTGTATCGGTGCTCTTGTATGCAAATTATATCTATCTTATGTTCTACGGCTGATGCAGTTAGCTCTGATAGTTGACCTATTCTATTTAGGGTTCTCACGTTAAATGTCGCTATCTGTATTGTTTGTTTGCATTTTAGTAGTTTTTGTTTGAGTTTGAGCTCTGTAGCTGATTTTTCGAACACTGAGGCCAGGGCTCCAACCTCAGCAGGACGCGCCCCTTTTTTACCCGCGCGAAGAGCGATGCGGTTTGTGGATCTGGTTTGAGTACGAGTCATGGTTATCTTTCGATGGCTGTTTTTATTCTCATCTATAGAAGCCACTCTTATAGATGAGCAGCAGTAGTTCCCCGATCGAACTGACAATCTTGAGCGTTAAGCCGCAAGACTCACACGTACATCATGCTGCTTCCCATGTGTACGCGGTAGTAAAAAAAAAAAAAAAAAAAAAAAAAAAAAAATTTATTTTTTTATCTTAAGTTTTAACTTAGTTAAAGTCCAGGACTGCTGGATGTTAAAATTCAAAGAAATTTTGGGGTATATTACATGGTCATCTAGTG
This sequence comes from Sepioteuthis lessoniana, assembly GCA_963585895.1. Taxonomy (NCBI): domain Eukaryota; kingdom Metazoa; phylum Mollusca; class Cephalopoda; order Myopsida; family Loliginidae; genus Sepioteuthis; species Sepioteuthis lessoniana. The sequence continues at coordinate 103,623,814 of OY757905.1, read as the reverse complement.
GTGGAGAGAGAGAGAGAGAGAGAGAAAGAAAGAGAGAGGAGGAGTCAACTCTTTTATGGCTTTCGTCTTTAGCACGTGTTAGACTATATTTGAGGTGTTTTGGATTTTTTTTTTCTTTTCTTTTCAGGGGGGGGGGCAATTTTGGGGGTTTTCTTTAGCAAATTTAGAAGTTCGTCTTCCAAAAGTAAAGTTTTTCCTGAAAATTAAGTCGCATAAGTCTTCATTCTTTATTTAAACAACACATAATACAGCTGAGATTCAAGACATTACTATTTTAAATCGAATGTGCATTTTTAAATGAATAGTTTAGTAGAATAAATTTACTGACCTCTGTGAAAAATCTTCTGGAAACGGAATCACTTCCAAACGTACGCATACTATTTCAACAAATGAAGGATTCAATTATTACTAATTTTAATAGTATTTATATTAAAGGTTCCACTCCCATATCATGGTCATCTAGTGGTGGACAGAGAGAGAGAGAGAGAGAGACACAGAGAGAGAGAGAGAAAGAAAGAGAGAGGAGGAGTCAACTCTTTTATGGCTTTCGTCTTTAGCACGTGTTAGACTATATTTGAGGTGTTTTGGATTTTTTTTTCCTTTCTTTTCAGGGGGGGACAATTTTGGGGGTTTTCTTTAGCAAATTTAGAAGTTCGTCTTCCAAAAGTAAAGTTTTTCCTGAAAATTAAGTCGCATAAGTCTTCATTCTTCATTTAAACAACACATAATACAGCTGAGATTCAATGTCCAGTAGATATAAGCAAAACTAATGGGCACAAATAAGGGTCCAGTAGATATAAGCAAAACTAATGGGCGTAAAAAAGGTCCAGTAGAGATCAGCAAAACTAATGGACACGAATAAGGTACAGCAGAGATTAAGAAAACTACCGGGCCATTGGTCTAATGAGTAGAGTGTTCGCCAATGGTCCAGGAGACCGGGGTTCAATTCTAGGTTGAGTCATATCAAAGACAAAAAAAAGGTATTTAATGCCACTCTGCTTAGCACTCAGCATTATAAGGTAAAGGACCAAGGGTAAAGTGGAGCAATTGAGGGTGTGGAATAGCATCCCCCCTACACCTCGGTGTAGTAGCTATTGAAAAAGTAGCCTTCGGCTCACCCTCAACTAAGATCACCAACTTATATATAATTACCTTCACAATGTAAATTAAGACGGCACACTTGATGAATCGGTTATCGTTGTAGGAAATTGATTCGGCTACCTGAGATCAAGTCATGAACCTAGTAATGTGTTTCAGTTTTCAGTAACATTTATGGGAAAATAATGAATCCATATGCTCTCCAGCTATGAGTAAATTGTAATGCTGACTGGGTTCTTTAGACTGATTAGACCACAAGGCTAGGAAAAGGAGAACACTTTATTCAAATCACCATAACTTCGCTTTAATTTTAACCGTCAAGTTTGGGTAGATACTAGCATCTACATTGTGAATCTACGTTAAGATTGTAAGTTTTAAAATTTACTCAAACTAATATGCTAAAAGCAGATGACAGATAGACATATAAAAAATATCCCAAGAATTAGAAAGATAAATACGTCCTTTTAGCATACAGGCAATTAAAATATACGTGCAAAATGAAAACTAGACATTTTTTTTTTGTTATTTTGGACATATTTGATGTTTTAATGTATTCATTATTTTCTGATTTGACTATCAAATTAACTAAAATTTGGTATCTGGTCTTGTCATCTTACCCATCCTCTTCTGCTTTTGTGGACATCACTGGTGCGATTCTGTTGAACTAGAGCTTAAAATAACTTCACCTTTGTAAAATGAGTTCTCGTTCAAGGAGTGTTTCGGTCTCATGGGCCCAAGAAATCTTTCAGGAGAATAATTAAGTGAGGATCGGTGAAACTAAATGAAAAGCTGAACATTTTTCTTTTTCTTACACTTTTTTTCCTTCTCATTGTGAAAATTTCGCTAATTGAAAAACAGAAGTAATTATGGAGATTTTATTTTGAGAATAAATTAAATGAAAAAAAATGTTATTGGAATTTTGTATCTTGTTCTTTCGATTTTTTATCATACAATCAACACAACTATCATTCCTATCAGCATTATCCTCTCCAAAATCGATACTAAATAACTATTTTTAAGCTACATGTATCTGATAGTTATTACTTGGGATCGACTGATTGAAAGTAACAAATATCCAGAACTTGCCTCAGTATTTTCACTGCCTTTGACATTAGGAGTATGACACGAAATTGTATCTGGTGCTCTGGCTTTAGTTCTGGAACTCTGGGGAGTAGAGAGTAACTTTTTATTACCGTTACGCTCAGGTCAATTCTGACCCGAACCGTTAGTACTCTTGTGGGTCCCATCTCTAGGTCATATAGTTCTTTTTGAAAAAATTATTTGTATTAGATATAATCATGAACAAAAATACTTTGACGAAATAACTACACAAAAATGTAAATATGAACGTACTATAAACGCAATGAACTAACCTCGAGGTATAAAATAACACGTGAAGTGTTGATATGCCGTTAAAATCACTCACTCACCAGATATGAAGTTAAGTTAAGCAATAGGCAACTCTTGATCAAAGTAACATTTTCCCAATTCTATAGAACTAGTTTGATAGAAATATTGTTTCATAATTTTAGCAGCTTATACTAACGAGAGTTTTATATTTCTATGGCAAACTTCAGTCTCTCCCTAACTGGATTTCCCTTTCCCAAAATATGTCCGATAACGAAACAAAATATGCTCTAATCCAATAAATCAGCCTTTCAAAGCTTGAATATATTTTTCAAATGGAATATTGTAAACGACTCGTCGGGAGAAGTGAATATATTAGTTATAAAAGAAAACCAACTTCTGGAAGAAAAAAACAGTTCGAAATCTCGTCCTAAAGGTGACATTTTAAAAGTCTAATGTATCAAGACGGGAAACATTAATAAGCGAAAATGTGTCGGAGTTCTGAGGCTCTTTCAGCCATCTATTTGTTTTCAAGAGATGACCAGGTAGGATTAGGGCTTCCGTGTTCTGAAAACTCCAAAAAAGAAGTTTAGTTTTTTGATTCAGTGTTTTTGTAGTTGAGGGCCAAAGTGAGAAAATCCGTTGCGGGGAATGATTGAAAATAACCTCCTAAATAATTGAGATAAGTTGATTCCAGTAAGAAAAAGAGCGACCCGCGAAGCTACATTATGCTCATCATAGGTTTCCACATCTTTCACTGGCATCGAAGGAAATCACAAAAAAAACCCAGAACGTCCGATATTTTAGGTGAAAAATGCTTTTGTGCTTTCCTTTACTCACTAGATGATTAATATCTCAGGCATAGCAATCGTTGGTAACAGTGTTACACAAATCTATCTCCGTAATTCAAGGATGAGATTTCCTTTTGCGAAGAATTTTACTGTTCAAATTGCGTTTAACTAGGTTCTGAATGGTTGAGGTTTTAGCTCTAAGCTCCCTGATTTTTAATTCCGTGTTTGCTCTTCTTTTAGACTGGTTTGCTAACCAACACAATGGAAAGACCCAAACGATGAAGGGAGATGAGATTAATTCATAACTTCCAAAAGGAAAATGATAGGGAATAAAGAACTGTATTAACCTAAATTCCTACCTGAGTATGCATTTTTTAACCCTTTTGACATGGAGTGGATGCAACAGAATTTTATGATTCCGACTGTTTCATTTAAAACTTTTTTAGGTTAACATAGTGAGACAAACTCAATTCACATTTTACGTCATCTAAAAATATGGGTCTAATAAAGTAATTACTAGTAAATGATTATTCTTGTTAAATATCATCAAATATGTAAAGTCCCAATGAATCTACATTGAGCAACTAATCCTTTGATTCACTGTTTATCCTTGTTTATTTTGCAATTTAAAGCAATATTCTAAGAAATTTCTAATTTAAATGTACTTCTTGTAATCGACAATCAAGTTAGCAAAAAACGCTTCAAAAATATGTCTACGTTTTGGTGAGTTTTCCTGTTGGTCTGGAGTTATTGAAGAGCGTTACAACATATATACTAATAAAATCTATGAATTACTTGAAATGAAAAGCATGGTAATATTACAAATTAAAATCACATGACACTTTTAAAATAAAATATAAAATTTCTTAAATTAAATTTAAGTGTTCTGAATCGAAATTTAAAAGGCGTAGCGTGCTGTTCTTTCTCAAAATGTCTTCTAAAATTGCATTGCATGAGTTTATGTATTTACCCAACACGATCGACACGAATGGAGAAAGAAAAAATGTTAGTCTTCTTTCCTCTAAATTGGTTGCTTAACTAAGGCTAAATAACCCAACTTTCTTATAGCGAGTGTTGGGGTGTGAATAGATAGGGACCATATTTTGGGAATACCTTTAATGACTGTTTTTTTTCTGTTGGTAGCTGTCAATCTGGGATTATTGAATTAATTTTTGGTTGACAACGTTTTACAAAATATATCTTTTAAAACTAGCATCGACTTTGAAAAGTGAGGATTTGATGTGTAAATGAACACTATTCTCTAGGAATTAAATCTCTAATGATATGGGGATTATTGTTATATGATTTAAGATTGCTATCATTTTTTATTTCATTTTTACTTAAGGATTGGAAATCAATTCTTATATATATATATATATATATAACGTAAATAACCTCGTTTAGGATTTGAACTCAGATTATCAATTTCATTTTCCCACGGTAATTATCATTGCGCTAACCGAGACTAGTTCAACTTTTGGAGAGATATACCTGAATAAGATAAAAATAAACACAATGTCCGTGGCTGTAGATAGTTAGGGTTTGGATCCGTGGGAAAAGAGTTGATGTAGTGAAAGTACCTCCCTGAACCAGGCTAGCTTTCCTTCTTTTTTATGTGTTCTGTTCAAAAACAAGACTCCTGCAGAGGGAGATGAACAGATATCATCAGCTCGTTTATATACTGACGTTTATTCATTTTCACCGCAGGCTCAAGTTGTAAATCATATTATCCAAACATCAGTCAGTGTGATTTTCTTCGGTTGGATGGCAACGTGCCATATTCGTCTTTATAAAATACCGCGAAAGTTGCTTTGCATCACAAGAAATTACATATTTGTGTGCTTCACGATACTCAAATGTGAAGTCACTTCAAACGATTTCCTTTTTTTTTTGTCTGTGTTCGGGCGCCGCGGCGGAAATGTCCTGCGACTGGCCCAGCGCCATAATAATAATTTTCACTAGAAGAAGTGGGAATGTCTGCATTACAACACCTAAATTTCCAAATTGTCTTGGCACGAGGCTATTTTTACTGTTATTTACAAAGATATTTTTCTTGGTGTAAAAAGACAGTAAATCACAAGAAGCAGCTGACAATCTAAAGAAAATAAAAGCTGTCAACGTATTTCGACTGGTTCGCTTTATAAGCGTACATTCAATATTACCAATCGAAATTATTGAACACATACATTGAAACAAATGACATTTCGTTTAATACTTAGAAAGCAAATGTCTTACTCCAATTATTTTGTTGTCATGAGTTCGATCTTCACTAGTTGCCCCATTCTTGTGATTCTGTGCCAAATGTACTTTATGCGTAGTTTATCGTTGTCGATTTACGTGGGTAAATGCCTGTTGAGCTAAGCTAGGTGATAATTGCGACTGAGTTAGATTGCCACTAGGTGGGTCATATTTCTGGCATTGTGCCACAACTAGAGCAAAAACACCGATTTCTTATTATTTATATTTGCAAGAGCATATATCTATTTATGTGTGTGTCAATGTTTGTCTCTCTGTCTATATATATATATATATATATATATAAATGCAAACACACACACACACACACACACATATACATATATGTGTGTGAGTGTGTGTGTGAGTGTGTGTGTGTGTTTCTGTGTGTATCAATGTATATTTTTCAGAATAGAGCCTCTCTTTATACGAAGTAGGGTATCATTATATAGACCATAAAAGGTAGGCATAGCGCTTACGTATACACATAGAAAAGGGAGGCACTGCTGGCGTAATGGTTTTCGTCGCAGAAAATGGATTCTTTTACCCAAGATTAAATCCTGAATAAAGCTGTTTGCGTTTCGGCTGTCGTTAATATCCCCCGGAAAAGTATGAATCCAACTATTCTCCTTTCGGTTATCGGTAAATAATTGGTCAGCCTGGGATCTTTCACTTTAGTATGGTAACCCTTATAACCGACTAAACCTCAATCTACTAAGCATAGCCATTTCCGTCTTATGTAAGTAAATTGGCGACCTGGTTTTAAATCCAAGGCGAAGCTCTCAGTTTTTCACTTAGTGCTAATATTGTTGAGAAATAGTTACAGTCTATTTCTTTGTTTTATGGGAATCCAACCTTTGTGGGTTATTTAATGCCAAAATGCAAATTCATCCATGTAGAAGAACAGTAGCCGGTATTGATTAATCCAACATTTGAGGGGAAACAAAGGTTCATACGTTTCCCAAGGGTACAAGTTCGGAAGGGAATTTAATAGCATAAATAGAGTTCGAACGCACTTGCAACTATGGAACAGTCCAGCACGTTACGCCTTACGCCACGGGGACACTACTCTTTGTGAAATACATGAATCGATATTTTATCCGCTCCCGGGTTTGGGTGGATAGCACGATAGACTTCGATTTTGGTGAGGCAACCTGTTTAATAGACAGAAAAAAAAATCTCTGAATTCAAACTAGCTTTACTCCGCTTTAAAGTTTTCCTTGATTCATATTCCACCCATGACAGAGATGCTTAGTAAATACTACACTTCATTTTGCACCTATTTTTTTCGTAAAAAAATCAACAGAATTTATAACTCTTTAGCAATAATAATGGTTATTATCTTTTCTTTTTTTTCTTAAATACGCTCCTGTGGTTCACATACCAATACCGATGATAATGAAGGGGTACTCCACATTCCCCAGAGTTCCAGCATTACTGGAACCTCACCATCATATTTATTTAGTGTCATATCCAGGACATTCGTTGAAGGGGTCTTTCCTATCTGCAGAAATGCAGTCGGAGTATTCTGCAACACTAACCGACCGGGCAAACATATTTGCGTCCATGTATACACCTGTACAAATGAAAAAGCACACACACACACACACACACACACACACATATATATATATATATATTATATAGAGAGAGAGAGAGAGAGAGATATATGCCTCTTCTTTTGTATGTATCTATCAACATAAATATTTTCAGAGAGAGAGAGAGAGAGAGAGAGAGAGAGAGAGAGAGAGAGAGATTTACAGAACGACATTTCTGTTCAAACCGTCACCATCTCAGAGAGTCTCAAAGTTCACTGTCATAGAAAGAACCGAGAAAAAAAGTTATTCGACAATATCACAACGTTGATAGGAACACAGGAAGATGGACAGATAGAAAAAAAAGTCCCCAAACACTGCCTCGAAATAGTTTTATCATCAAAGCTTAATGATACTCAAAACCGTTTTAAAATAGGCTGGCATATAATTATCTAAATAAAAAAATGCCTGATCAAGCAATCAAGACTTATAGCAAACGAACCCCATCCATATATAACATATATGTCCCAAATAGATATCTCACTGCTTGGTGTCTCCAGTAGCAGAGATTATTTGAATGTCAGTTGAAGACACACACCAGAAAATATATCCTATTCAACAAATCGGTATATTAACATACAAGTTCATTAAATTCGCAGCTTTTTCAAAAACTATTTTGAGAAAAAAATTCTAAAAAGTTTTTTTCGCAAAAACTTTTCTCCTGACGTCGAACCAAAGTCAAAATTAGTTGAAAACAATCAAAAAATAAAATAACACACAAGAAATATTTTCTCGTCAATCCTTTCTTATATATATATATATATATATATATATATATATATATATATATATATATATATATATATGTATCAGGAACTCTCAATGTTGATGGCATAAACATTTAATTTCTACTCATAGCAATTTGTTATATCATATTCTCACACAGATAAAACGAATTTATTCTGCGTATTCATATATGTTTGTGTGTATGCGTGTGTGTAAGTATATAAAGAGAGAGATAGAGATAGAGAGAGAGAGATAGAGAGAGAGAGAGAGAGAGAGAGAGCGATAGAGAGAGAGAGGGGGGTGATAGTCAGATAGATGTCAGTTTGCAGAATGCATGAATATTAGTGTATAAAAAGTATATGAAAATATAATCATATATATATATATATATATATATATATATATATATATGTGTGTGTGTGTGTGTGTGTGTGTGTGTTTACATCGTGTAATATATTTTCTGAAATTTATCAAATTAGAAGTTGCTAATGGGCCAATTTCACTTAAAAAGCACTTTTAGACAGCTGCACAGGAAACAAAATTCGTAATTGAATGTAAGAAATCAAATTTCATCAAGTAATATTCTGAAAGATCACGAAAGAAATATAATAACGTAAATTGAATGATTCAATGATAATTTTTTGTCAGGCGTTCATTCAGATAACCATCAAGTGTTTTGTTAACTTCTTCGTCATCAACGTAAAACTGCGTTTTGAATTCAGCCTATTATTGATTACTAATAATAAAAAATAGAAAGCTATGAGATGACATGTTTATGACAGAAACGAAAAGGATAAGAATATAGTTGGAGAGAGAAGATGCAAATTTGTTTCATTTAAATTTTATGAAATATGTCTTAAAGAATATACCAACAATGAATGGAGTGATTATTTTATTAAGCATTAAATATTTAACTACAAAGTTAAACGGATGAAAAAGGACAAATAACGTATTCATTTGTTTTAAGGATGATATATCAATTAGAATAGATTTGAGAGATACATTTTGTTTTTTAAACGCATTCATTTTTCTTTTTCAGTAAATTATAATTATAGAAAGTGTAGGTTATGTGGCGACAAAGATAAAACACTTAATAAAATATTGTGACTGTATTATAGTTGTTGGTGACCTTAATCGAGGGTGACCCGAAGGCTCCCTTTTCAATAGCTACTACCCCTAGGTGTAGGGGGCGCTATTCCATTCGCTGGATTGCACCACTTTACACGTATATTTATGAGTATTAACCAAGGCGGCATCAAGTACGATTTTTTACCCTGGGATTGAAACCCGGTCCCACCGACTATGGCCGAACACTCTGCTTATTCGGTTAATGGCCGGGTAAACTGTTGTTTAATCGCTCAAAAGAAAAGCAAAATAACGAAGGACATTGTCAGTCGGAATTTTTTAGATGAGGCTTGATGTTTATTATTTTGCTTATATTATTATTATTATTATGTTATATTATATTATTATAATATTATTATAATTATATTATTATAAGATATTATATTATTATTTTGGTTATGTGCTATAATCAAACGGGGGACATCTCCACTCTAGAAGGAACCCCTCTTAAACTAGTAGACAAATTCACTTACCTAGGAAGCAGCGTCGAATCAACCGAAAAGGACATCATAACCAGGTTAGCGAAAGCATGGACAGCTATCAATAGGTTATCGATTATTTGGAAATCAGACCTAACCGATAAAATGAAACGCAGTTTCTTCCAGGCAGCGGTCACATCGATACTGCTATATGGCTGCACTACATGGACGCTAACAAAACGGCTGGAGAAGAAGCTAGACGGCAATTACACAAGAATGCTACGTGCAAACTTAAACAAATCCTGGCGGCAACACCCCACAAGACACCAACTGTACGGCCACCTGCCCCCTATCACGAAAACTATTAAAGTTAGACGAGCCAGACATGCAGGACACTGCTGGAGAAGCAGGGAAGAACTCATAAGAGATGTACTCTTATGGACCCCCACACATGGCCGTGCAAAAGCAGGACGACCAGCACGAACATACATTCAGCAGCTATGTGAGGATACAGGATGTTGTCCTGAAGACCTACCTAGGGCGATAAACGATAGGGAGGAGTGACGAGAGAGGGTCAGGGATATCCGTGCTACCAGCGCGATATGATGATGAAAGATGTGTATAATTTTGGCTGTCTTTTATCTTTATAATTTTTTGTTGAAACACAACGTTTCAGACTCTCTATCAAAACTTTAAAAATGATTACCTCGGTTGAAACATTTCTATGCCAAGATAAGCAAGAGTAACCTGAGGAAGGCCGGAGGATACGGCCACTGAAACGTTGTGTTTTAACAAACATCAATAATGATGGAGACAACATTCCGAAAAATCATAACCAAACTAATACGAATGACATGTTTAGAAAGGTGATCCACTGAGAATTGCGCAAGAGATTAAAACTTTACCAATAATGATAATAATAATAATTCAAGCAATAAGACCGAACTTAATTTTATCGAACAAAGAAAGATGCCATCTAACGCATTTAACCGTTCTAACCCACCATAGAATGAAAGTGAAAGAAAGTAAAATGTTGGATTTGACAGAAAATAGAAAACTATGTGGAGCAAGAAAGGAACGGTAACACTAATGGTAAGTGGAGCACTTTGAACAGTTCTTAGGACATCAAAAATATTTTTGGTCAACTGGAGATTTGATAAAGTACTATCCAAACAAATCTGCTAAACTCGGCATGCATTCAAAAAAGAGGCCTATATATATATATATATATATATATATATATATATATTCACCACCTGATGTTTTAGCATCATGCTCAGGATACATTAGTATTTGTTTGCATATATATATATATATATATATATATATATAATATATATATATGTTTTCATCCACAATACACTGATTTGTTGTATCACAGCTCTTCAGAGTGAGTAACCTCGCAAGATGCTCTCACTTGAGATCAAAACCCTTGGGACTTCACGTCAGTCAGATATCTTACCCCAGGTCCTTTGTCATCTTAGCGTTAGTGAAGGAATTTTTAGGTATAACTTTTTTACATATATACTCTCGGCTACTGGAGTGCTCAATTCACGAGAAGAGCTATTGCGTTTCACCGTTTGTGGCAGCTGATAAATTTCCCACTCGAGTGCTCTTACTAAAAATGAATACTTCTTACCAAATAACTCAGCGGAAATTATTATTATACTTAATCGTTTACTCAGGATCGTTACTCTCAGTTACTTGAAACCATATAAGTGCTGGCAACTGTCGATGTTTGAAAGGATTACTTGAAATCATATAACAGTGTAAACAAACCATTATTACTCAGTTGGAATAGTTTCTTTGAATATAGGATATGCGCAATAATTATAATTACTCGATAGAAATAGTTGAAACTTTACAATTATGAGCAAATAATTTGTATAACGAATACACAGTTGCGACCATGAGTTAAGGAACAGAACAACAACAAATAATTAAATGATTTTTACTTGAAAAAATAGGCATGTACGTTTCCGAAAATTTCCCAAAATACACTTGGAACATCTATGTAATTATTATATATAAAATTTTCTAAAACCTTTTTACAGTAAATAAATAGTGCACAAAAAATACATTTTGTCATGGCCAAACGTTAAGGAACGCTGTTGGATTATAGTAATTTAGGTAATTTTTAAACAGCTTGATTGCTAATTTTTATTTATAGTCAACTGTCATATATCATTGGAACTAGTTTTAAGTAAGATGGAGGCGAAAGGACGTAATTGTTTAACTCGTGAAGAAAAAAAAATTCATTTTAGCAAATCCTGAAGAAGGCAAATTTTATTCTGAAATTGCTGGCATTGTACGAAGGTCAAAATGCGTTGTTTATCGTGTAATCAGTAGATTTGAGGCTGACAAGTCATTTGAACCAAAATCGAGAACTGGCAGGCCTTCTATGACTACCAAACGGGAAGATGAGATGATTTTTTAAAATGTCTTTAAAAGACCATTTCGAATCAGCAACGTCTATATCTCGTGCATTTTATGAGCAAACAGGAAAGCCAATCTCTAGAAAAAACTGTTTCTTGTAGGTTAAATAAGGAAAAACTAGTGGCTATGTTTCCATATCGCAAACATTTGGTTTTGAAAGAAAAATCAAAAGATTTGTATTGACTTCGCTCCAGAGCATAGCCTGTGGACAGAGTAACAATGGAATATCGTTCGCTTTAGTGAGGAATCTAAATTCATCTTGTTTGATACAAATGAGGAACGCTTGTCTCCTCGGTGCGTTAAGTAAACTGTGAAATTCGGAGAAGGGGCGTAATTGTGTGGGTGATGATTTCTTCAGTAGGAGCAGGACCCACTGTCCGTTTTCACGGTTACATTAATGCCAGAGTTTATAAAGAACTTCTTCGCTAGCATGCTCTTCATCATTAGCCCAAAGGGCCAGTTGAAACTCCAATATTTGTGCAAGACAACGCGTGTTTCTACAAAGCTAAAACTGTGTTAAGTTTTCATGAAGAAGAAGGGATAGCTGGTATGAAATGGCCACCACAAAGCCTAAATATGAATCCTATAGAGAATGTATGGAAGAGAAAGCTCAGAAAAGAAATATTTAAAATGTTACATAGCCGTATAATACATATACAACCATACACATATACATGCTGAAACATAGTCAACACAATAATGACGAGCGAACACACTTCTTTAGAAAAATATACCTCTTACACTTTATTCGGAATGGTTGCGAAAGGGTTACGAAAGGGTTATGTGTGAGAGGTGAGTTGGAGACTGAACAAACTACAATATATTGACCCCCAGTTCCTTTATTTTTAGTAGCACTCTTTCTCGTCCTGCTGGGCTGCTCAATCGGGGGTCCTGGGGACCCATAACACTCTGCTGGGTGCTGGTTCTCATTTCAGCATCTTTCTCCAACTAACTGACTCCAAACTAACTGAACTTCCTGTCGCACCGGGTTATATCATTGTTTGTCGTCCGCCTGCTTCCTGTGAGCGTCGCATTTGCACCCAATTCAACCCGTCCACGGTCAAGGCTATACCCTGATATCTTCGACCAGATACACCAGCTCCTTGATCGACGGCTGGGTCGGAGGTCAATATGTTACAAAAATATTGATGGTTTATGGGGTTTTCTGAAAGAAGAATTGGGAAGTATAACTACCATTTTTTTGTAAGAAGTTAATTGGTCTATGTGATCCAAAATGCAATGAGATAAACCAAAGGAACATTCACTAGATATTGAATCTTTATTTAGTTTATACATTGATCTAACATTGATTTATGTTGCGTTGCTTAGCGTTTGACCAAGGCAAAATGCATATTTTTGTTTTTTTTTTCATTTTACTATTAATTTACTTGCTTTGTTGGGTGTTGCCTCCAGGACTTATTCAATATTGCTCGCAGCATTCTTGTGTAATTGCCGTCTAGCTTCTTCTTTGCGAGCAATATTGAATAAATCCTGGTAACGCTCCACAAAGCACCATCTATACAGCCACCTGCCTCCTATCACGAAAACTATCCAAGTTAGACAAACCAGACACGCAGGACAATGCTTGAGAAGCAGAGACGGGCTCATAAGTGATGTACTCCTATGGACCCCCACACGTGCAAAAGCGGGACAACCAGCTAGAACATACATACAGCAACTATGTGAGGATACGGGATGTAGCTCTGAAGACCTGCCAGAGGCGAAAAAAGATAGGGAAAAGTGGCGAGAGAGGGTCAGGGATATCTGTGCTTGCGGCACGACATGATGTTGATGATGATGATTAATTTACTGTAAAAGAAAATTTAGAAATCTTTATTTGTAATAAATGGATAGATGTTCCAAGTATATACTAAAAAAATTTCATAAACGTACCTGCAATTTTTTTCAAGTAAAAATCATTTAAATATTTGTTGTTGTTCTGTTCTTTAACTTATGACCGCTACTGTATATATGTGCAAACAAATGATGATGATGATCATCATCATCATGTCTTGTCGCCAGCACGGATATCCCTGACCATCTCTCGCCACTTCTCCCTATCATTCATCGCCTCCGGCAGGTCTTCTGGGTTACATCCCGTGTCCTCACATAGCTGCTGTATGTAAGTTCGGGCTGGTCGTCCTGCTTTTGCTTGGCCATATGTGGGGGTCCATTGGAGTACGCCACTTACGAGCTCGTCCTTGCTTCTCCAGCAGTATTGCAGTTTAAAGAAATGAAATACAAGATTGAAAATATACTCAAAAAATACAATCTGAAATTTACAAATTAATCAAATCCCGGCATTAAATAAGGGATTGATATCATCATCATCATCATCATCATCATCTCGCCCTGGTAGCACGGATATCCCTGACCCTCTCTCGCCACTCCTCCCTATCGTTCATCGCCCTAGGTAGGACTTCAGGACAACATCCCGTATCCTCACATAGCTGCTGAATGTATGTTCGTGCTGGTCGTCCTTCTTTTGCACGGCCATGTGTGGTGGTCCATAAGAGTACATCTCTAATGAGTTCGTCCCAGCTTCTCCAGCAGTGTCCTGCATGTCTGGATCGTCTAACTTTAATAGTTTTCGTGATAGGGGGCAGGTGGCCGTACAGTTGGTGTCTTGTGGGGTGTTGCCACCAGGACTTGTTTAAGATTGCACGTAGCATTCTTGTGTAATTGCCGTCTAGCTTCCTCTCCAGCCGTTTTGTTAGCGTCCATGTAGTGCAGCCATATAGCAGTATCGATGTGACCGCTGCCTGGAATAAACTGCTTTTCATTTTATCGGTTAAGTCTTATTTCCATATAGTCGATAGCCTATTGATAGCTATCCATGCTTTCGCTAACCTGGTTTCGATGTCCTTTTCGGTTGATTCGACGCTGCTTCCTAGGTAAGTGAATTTGTCTACTAGTTTAAGAGGGGTTCCTTCTAGAGTGGAGATGTAACCCGTTTGATTATAGCACATATATTCCGTTTTGTGTGCATTAACATAGAGGCCTATGCTTGCTGCTGCTCGTTCCAAACTATGCAGAAGTGTTTCGGCTTGGTCAGGTGTATTTGCCAGTATCGATATGTCATCGGCGTAGTCGGTGTCGGTAATTGTTGTTGCGGGATACCTTCTGCTTCTTTTCTTCGTCAGTTCGAAGCCATTCTCTTCGATTTTGTCAATCGATGTTCTAAGTACGTAGTCTAGACAAATGATAAAGAGGTACGGGGCCAGCGTGTCCTCTTGTAGTACTCCTGCTACAATGTCGAAGTATTCTGTGTCTCCATCTGGTGATCGTACTTTTACTTTAGTGTTTCTATAGAGAATCGTTATTGCCGCTACGGTTTCTTTAGGTATGCCGTACGCTAGTAGGATTTGTTCCATCTTTCCTCTGTGAATGGAATCGAAAGCCTTGGTAAAGTCAACAAATATTAATGTCGCTTGTAGGTTTTTTGCCCGTACACCTTCAAGGATTCTACGGATGGTTAATATTTGTGAGGTCGTGGATCTATTTCTTCGGAAGCCATTTTGGTTTTTCCTTAGTATGTTGTCGATTTTGGGTTCTATGCAGTTTCGTAGTAGGGCATTGTAGATAACCACAACCAGGAATTATTTGAGTTTTTTTAGCTAACGTATATGTCGGTGTATAAGGCGACCTTTTAACCTTAAAACCTACCCGCAAAAATTGCACTCGTATTTATAAGCAGTACAAAATGTGAGCATAAAATCTTGGCGTGCATGTGATGTTGTTAGCACTGATAATGTCGGTGGTAGGCTTATCTCTGCTTTGGCAAAAAAATACTAAATACTTTCTTATAAAATCATGTATCTTAATGCAAATAATTTTAATAGAATAACTAATTTGTTGCGTTATAAAATTACTCTTATCTTATATAACATATCGTATAATTTCACCAAGATAATAAATTCATTTTTTCAAGAGCAATAATTTCCTGTCATTTTGTTGGAGATGAATCAATATAGAATATTATATACCACTTTTAATAATAGTCATAAGATGTTGTACAGTGGAATTCGATGAGTTAGTTAATAAGAACGTGTAATGTAACTGTATGTGTATGGCTTCAATTAGTATGATATGAGTTGAGGACGGTTTGCTCCAGATTTGTCCTATTCATATAGGCCAAAAATATACATGAACAGTATATGAATTACTTGCTTCTTTACGCTATATATCTCAAGAAACGTGCACTTGCTATAAGTTGAGAGGCTGTTTTGAAATAGAGGTAGTCATATGGCGTGTATAGCCCGTGATCTACGTTTTAACTTGAAATTTTGGGGTCTTCTTATACACGCAATCGCCTTGTATGCCGAAAAATACGGTATTCACTGATAATTCAGTGACGAAAAAATAGTAGTCATTCAGTACATTAGATCCAATATCCACATTCACTTTGGACAGTGTTTATTCTACTAATCTTGGTCTATGATAACAGTAAATACAAATTACCTAATTTTAACGAGAAGCGATTATAGTCTTAGTAATATACTGGAACGATTCACTCAAAGAAATGAAGACATTTGATTTTTGAAAATTTGATTTGAAATCTTGACCAAGAAAAAAAATTAAATGATATCTTTTTCGTCATCTTGTTAGTTCAACATTTTGCTAATTTATCAAAATAATCTGAACGCTTGTTTTTTTTTTGTTTTTTTTTTGCCATCACTTCGTAGCGTTGGCAGTGATTAATTGACGACAACAACCTCTGACAAAATATTTTGATTCCCTGTCAGGTTGACGGTTTCTTCGTACAAGTATCTCTGAGACAGACACCAATCAAAAATCTGACCTCACACAACACATACATTAATTAGCATTCGCTAAGGTGTATTCATTATCCCAGTGAGTACGTGAATCTGCAACACACGAATAAGAATGAATATTATTAGAGAACATTATTAGGACTTGCAGATGAAGCTAAATGGTTAGAGTACATGGTTATACTTGAATATTTTAAAGAGGACCATATAGGGTCAGAATAATCTGCAGTTTAAGATGAGAATAAAATCATCTCCCTTTCAGTGGTCATTTTGGGATTCTAAATGCACTTTTTACTGCAGTCACTAAACAGCTTGTTTTCTCTCTCTTTCTAGCAAAGACAAGAAGCAGACGATACCACACAAAAACTATGACGGATGCTGATGACAAAGCTCTTCTGGCAAATACAGCTGCTCAGGCTGAATCCCTGTTGAATAGTCTGGAACGGGCTGCAGGTGGTATAGTCCTCCATGTGAACGCAGACAAAACAGAGCTCATGTACTTTAATCAAAGAGGCTACATCTCCTCACTAAACGGTGGTCCTCTAAAACTAGTGGAATATTCACCTTATCTACCAAAAATAACATCTGTACGCGACTAGTGAAGGTATGGACAGCTATCAATAGACTATCGGTCATATGGAAGTCAGACGTATCCGATAAAATAAAACGCAGTTTTTTCCAAGCGATAATCGAGTCAATACTCCTATATGATAATATTGACTGATACATTGTGAGAAGTGTCTTTATTTTTATTGTTATTTTAGCCACATTTGTAGCCGCCTTTTCAGGTACCTGTTGCAGTTAGTAACCATGTGGAAATTTCGAAATGATCTCTTTATTCAACGCAGATTTGATACTTAACTTTTTGATTTTTTGACCTTCATCAAAGCGGGAAAGTCACTATATCAAACGGAAAATACGAGAAATATTAAAACATTCTATCTTTGCGGGTAAAGCTCTCTTTTGAATCTGTGTGATGCAACAAGCGTTTCAAATTTTATAAAAAAAATGATATCATAACATATCATATCATATCTATCTATCTATCTATCTATTTCTTCTAACGTCCTCGATTACTTAGCTTGTATCAATCTATTATTGATATTCAATGATATATCTGTCCTTCTTTTTCAGTGTTGATTTTCTTTCTATTTTTTTTCTCTTTTATTCGATCATCTTTTATCTATATATCTTTTAAACTGAATATAAATGGCAAAGTCGAATCATTTTATATAACAGATTATGTAACTATTCTGCACCAATCTGACCACACAAGGAAATATATTTTTTTTAAAAGTCTCTGTTTGATAGAATTGTAGTTTCTGGCGTTTTTTTTTTAATCATGTGTATAACTTACCATATTGGATTTGACAAATATTTCTACATTTTCATAGCTATATATCTTTATATTGTCTGATTTATTTCCAGTTTTTCCTGTATATATATATATATTGGACACTATCGATTGGTTTAAGAAAATAAAGGATAAAAAGAGATCCACTTTCGTACAATTCGACATCATAGAGTTCTACCCTTCCATCACTAAAGAATAATTAGTGAGGAGCCTTAACCACGCTAGAGAATATACAGAGATCACAGAAGAAGAAATAGAAATTATCCTAGCAAGAAGAAAAACCATCCTATCCGATAACCGCAGATCCTGGGTAAAAAGTCACGTAGACAATTTCGACGTCCCCATGGGGGCCTACAATTCGGCTCAGGTAGCAGACTTAGTGGGGATCTATATCCTAGATACGCTAGGTCGTATTGTCAACTCGCAACAAGTTGGACTTTACCGAGATGACGGGATTATTTATATCCCAGACAGTAACGGTCCGAAGACCGCTAGTATACAAAAGAAAATTATTAGGGCCTTCAAACTACTAGGGTTTAGAATTCAAATAGCCTCAAATTTAAAAATAGTAGACTTTCTGGACGTCACATTGAATTTAAATAATGGTACGTTCAAACCCTTTAGTAAGAACGATTCCGCCCCTAGATACGTAAATATCTCCTCAAACCACCCAAGATCGGTACTGAGACAGATACCCAATGCGGTGAACCAAAGAATTAACAGACTGTCCTCAGGTAAGAAAATGTTCGAAGAAAACAAAAGTAGATATGATGACGCCCTGAAGGACAGTGGATTCCAAGGTAGACTGGAATACTTAACCCCGGTGGACCTCAATTCGAGAGCTAGGAAGAATAATAGTGGGGGCCACACACCCCTCAAGGTAGGTGAGACTGTTAATAATAGTAGTCACGGAAATAAACGAGGAAAGAATAGAAATAGAAAAGTAGTCTGGTTCAATCCGCCATTTTGTAAGCTCACAAACATTAACATAGGTAGACACTTTCTACACCTACTAGATAAACATTTTAATAGAGGCAACCCATTGAGTAGGATTTTTAACAGAAATACAGTGAAAATTAGCCACTCCTGCACAAAAAACATGTACAATATACTAAGCAACCATAATAGGAGGCTACTCAATGAGCTTACCACGAGAGATAGGAACCCAAACGGGGAGTCTTGTAACTGTAGGAATAAGGAAGAATGCCCCTTGGGCGGACGCTGCACCACGAGGAATGTCGTATACCAAGCATGCATTTCTCCTATGGAACAGCAAAGGGACGGGGAAAGAATCTATATAGGGATCTCCGCGGGAAACTGGAAGCAAAGATGGTACAGCCATAGACACTCATTTTCCAACCCGAAACTTAGGTACCAGACTGCTTTATCGAAATACTTCTGGGGCCTGAAGGATCAGGGGCTATCTCCACAAATTAAGTGGAAAATATTAAGGCACTCATCTGCCGCCAACAGCTTCAACGGTAGATGTAACCTATGCTTAGACGAAAAAATTAGCATAATCAATTTCAAGAATAGAAAACTTTTATTGAACAAGAGAAATGAACTTGTGTTTAAATGTAGACATAGAGGAAAATTTAAATTATCTTAAATAATAAAGAAACATTAGTAAATAGTAGAGATCAACACAACAGCAGATATCACCGAGACAAGGAAAGACAAAGGTAGATAAGGGCCAGATGAACAAGGAAGATTAATCCAAAATAAGGCCTGGGATTCTAGAGTGGTTTATTCCCCTTGACCAATTTTAGGGTAATTTTTTTAAAGAAATACACTTGACGACTATAATGAATGTCCCCACCTTATCTGGTTCATGTATCTCGATCCTAATTGAAACACCTAAGATGACAACAGCTGGGCTGATTAACAGACATATCAGAAATAAATATATATCATATATGAGATAGCCATTAGTTAAACGATCTGAGTCTGTTTAGAATAGCACACCTGCCAAGTAGTAGAACACACAGGCAGAACATAGAATCAAAGAGACTGACCAGTAGATTAATTCCACTCCTGTTTCTTAATCGTTCTAACGGATAATATGTTCACACCCTCTGCTCGCGCCTAGGAACGAATGGTTTTTTGTTTTTTATTTTTATGTTTTTTATTTTTGTTTTATTCTTATCTCTATCCTTGTTTTTTGATTTTTAATTTATTTTTTAATTTCTTTAATTTTCCTATTTATCTTCTGAATACGAACTGTAACTCCTCGTTCGCATCATATCTCTGGGACAATACAGAGCATGTAAAGAGTCATCCGACGAGACGGAGAATATATCAACAATATTCTCCGCCGAAATAAATTTATTATGACGGCTTAACCGAGTTTGAGTCTCCATTTAATTGCACTATATATATATATATATATATATATATATATATATATATATATATATATATATATATATATATATGTGTGTGTGTGTGTGTGTGTGTGTATTTGGGTAGCACTTCTTCGTTAATACATATCTGATTAAACAATATAGATTTTTTGTCTACATATTTTTGTATTCATCCTTTACAGTTGCCCTATCGATGTTACGATATCTGGCTGGAAGTAGCTAATAAGCTTCCATAATAAATTGATTCCCAAGTACTTTCGGCTGGATCTTGTTCATCATCAGAATTTATGTATATTGCAAAAACAATATAACCTTTGCATGGACATTACTATTCTTTAAGAATTGAACGTTTATTGTTTATACTGGCATATTGTTGTAGCGTTCATTTTCAAATTTGATTCTATTAATAACAGCAGTAGCTAAAGACGTTTGAGTACATTAGCACTTGATTCGAAATTAATTCTATTGAGTTTAGGTTGTTTGTTTCCAATGTGGATCGCTTCGAGTATATGTAATTTTTGTTAGTTATTTTGTTGCTCTGATATTGTGTTTTCGGTAAGAATTTACGAAAATTCATTCGTAGGAATGTTTTTTGTAGATGTTGGGCTACTGAAATTGCATCACACACACACACACACACACACACACACACACACATATATATATATATATATACTTGACTTTCAAAATAACAATGAATAGAAAAATTAGATAGTCAAATATAGGGCCTTACTGTGTTATTCTAGCTTGTTCGATCGATAGACTGCAAAGATATTTCATAATCCTGTTGTGAGTTCGATCTTTGATCGAATCTCACCGATGTATCCCAGTATTAGACTAAATTCAACCTAATGAATGCCAACATGAGCGTTTATGGCATGCTATGTTAAGCTTAGTAAATAAAAGTAATGTCTTGAAAACATTGCGAAGATTGCATAAGTGAAAATGCATTGATTGAAGAGAAGGTAGGAAGATTTAATTGCTGCTATTAATTGACAAGAACTTGTTTGCCTTAAAAATCAACGTCCTAAATATTGTCTTTTGTCTGGGCTCTAACATCGTTTTCAGACACCGGAAGCAAATGCATCGTTAACGCAATTACTATGCATGAAAAAATATCCGTATGTACCAACATTTTTTCTAATGCTAGCAGACAACACTATCCCGGTCAGCAAGACTCAGAGTTTGCAGACGGCATGTTCTACAAAGGGTTAAGACCTATCGCTTAAAAAAAATATGACCGGAATGACTTCTGATGAGCTGTGGGAAGTGTAGAGTACTCCTTCATTGCCATTACTTTGAGGTCAATTATGTACTAGATTTGTAGTATGTGCTAGAATACCCGTTTATGGTCAGAACAGTTTGGTTTAAACAAATTACGTAGAGGAATATGTAAAACCATACATATGTTATTCCGTGCAATTATTAATGCTTGATAGGAATACTTTAAACAATTTAACTGTGTGCAAATTGCTTGTATCAATAATAGTTACCTAAAGCTACAATTGTTTACAAAATATCATCTGTAACTGTGACGTCATCACGGATATCCCTGACCCTCTCTCGCCACTTCTCCCTTTCGTTCATCGCCTCTGGCAGATCCTCAGGGCTGCATCCCGTATCCTGACATAGCTGCTGAATGTATGTTCGAGCTGGTCGTCCTGCTTTTACCCGGCCATATGTGGGGGTCCATATGAGTACATCACTTATGAGCTCGTCCCTGCTTCTCCAGCAGTGTCCTGCATGTCTGGTTCGTCTAACTTGGATAGTTTTCGTGATGGGAGGCAGGTGGCCGTGTAGATGGTCCTTTGTGGGGTGTTGCCGCCAGGACTTGTTCAATATTGCTCGCAGCATTCTTGTGTAATTGCCGTCTAGCTTCTTTTCCAGCCGTTTAGTTAACGTCCGAGTAGTGCATCCATACAAGCAGTATCGATACGACCGCTGCCTGGAAGAAACTGCGTTTCATTTTGAGTAAGTTATTAGTCATCCAATCTGTGGGACTTCGAATATGCTGACTGTGGATACCCGCGGAAGTGTAAGGCTCTTCAAATTGATTTGTTCAAAAATCATTCTTATTAGGAAGAAATCATCATCATCATCATCACGTCACGCTATCAGTAAGGATATACCTGATCGTCTCTCGCCTCACCTCCCTATCGTCCATTGCTTTCGGTAGATCCTCAGGGCTACATCCCGTATCGGCACAAAGCTGCTGTATGTAGATTCGAGCTGGACGTCCGGCCTTTGCTAGTCCATGTGCAGGGGTCCACAGGAGTACATCACTCACGAGCTCGTCCCAACTTCTCCAGCAGTCTCCCTCGTGTCTGGTTTGTCTAATTTTGATAGTTTTCGTGATGGGTGGTGAGTAGCCGTATAGCCACTGCTTGGTGGAGTGTTGTCTCTCCATGACTTGTTCAATATTGCTCGCAGCATTCTTGTGTAATTGCTGTCAAGCTTTTTCTCCATATGTTTAGTTAGCGTCCATGTAGTACATCCATATAGCAGTATCGACACGACTGCTGCTTGGAAGAAACTGCGCTTCATTTTATCAGTCAGGTCTGACTTCCATATGACCGAAAGTAAATCGATAGCTGTCAATGCCTTTGCTAGTCGCGTGTTGATGTCTGCTCGGTTGATGAGACACTGCTCCCTAGATAGGTGAACTTGTCAACTAGTTTCAGAGTGCTACCGTTTAGTGTGGAGATGTTGCCTGTTTGATTAAAGCACATATATTCCGTCTTGTGTGCATTGACATAGAGGCCGATACCTGCAACGGCTCGTTCCAGATTATGTTGCAGGGTTTCGGGTTGGGCAGGTGTATTTGTCAGAAGCGCTATATCATCGGCGTAGTCAGCGTTGGTAATTGTTTTGTGGGGTACCTTCTGCTTCTTTCTTTTGTTAGCTTTAAACCGTTTTCTTTGATTTTATCGATAGATGTTCTAAGTAGTCAATGGAGATGATAGATAGGTATGGAGCTGGTGTGTCTCCTTGTAGTACTCCTGCAAATATATTGAAGTAGTCTGTGTCTCCATCCGGAGAACGGACTTTTACTTATGGCTGAGACGGTTTCTTTTAGTAGGTCGTAGGCGAGAAGAATTTGCACCATCTTTCCTCAGTGAATGAAGTCAAACTTGATATCATATAACTGATTATTATTTTTTTAAATTCCTTTTTCAGTTTTTCACATTACAGTTAGCCGATGGTTTTTCACTGGAGTTTGACTGACCGCAAGTCTCTTTCCCAGTCGTTTTGGACTTTAGAATACACCTACTGCTTCTCTACAGAGAGGGTAAGATTCCCCCAACGATCTGAAAATGAGGTGTCAGTAATTCTAGAACTTTGTAGAATGCACACATTTATTACCATCGTCCCCACGTCCACTCTGGCCTTGAGTGGTAGCACCTGATAGGGTTCTATCTTTGGGTCAAATAAGACTAAATAATGTATTTATACTAAACTGAATTGTTTGAATAAGAATTATTTTGATATTTAACTATTTGTAAACAAAAACTATACTTATAAGGAATTGTTTGAAGTGTGATTCAGCGTTAAATGACCCAAAAGTCCTGATACACCCTAAAACCAAACAACCAACCAACTGCAAGTATCCAGGACTCTCTCAGTATTCAGGCTGACCTTAATAATGATGTAGTTTAGATGGTCTTCACCCATCCTCTTATTTCCAAGTCCTCTTGTCCTTTAACGAATCCTCACTATACAAAAAGCACCAATTACAGTTGCTCTCACCGTCACTTTCATGTTCCACTATTTTTTCAATTCACTTGCAAGGTCCAGGTACTTATCTTTCTTTTCGTTTATTATTATTATTTTACACCTTGAGAGTTTCTCTCGTCGGCGTTAGCTGATGGTCTGTCACTGGAGTTTGAGAGATAAGAATCCTCAAGTCTCTAAGAATCTTCTTAGTATTCTTCCCGGTCGCAACAATTGTCTAGTTTGAATTGTCTCCACTCTTCCTCTTATTTCCAAGTCTTTTTATTAAACCTTTTGTGACTGTACAAAATCACCAACGACGATTGGTAGAGCCGTTACTTAAATGATCCACTGTTATTTCAATTCTCGAGTGAGGTCCATGTAATAATTCCTTCTTTCCGCTTTCTTTCATTTTTATTCTGTGGTCAGCCAAGACTACAAAGTTCAAAATTCGCCAAGTTCTATTTTTTTTTGTTGATTATAAAAAGGTCTATTACTGTCATTACAATTATTATAAGTAGTATTAGTACTAGTTGTAGTATTTTTCTCTTTCGATGGTTTTTCACACTTACGTTAGCACGCAGATTTTCACTGGAGTTCAAGTGACAGCAAGTCTACTCATATATTCAGGACTCTCCTCAGTATTTTGGCCGATCTCAATAATGCTGTAGTCTGGAAGTTATCTCCTTGTCTTCTTATTTCCGAGCCTTCCAGTCCCTATACCAATCTTGAGGGATTGTTCCAAGTGATCCAACTAGAATTGGTATCACCGTCATCTTTATAGTCAATAGTTTTTTTTAGCTCTTTAGCAAGGTCTAGGTATTTATCTTTCTTTTGGCTTTCTTTTATTTTCACTTAGTGGTCTGCTTGAACAGAAAAGTTGACTATTCAACAGGTAGTCCTTTCGTTGTTGATGTACTTGCCAACTACTAGGTCTGGTCAGCTAGCCGAGATTAGGTGATCCATATGTATCGCAAGAGAAGTTTGCACGTTTCATTCTCCAGGGAGGATTAAGGATTTGTTCGTACTGTCAAATTTGAATTTAAATTTTTAGTATTATTTCCTTCTTGAGAGTTTTTCACATTAGTTTTAGTTGATGGTTTTTCACTGGAGTTTAAGTGACAGCAAGTCTGCTCAAGTCACCAGGACTCTTCTCAGTATTGTGGCAATTCTCAATAATGTTGTAGTTTGGATGGCCTCCACTCGCCCTCCTTCCTCCAAGTCCTCCTGTCCTTTTAATGAGCCTTTGGTGACTGTACCAAAAGGGCCAATAATGATCAGTATAATTGTCACCTTCATGTTCCATAGTTTATCAGTTCCCTCGCAAGGTCGAAGAACTTATCTTTATTTTAGTCCAAAATCGTTCGTTTTCTCTTGCATCCGGTTGTTGGTATGTTTTCATGTCATCTTCTCCCAGTTCTTGGTTGAATTTTCTTTCGTTGTTTTGAAATATCCTGTTTTGTCTGTTGTTTTACATTCTGTAGATATCTCTTTCTGGTTTATTGTCTCAAGTTATATTGTTATTTTTGTGTGTGTGTGTGTGTGTTACGTTTTACTTTTTGTTTTTACATGTTTCAGCATTTTTCCTGTGTTTTATTATTTGGTCCTGTTTTCGTAGATTTTCTTATTTGCGTCTCCTGTCGAATTTCCCATCCTGATTTTGATTTTTTTTCTTCGTGTTTTTTAGGGGATCCCAATTTTCTCACAAACTATATTTGACCCTGCATAGATTAGTTCATTTAAATCGGTTATATTATTCGTTGATTTATAAGTTACTACTTGACTGTTCTCTATTCTATGTTTCTTAGTGATGGTTAGGTAGTCTTTTCCCCGTTCATAAATCTCGTTGAATTTTTTAGATTTAATTTTTGTTGTTGTGTTTAGTGTTTGCTCTGTGTTGTTTCGTTGTGTGTTGTTTAGTTGTATGGCCTTTCTCTTTTCCATAGTTGGAGGTTCATTTTGGTTAGACTATTTTGTTAATTCTCGGTGTGTCTGATATAGTATAACTATCTTGTTCATTATTCATTTTCTGGGGTATAATTTTTATTATTATTATCATAAATAGGAATACTTATTGCATGCAAAAGAACATTGAAGATATATTAATGAAAAGAATCAAACATTTAAAAATTACTCCTATTCAGGAATTTAATAACACAATAACAAGTTGTTACGTGGTGTATCCAATAAGTTTCCAGATATTTTTTGGTACAGGCATTTAAAATTGGCATAGACTTAGGGTTAGGGTTAGGGTTACTATATTGAGGTTTTAAGGGAGTTTAGGAAGAGATTCGGTCGGAAGAGGCCAGCACTCTTCAAATCGGCTCAGTGACATTTCCAGCAGGATAATGCACCAGTGCACAAGTCCATCCTTGTCACAGACTCTTTGACCAAGTTGGGCATCAAGACTGTTCGTCACTCTCTCTATAATCCTGACCTTGCTCTCTGTGACTTTTGCTGATTTCCTAAGCTCAGAGGCTGTCGTTATGAGACAACAGAGCTGAAAAAGGCAGAAACGAAAGTCATTGACATGCTCACACAAGGGGACTTCCATGGGGCCTTGCTGAAGTTGTTGGAGCGATACAACAAGTGCATTGCAGCCGGAGGAGATTACTTCGAAGTGGACTAGTGTTTCATGTGTGTACTATCAATAAAAGTGCTCATACGAAAAAAATTGGTAACTTATTTAATGATCCTCGTATACCGTTAAAAGAAATAATCCTAACCAAATAAAATTAAGTGTAGCACCTTAGCTTTTTCCATAAAGTTAGATATTAAAGTTTATTTCATAATATACTCATGACGCTCGATCGACTTATACACGAGTGTACACAGCATGTTAAAAATTTGTCTTTTTTTTACTACCTACGCCAGAGAAGGGTCTAACTTTCTGCCAAGAAAAGCAGCATCATGAAAATTTGCCTTTCGAACAGAAGCTACTCGAATGAAACAGCCTGGATT
>OY757905.1:103521881-103591881 GCA_963585895.1 Sepioteuthis lessoniana | reverse complement strand
CTTAGTTGTTTTTTTTTTTTTAAATAGGAAATAATAAATTCTAAGTAATCATTGAAGCGACTTTATTTTTTCCTCGCTCTGTCATTGGAGCTAGAAGGTGCAAATTATATCCACTGTAGATTGATATACTACCGAAAAGGGTTTTCCTGGTATAACACAAAACTGTATCTAATAGCTAGGCTCTAGTTTTAGAGATAAGTGGAGTATGGAGTACCTCTTCATTGCCATTACAGGCAGGTTCACTATAACCCGGAGAAATAGTACCTGTTAGTGTCCTATCTCCAGGTCAGAAAGATTCACTAACCTCTATACATAAAATAACCAAACATGGAATGAATTAATCATTCAATCAATCTTTATAATATCCGATTGGTTTTGCGTCTCGTTGTCGTACATTGGGATCCCGAATAATTTCCGATTAAAAAAAAGCGTAAAAGTGAATAGTAGTCTAAATAATTAATTATAAAGAAAGAACATTTTTATATAATTATTGATAATAACATATTTTAACGATCAATCAGCCGCCAGGTGGGGTGTCCTCGTGGTGTAATGGTTAAAACGATGGACTGCGGAATCGTAGTATGCAAGTTTGTACTCAAGTCGCGCTATTAGGTTCATTTCCGGGCAAATACCCTTGGGAAAGGTATGAACTCCCTTATCCTCCCAGCTATGGGTTAAATTGTACCACAACTGTTCTTCTAGGAGAATGGGAATGGCATTAAATAACCTACAAAGGTTGATATGCCATTAAACAAAGAAACCAAACCAAACCAGCCACCAGTTTTGTTAAAGGAGTCGAAAATGGTGTGTCTGCTTAATTTAACTTCTCACAGATAGACAGTAAAAGTAAAGTTGGCGACCGTAGTCGAGGGCGACCAGAAGGCTCCCTTTTCCATAGCTACTGCACCAAGGTGTAGGGGAGGGCGCTACTGTCAAATATGTACGCCATTTATAAATACTGGTATATATGAAGAGAAAAGAGATGCAATCAGTGTTATTGATGGCGTTTTCAGAAAAAAAAATACATCAAAAAGGAAAAAGAAAAAGAAAAAGAAAAGAAACCAAAAAAAAAAAAAGCTATTGTTCTGAGGTTCCTGTGAATTTCTTGTTTCGGAAAGAGAATTTTTAGCAAAACTGATTATCCAAACAATTCATCATCTTAGTCCATCTGCTGACTGCACTCGGCCATAAAGTGAAGTATTTTTAGGTAAATAATGAAGTTCAGAAGATTTAAGCTGTTGTATCTTCTACATACATGATTCTTCATTATTGAATATGCCTCTGTTCGTAACGCCAACAAACAAATATTGTTGTATAGTCATCATCATAAATATGCATATATACATATATACATGCAGAATACATTTTGACGCAATAATAAAGACGAGCGAAGACTCAGTCTATTAGAAAAATATACCTCTCACATTATTTGAAAGGTTTGTGTGTGTGAGGGAGTTGGAGACCGAACAGAACTGCACTTTTATGGCCATCAGTGTTGTGTTTTTCTCGTTCTCCAGGGCTGCTCAACCGGAGACCCGGGGCCCGGCTCAAAGCTGGATGCTGGCTTTCTCTACCACATCTTCTCATCAACGTCTGGTCTCCAACTAACTGACTTCCTGTTCTCACCGAGTTATATAATAGTTCCATCGCCCACTCAATCTTTGGAATGGCATGTTTGATCGTCATCAAGCGGAAATAGCTGTCATGCAGTTCACAGGTCACTCTCTTCCGGTGCATCAGTCTATGACTGTACCGCGGGATTTTACCTAGTCCCATATTGTCATCCAAGCCCGCCTACGCGATTTCTTCCCATAACTGCCATCGGAATGTCCCTTCCGCTATCTTTGGAATGGCATGTTTAGCCGGGTCGAAGGTTAATATACAACAATATCAAAAAAGTACAATCACACACACACACACACACGCATGCATATATATATATATATATATATATATATATATAGCTTCATCATTATATCGTGCCGCTAGCACGAATTTCCCTGACTCTCTATCACCATTCATCCCTCATCATCCATCGGTTCAGCCAGGTCTTCTAGACAACATCCTTTGTCCGTTTAGAACTGTTGTAGATAAGTTCTAACTAGTCATCCAACACTTGCTCGTCTGTGTGAATGGGGTCCATATGAGAACGTCGGTCATGAGTTCGTCCTTACTTCTCCGGCAATGTCTCGCTTGTCTTCTTCGTTTAATTTGGATGGTTTTTGAGATGAGATGTAGGTGGCTGTACAGCTGCATTTTTGTGGGATATTGTTTCCAGGATTTGTTGAATATAGCTCGTAGTATTCTTGTTCATATGATGTCGCGCATTTTCCTAAACGCTTAGTCAGCGTTCATGTGGTGCATGCATAGTAGTATGGACACAACCGCTGCTTGGAAAAAATTACATTCTATCTTATCAGATAGTTCTGACTTTCATATGACCAATCACTGTCCATGCCTTCACTCGTCACGTATTGATGCAATTTTACGTAGATGAGACGCTGATTCCAAGGCAGGTGAACTTGTCCGATAGTTTCAGAGAACCACCATTTAGTGTGGAGATGTCACCTCTTTGATTAAAGCACGTGAGATCTGTTTTGCCTGAATTCACATGGAGGCCTATGCCACGTGGTACTATGCAACAGAGATTCGGCCTGGGTGGGTGTATTTGCTAGAAGTGCTTTTTCATCAGCGTAGTCCGCATCCGTAATAGTTTGTGCGGGATATCGTCAGCTTCTTGCTGTTCCAGTCTAAAGTCACTTTCTTTCATTTAATCCATCGAAGTTCGAAGTACGTAGTTCAGGCATGCTATGAACAGGTATGGGGCTAATATGTCCCCTTACAAAACACCTGTGACAATGTCAAAGAAGGCTGTGTTTCCATCCGGAGAGCGAATATTATCTCTTGTGCTGTTTATAGAGCATCATTTTGGCTGCGACGGTTTCTTTGGGGAGATCATAGGCTTGAAGTATTTGCTCCATCTTCTCTCTGAGTAAGGAATCAAATGCCTTGGAGAAATCTACAAATAAGTGTATCGCAAAGAGTTTTTTTTGCACAAACACCTTATAAAATTCAAACACCTTATAAAATTCGACGGATGTCAGAAATTGTGAGGAAGAGTATGGAACCTGAAATAAATTTAAATTTACAATTAATCAAATCAATTATGTTCAAGCACACGCAAGCACGCTCATGAACCCATTCAACCCATACACGCATATATATATATATATATAGTTTTGTTTTGGTTCCTTTTTTATCGCATATCAACCTTGGGGCGATATTTAATGCCAAATCTATCCTAGTAAGACAGTTGTGGCACAATTAAACATTTTACATGGGGTATGAGAGGATTCATATCTCTCAGAAGGTTATCAGACTAAAAGTGAACGAAATAGCTCGACTAGAATTTGAACTCAATTACTTATGTGCACAGTCCATCACGTTAACAACGACGCGAGAAGATCTCTCCTGAGTAATCATAAAGTGATATGGTTTAGTATATATAAAGAAACACTATTTAATGTCGGTGATTGAGCATGTGTAGATCTAAAACTTACTTGCGTAGAGACAGAGTCAACTGCACTTGGTAACTTTTAGATTTCCGCCCATTCGATCATTAGACCAATATATGTATATATATATATATATATATATATATATGCTAACATAAACTCGAAAGAGACATAAAATTTGACCTTATAAGGGAATATTGTATTTCATAATTGATACAAATGAAACGTGTAGTAATTAAAGGATCGTTAGAAAATGTGATTTAAATAGCATATATTTTTCTCCTGTTCTGCTGGTATAATCACTGTTTTAAAAACGAACATTACAATCCTAAAGTGTGAAATTAAAGAAATTGTTTTGGCCTTATTAGGGGCGAAAAATAAAGACACAAGAAAGAAGAAGAATATAACATATACAAATGAGAGTTACCATCGAGACTGTTTCGGTCCGACTGCCAGGGCTGTCTGCTGGAATATTGTCTTCTGCATAAG
This sequence comes from Sepioteuthis lessoniana, assembly GCA_963585895.1. Lineage (NCBI taxonomy): Eukaryota > Metazoa > Mollusca > Cephalopoda > Myopsida > Loliginidae > Sepioteuthis > Sepioteuthis lessoniana. The sequence continues at coordinate 103,587,877 of OY757905.1, read as the reverse complement.
AGCAGTACCTGCTGCTATTTATTGCTGGGAGAGTTCATGTATGCGTGGGTAAATTACCATAACATATATATATATATATATATATAGAGAGAGAGAGAGAGAGAGATCACTTAACTTGCAACTTCAAGATTCGCAAGAAATGAATATCGATCAGAAATATCGGAAATCCATCCTTGCTTATTTTTCATTAAACTTTAAGCCTCATGTAAAGTGATCTCTTTCTTTTTTAACACACTCCCACGCATGCATATTCTTTACTTCCTGAAAACGAAATAAGACTTCAAAAAACGTGTTGAATAAAAAGAAATGTCCTTAAAGCAAATTCACTTGTGGACCTATTTATTTTAATATATATATATCATCATCATCATCATCATGTCGCGCCGTCTGCGCGGATATCCCTGACCGTCTCTCGCCATTTCTCCCTATCACTCATCGCCTCCGGCAGGTCTTCAGGATTACAACCCGTGTCCTCACATAGCTGCTGTATGTAAGTTCGTGCTGGTCGTCCCACACTTGCACATCCATGAGTGGGGGTCCACAGGAGTACATCGCTTATGAGCTCGTCCTTGCTTCTCCAGCAGTGTCCCGCGTGTCTGGTTCGTCGAACTTGTATAGTTTTTGTGATGGGGGGCAAGTGTCCGTATAGTTGGAGTCTCGTGGGGTGTTGTCGCCAGGACTTGTTTAATACTGCTCTCAACATTCTTGTGTAATTTCCGTCCAGCCTCCTCTCCAGCCGCTTCGTAAGCGTCCATGTGGTGCATCCATATAGCAGTATCGACACAACCGCTGCCTGGAAGAAACTGCGTTTCATTTTATCTGTTAGGTCCGACTTCCATATGATCGAGAGCCTATCGATAGCTGTCCATGCCTTCGTCAGTCGTGTGTCGATGTCCTTCTCGGTTGATGAGACGCTGCTTCCTAGGTAGGTGAATTTGTCGACTAGTTTCAGAGAGGCTCCGTCTAGTGTGGCAATGTTGCCTGTTTGGTTGTAACACATATATTCGGTTTTGTTTGCATTGACATGTAGGCCAATGCCAGCTGCAGCTCGTTCCAGACTATGTAGTAGTGTCTCTGCTTGATTAGGCGTATTCGCTAGTAACGCCAAGTCATCAGCGTAGTCGGCGTCCGTGATTGTTTTTGCGGGGTACCTTTTGCTTCTTCTCTTAGTCAGCTCAAAGCCATTTTCTCTGATTTTGTCGATCGAGGTCCTAAGCACATAGTCTAGACAGATGATAAAGAGGTACGGGGCTAGTGTGTCTCCTTGTAGTACTCCTGCAACAATGTCGAAGTATTCCGTGTCTCCATCTGGTGAACGTACTTTTACTTTGGTGTTTCTGTAGAGAATCATTATCGCTGCTACGGTTTCTTTTGGTAGGCCGTAAGCTAGTAGGATTTGCTCCATCTTCCCTCTGTGTATGGAATCGAAGGCCTTGGTAAAGTCGACAAATAGTAATGTCGCCTGTAAGTTTTTAGCCCGAACGCCTTCCAGGATTCTACGGATGGTCAGTATTTGTGAGGTTGTGGATCTATTTCTCCGGAAGCCATTTTGGTTTTTCCTAAGGATGTTTTCCATTTTGGGTTCTATGCGGTTTCGTAGTAGGGCATTGTAGATTTTGGCTGCTATGGATGTAAGTGTTATCCCTCGGTAGTTCTTGGCTAGTCCGAGGTCGCCTTTTTTAGGGAATGGAAGGATGCATCCCTTCGTCCATCGTTCTATCCTATTTTGACTATAGACTGCGTTGCATTGCCGGAGCAGTATATCGTCGAATTGTCTCGTCTTCCACACTTCTGGGGGGATCTCGTCTAGCCCCGCCGCTTTCCTATTTTTAATTCTTCTGAGAACCGTGTCGAGTTCTTCTTTGGTGAAAGGACCTAGTTTTACGTCTAATTGCTTACTAATAATTCTGGTGATCGGTTCATCCGTTATTTCCGGTGGGTTTCCTAGTAGATTTTTGAAATGCTGTTCCCACAGTTTTATTCTTTCTTGTTGGCTTGCAGCTTTCAATTTTGCTTTGGCTGTGCTCTTTCTTCCACTTACTTCGTTTATTGTTTGCCAGGCTATCCTGGATTGCCTATCTTCCACCGAGTCTCTAATCTTATCTATCTGATTTTGTACGTATTCTGCCTGTTCTTTTAGGTATATTCCTGTTAATTGATGTTGCGCCTTTTCTAGTTCTCGTGCATTTGTATTTGTTGGGTTCTGTTGATAGTTTTTGGAGGCAGTCTTCACAAGTGCACGTTTTTCTCTAGCCGCTAGCGTTTCCCAAGGGACTCTATATTTAGTTCTAGGTTTTGTTGGAATACACTTTTCTGCCGCCTCCAGGTGTGCTTCTACAAAATTTTCATATTCGTCATTTGGGGTGCCTATTTCTACCTTCTCTTGTAGTGCTTCGAATCTGTTTCTTAATTCTAATGCATATTTGTCTCTAATATCTCTGTTGTTGAGTAGGGCCCAGTCATAGTGCTTGGTCGTGGCTTTACGTGTGGCGTTTTTTCTTAGGCTTAGTCGTACTTTGGCCGTAACTATTCGATGATCGGAGGACACACCCTCGAAGGAGGAGTATGCCTCGCAATTCATCGCACTGTTTCTCCATTTCCTGTTTATAAGGACGTAGTCTATCTGTGCTTTACTCTTATTCGCGTATGTGTAGGTCCATAATTTCCCCTCCCTTTTTTGAAAGTTTGTATTGAGGCAGGTTAATCTATTTTCTATCATGAAATCTATTAAATGCTGTCCATTCCTGTTAGACGTGTAGTGTAGGCTGTATTTGTTGTGTCTGTTTTTCCCGATTTGTGCATTCATATCTCCGCCAATGACTAGCAGGTTGTGTTTCGGAATGCTACGTACTAGGGAGGATAGATCTTCGTAGAAGGTGGCTATTTCGTTTTCTTCGCTAACATTGGTAGGGCTGTAGCAGGAGATAATTGTTGCTTTGGGGTTGCCATTAAACGTTGCGGCCATCATCCTAGGTTGTATTCTCTCAATGCTGTTCAGTGTTTTTAACGCTCTCGGTCCTAGAAGTATTCCCACCCCTCCTACCGATGCATTGACAGAGTTTTTCCATGCCGATACAGTCACCAGCATCCATCCATTTCCAGTTTCGTGATACTTGATATCTTCGGTGTGCGTGTATCGGTGCTCTTGTATGCAAATTATATCTATCTTATGTTCTACGGCTGATGCAGTTAGCTCTGCTAGTTGACCTATTCTATTTAGGGTTCTCACGTTAAATGTCGCTATCTGTATTGTTTGTTTGCATTTTAGTAGTTTATGTTTGTGTTTGAGCTCTGTAGCTGATTTTTCGAACACCGAGGCCAGGGCTCCAACCTCAGCAGGACGCGCCCCTTTTTTACCCGCGCGAAGAGCGATGCGGTTTATGGATCTGGTTTGAGTACTAGTCATGGTTATCTTTCGATGGCTGTTTTTGTTCTCATCTATAGAAGCCACTCTTATAGATGAGCAGCAGTAGTTCCCCGATCGAACTGGCAATCTTGAGCGTTAAGCCGCAAGACTCACACGTACAGCATGCTGCTTCCCATGTGTACGCGGTAGTAATAAAAAAAATAAAAAAATAAAAAAAAAAAATTCTTTTTTTTTTTTATCTTAAGTTTTAACTTAGTTAAAGTCCAGGACTGCTGGATGTTAAAATTCAAAGAAATTTTGTGTTATATTTCATGGTTATCTAGTGGTGGACAGAGAGAGAGAGAGACACAGAGAGAGAGAGAGAAAGAAAGAGAGAGGAGGAGTCAACTCTTTTATGGCTTTCGTCTTTAGCACGTGTTAGACTACATTTGAGGTGTTTTGGATTTTTTTTTTTTTTTCTTTTTCCTTTCTTTTCAGGGGGGGGGGCAATTTTGGGGGTTTTCGTTAGTAAATTTAGAAGTTCGCCTTCCAAAAGTAAAGTTTTCCTGAAAATTAAATCGCATAAGTCTTCATTCTTCATTTAAACAACACAATAATACAGCTGAGATTTAAGACATTACTATTTTAAATCAAATGTGCATTTTTAAATGAATAGTTTAGTAGAATAAATTTACTGACCTCTGTGAAAAAACTTCTGGAAACGGAATCACTTCCAAACGTATGCATACTATTTCAACAAATGAAGGATTAAATTATTACTAATTTTAGTATTTATATTAGAGGTTCCACTCCTATATCATGGTCAACTGGTGGTGGACAGAGAGAGAGAGAGAGAGAGAGAGAGAAAGAAAGAGAGAGGAGGAGTCAACTCTTTTATGGCTTTCGTCTTTAGCACGTGTTAGACTACATTTGAGGTGTTTTGGATTTTTTTTTTTTTCTTTTTCCTTTCTTTTCAGGGGGGGGGCAATTTTGGGGGTTTTCGTTAGTAAATTTAGAAGTTCGCCTTCCAAAAGTAAAGTTTTCCTGAAAATTAAATCGCATAAGTCTTCATTCTTCATTTAAACAACACAATAATACAGCTGAGGTGCTATATATATATATATATATATATATATATATATATATATATATATTCATATATATACGTGGTGCATTCAATAAGTTCCCTGATTTTTTTGTACAGGTATTTAAAATTGTCGTAGACTTTTGAAAATTCACTGTGTTATTGCTATACATCTCATGAGATGACTGAACAATTTTTATGATTTCAAGTTCAAATGAACAGCTACACCAGCAATTGGAATACACCCTACTAAAGCCTGATAGTCACAGCTGGTGAATTTCAAAAATGCAATCTGGACGTGAGGACACATTAGAAGAACGATATGCAATAATATTCTGTTTTAAACTTGGAACAAATGCCACAGAAACGTATGGAATGCTTCAGACTACTTTTCGACCATCTTGCATGAATCAAGCATCAGTTTTGGAGTGGTATAAGAGATTCAAGGAAGGCAGGGAGTCTGTGAGGGATGATGAGAGGTGTGGGAGGAGTAAGGAAGTCAATACACCAGAGTTGATTGGCCAAAGGGTTAGGGTTACTATATTGAGCTTATAAGGGAGTTCAGGAAGATATTCGGTTGGAAGAGGCCAGCAGTCTCCAATTCGGCTCAGTGGCATTTGCAGCAGGACAATGCACCAGTCCAATACTCCATCTTTGTCACAGACTATTTGACCAAGATGGGCATCAACACAGTTCCTCAGCCTCCCTAAAGTTCACACCTTGCTCTCTGAGACTTTGGTTTATTCCTTAAGCTCATAGGCTGTCGTTATGAGACAATTGAGCAGATGAAAGAGGCTGTGACGAAAGTGATTGACACGCTCATGCAAGAGGACTTCCATGGGGCCTTGCAGAAGTTGAAGGAACGGTACAACAAGTGCATTTCAGCTGGAGGAGATTACTTCGAAGGGGACTAGAGTTTCATGTGTGTACTATCAATAAAAGTGCCGATACGAAAATAGTATGGAAATTTATTTAATGGTCCTCGTGTATATATATATATATATATATATATATATATATGGAGAATGGTAGATTTTGGTGAATCTGATATGATAAAAATCAGTGGAAAAGTGGATAAATTAAACACTTACAACGTGATTAGTGAAAAAATTTCATTCTTTATTGATAGTACTTTATCAATTATACAAACCACATCACAAACAATTAAAAATCTCACTTACATCTTGAAACGAACCAACAAAGCAACCACTTCTCAGGCAGACATATATTCTACTCCATGCAAAAATCGTAACAAGAAAACCTCTTCCCCTTCCTATTTCCCTTTTCCTCACAGACATTAATCCACCTTTATCTGGTCAAATCTCTGATTAAACCCGATACACTTAGGTGCCCTCTACTCAGGCGATCACAGTCAAAAACCAAATCAACCCCTACAATTATTACTCAAATCTGTATCTACTTACCTCATTTCTCTTACCTTATCTATTTTCTCCACCCTTTCCCTCCCTTTATATCTTTCTATATTCTCCATTTGTTTAGTTTTTCCTAAAATGCTAAAATGTTGAAAACGCCAAAAATTTTTAGTCCGATGAAGTTCTTCTGTTAATAAAAAAATAAAATATTTCCACTAAACCCCTTTTGAAGTGTGTGATTTTTCCACTTATTCTTATATATATATATATATATATATATATATATATATATATATAACAAATGAGGCCTGTATAGACAGAAAAGGCATAGACTTACTTCTTCTCTTATTCATTCGTAAATAGTAAGAGACCATGAGTTGTCTAACTTTTGTAGGGTACCTGATGTATTAGTAGGTAAACTACGAATCAACCACTCGTTTGAACTTGTCAATAAACAGCAAGGTAAGGCTAGGCCCATGACCATGTTTTACAAATATTGGGCAAAGACTAAGTCCTGTAAGTAAAAGAGAAAAGCTTGATGAAATTTAATTTGATAGAACGAGATGGTTTTAGAGTCTGCTTCGAAAACGTTGGATCAATAATTCCGTATCCAGAAATGTAATTATAGGCTCAATTCATATTGGACATTTTCCATGTAGGCAGTTCGATAGGTGTTAGTAATCTTTTTAACTTATTTTAATCTTGATAAAAGAAATGATTTATTGATTGATTTTAATAACATATCAAGCCGTCAGGGGTTATTCAATGTGTAAAGGTTAGGGAATAGCGTTTATTGTTCATTCATATTACCAGTTTTTGTGTCGATTTTTTACACGGTCCCATCGAATAAGAATAATTTATAAACATATCTATAAGACCCATACATGCAACCCCATAATCACTACCGGTCCACGTCAGATTGGACCTGGAAATAATGGCTATGAAGGGTTACTGTAATATACTAGCTTAGCTAGCGACTGAGTACCGTGGATAAACTTGGCATATTCAATGCGGTTGCAAGATAACATCAACAAAATGGTCTCATAGGAAAAAGAAAATTAATAGATGATGGCGAAAACATAATTTATGGCCTATGGATAGAGTGACAGATATTTCCGTTCGCAGATAAGATCAACAAATGATCGAAACTAAAACGGAAGTATGTAAGTACCGATAACCAGCCATTGACAGGCGAAGAGGATGTTCATATTTCCGCATGAGACTTGAAAAGACAAAATAAGGTCTGAAATTTTGGACTGAAAGCAGATATTTACTGATCACCCAAGCGAAGGGGGGATCTACTGGTCTCGCAAGTGAGGGTGGGGAGAAACCTGTTGGTCACTCAAGCAGATCTGTCAGCTCCTCTTGCGTGTTCTCCGGCCGTCGCACTACTTCACAAAAAGGGTTCCTGTCACTGAAGAAAGATATGTGTGAACTCTCTCAGACTGTATTCCTACTACACCCAAATGTCACCGTCGAAGAATAAAAATATAAATTTTATTTTCATATATCTACGAGTCTTTCGTTGTTTGTGCAGCGGTTCAATATACTACATTACTCTTCGCTCCTCAGATCTCCAGCGCTGGAGACTCAACATTAGATGTAAATAAGTGCCATGTGCGGGAAAGACATTTGAAAAGAGAGGATCATTACATTTCTGCATAGAATACAGTTAGCGTAATGTATATCTCGCTAACAGGCTAGATTTTATTATTTAGCCCCGAACTTATTGATTTACATGCAACAATATACCTATAATCTATATGTATAATATACTGATATGACTGTCTATTTGCCATTAAATACAGGAATATAGATTCATTTTCTAGAATAAAATTAAGACAATGAGAAGACGACGGGTCTGCCTTGTGCACAGCTGAAAGTAATGTTAGTCATTCGAAAAAGTGAAGAAAAAAATTAGCTTAATTTTCTTCTAAATTACTTTTTCACTTGTTATTTAATTAACGTGACCTTTTCTTTTTTATCATTATGATAACGTTGATTGCTTTTATGATTAATATACAGTCTTTTGCCTCTTTTTACTTTTCAATTTAATTGCCTTGTTAGTCGTTCTTTCCTTTTGCATTTGCTTCTGCTTATATATTTTCTTCTTGTTTTTTTTTTTAATTTTCATAATTTTTACTTTTATTTCTTTCCTTTTTTATTGATTTCTTTTGCAATTACATTTCGTTTTTTCTTTTTGTATAATTTATTACTTTTTTCACTTTTTATTTTCTTCCTTTTACTCTTTTTGAGTTTTCGTTTATTTTGCTTTATCTATCTACTGAGCGATAATATTTCTCTTTGTTTGGTGATTTTTTTTCAACTCCTTATTCCACTTTCTGTCTTTCTTTCTTTCTTTCTTTCTTTCAAACATGTCTTCGCTTCTTTCTTTCTTTCTTTCTTTCTTTCTTTCAAACAAACAAGCAAACAAACAAACAAACAAACAAGTCTTCATTTACATTTCTCTTTGATAAGGCTTTCTTTCTTCCTTTCTTTCTTTCAAGTCTTCATTCATACTTCTTTCTTTCTTTCTTTCAAACAAACAAACAAACAAACACGTCTTCATTTACATTTCTCTTTGATAAGGATTTCTGTCTTTCTTTCTTTCTTTCTTTCTTTCTTTCTTTCTGTTTAGCCATTATCTTCTTGTTTGCTTAATTCTTTCAAACCATCTTCAATTTGTTTTACTCTTCCTTTTTTAAGAATCATAGCATTTAATTTTACGTTACATTATTCACTATTCATTTATTTTAAGTTTTTTCATTATCCTGTTTGTAAACCTTATTGCTTTCATTATCCTGTTTGTAAACCTTATTGTTAATGTTGCTGCTGAAATATTAACCTCATAATTAAGACATCTACTGTGAAAGATTGTTAAAAGATTTCGCAAAATTGAAATAAAATGTCCAATAAAACGTAAAATATATTTGTCAAATTAATTTTATAAATTGAAATATAAGAATATTTCTAATTCTAAATAAAATGATCTCTATTTTGAAAGTTTACAAGAGTTCTAATAATCACCAAAAGATGATTACAATTCACCCATGAAACATTTGCTCTGAAAATAATGCTTCAATTAAATGTCAAGTTTTTCTCTTATCAAAATTTCTGCAATGTTGATCAAACCTGAATTAAAAATGCAATTCAACATCATAATCAAAACCTAAGCAGGTAATAAATATTTTGCTCTTTTCAACCAATAATTGACATTCGTACTAAAATCAAATCTATTCGGGTCCCATTTTAAACCCGTTCGATCCCATTTGAATCTTTATTATTATTCTTAAAAAAAGAAATAAGGAGAGAGAAAGTGTACTGAAAGAGAAGTAATAACAACACAACAACAACAACAGCAGCAACAACAACAACAACTGTGTCTTAATTTTAGCAACTAAAAAATGTATGTGTTGTTGTAGTGTTCCGAAGAAAATTGGCGGAGACAATTACGAGATAAAGAGATGACTATGAGTTCACATCAGGAAAAAGGAAAATGTCTGATACATGATCACAGTAAACGCCGCCCATATTATTGCAGCCCCCTTCTAGACCGGCCTCAAATCAGAAAGACGTTTTGTGGTATTCTCTAGTTGATGAATTCTGATGAACTCAACATTGCCTGATAATAGAGGTTCATTTAACTTAAGGGAAATTTTCTGACACTTGTGATTACTTGGATCAAATGTGTCTTCTCTTTTTGTATAAAAAATGTTTTCAGGTGCTTTCGTGGCATTATGACCAAATTCAAACAAATAAAACTTAAGGTCCCGAATTAGGCAACGCTGCCTTTTTATCTGAGAGGATTTAAAATCACAAACGGAGTGAAAAATAAGACAACGTGTTAGCGCATCAACTTCCACGACACTACCAACTACTGTGGGTATCAACTATTGCTTTAACTGTTTCGGTCACGGGAAAAACGCCCCGCAATTTAGCACTTAGTAAAATATTGTAAAACACTTGACTCACACTAATATATATCTCAAATCGTTTTGCCTTAGCAAAAGAGATTCCGCTGGTGGAAATCGAGTTTGTTTTGAAGGAAATTAACGTTACCCGCTGGGGACATGGGCTTAGATGCTTGAAACGGTTGACTTAGGTCGGGCAGTAAGTGAAATCAAATATAACTAAGATACGTGGCCGTTCGGGGAAAATCAATTCAGGTCCATCTAGAGGAAGGATTGGTTTCTTTTGCTGTTGAAGACACACTCGGTTGCATTGAAGGAAAATTTAAAACGGGAAGCAAGGATTTTCTTTACACATTTGAATAGGTTTTTAATATTTGCTTTCTTCTCTTCCAAAACTTTACGCGAAGAGTTTAATTTAAATCAGAGATACTTTTATTCAATTTAGAGATCCCTCCCACTCTCTTCACCTCCTCTCTCGATGTGTCCGGGTACAGGTTGATTTTAAACACCAACAATTTTTTTTAACTGAGGACCTTCATTTCATATATATATATATATATATATATATAATCTAGTTTTATCTATAAATAAACAGTGTTTAATATCGGTGCTTGAACATAGCTATTGAATTTTGATGACACTCGCCTTTGTGATTATCAGTGACTATATATATATATATACTCAAACTCTCTCGGGAGGTGCCCGTGGTGTAATTGTTATCGTCGTAGGAAATGAACACGGCGAAACGAGTTCAAATCCTGGGCGAGACTGATTGCATTTCACATAGCACTAATACCCTTGGGAAAGGTATGAATGCAATTATTCTCCCTCCAGCTATGGGTAAATAGTAGGACAGACTAGGTTCTTCATCCTTGGTTAGGCAACTAGTCTAGGAGAAGGAAAACTATGAATTAAAACCTGTTAAACTCCGCTTAAAAATTGACCTTGTGTCATATCCTGCCCGAGCGGAGGGGTTGGTAAATAGGATATACTCAAACTCTCTTTAAATTGTTCCTCGTGACAAGAGACCTCTATGCTTTCAATTCCCTAACTAATGTCAACTAATATTAACCGAGTGACTTTACTAATAGACTCTATTCAACTATTCTTTTTTTTATTTTCCTTGACCTCTCCCTTGTCTTCAGAGACACGTCCAAATTTTCAGTTTCCTAGAGTCAGTAAATCTGCACCGAGTAATTCTGCAAACAGTAAATGCTACGATGAACTGAATTTGTCATACCTTCAACGGTTATTTGTCCATTCCAAAGCGAAGAACTAACTCATTACCTTACGTATGTATGTTTTGAAATATTAGAACATCTTTTACAACGAGGGATATCAGGTTTGATTCCTTGTTTATCAATTCCTTTGACGTAATTTAATTTTTAAAAAGTGATTTATTAGTAAATATTTGATTCTAATAAGAATTATATTTTCCCTTGAACGTTTTTTAATAGAACTGTTTTCTTTAATCCATTATTACCTGGTTGCATGCAATATATGGTGTCAAATGTCCTTATCTAATATAAATGATTTTGAAGTATATCTACATGACCCAAAGTTTGGACTTTAACTGGCAATAATCCTCCAGGTCAGTGTGTTTCTGGAAATAATGGTTATGAATGGCCACTTCCAATTACACAAATCTTCAAATTTGGAGTCTCACGTCCGAATATGATTTAATATACTCACGAGAAATAGTAAGAGCATATTAGTACAGAATTATATTATGACTTTAATCCCCTATTGAACTTCCTGGTTAAACCGATTCGATTATTTTGATAAAGAACTTAAACTTTAATTCTCTTTAATTCATCCACTGCTAAAAATAACTCAAACACAAATGTTTTCTTAATCCTAGCAAAAAAGTGAAGTAAATTAGTTGGTGCGTATTAAAAAATTTGAAACATCCGAATTAAAGTCATAGGTTTGCTGGGAAATGATTCTCGATAGAAAAACAGTGTTATGTTCCTTAGTTTAGCGAACAAATAACTGTGGCTTACCGCCACTTGTGCACGACTAAGACTAAAAAAACGAAAATTACTATATTGCAATATTAATGCTTTGCATAATAGTTATAATCGTAGAAAATGAAATCGGTGACAGGGTTTCAAATCTTTCGTTTCATGATCATTTTTATTATTGGTAACATTTAACTTTTTACAAACTGAGCTAAATATACTGCTAATTTTAATTCAGACTTTTCTTTTTCTAAGACTGGTTGCTTTGTAGATGCAAAAGACTTAAGTAGAACCCACTGCTAATCCACATATGGGGTAGAAGATATAGATGCAATCATTTCCCCAAAACATGATATCAAAGTGAAAGGCAAAAATCTTTTCCTGGACATAGACTCCTCTCGAGAAATCCATTTCCTGGGACAATACACACTACCCCAAGCGAGTTTCTTTGTGTTTTATGGCATATCATCCCTGGAAGGTTAATCAATGCCAAATCCATTTTTATACAAATAAACAGTTGCATTTCAAACAAATCGGTTTAACATAAGTACCCAGTTTAATTGCCAAAACGTTTCTATTTCAAGCAATTTAGTTTAGTCAAATAGTTCTAATTCAAACAATTCAGTTTAGTATAAATATAGTTTTTGTTTACAGTCAGTTAAATGTCAAAACAGTTCTATTTGGACAATTCAGTTTATCCTATATACTGTTTCAATATCAAAACAGTTCTGTTTCAAATAATTCAGTTTAGCATAACTGCGCAGTTTACATGTCAAAACATTTCTCTTTCAAGCAATTCAGTTTGGTTCTATTTAAACCATGAGTAGGACCCTTTCTGGTGCTGCCACTCCGGAGCAGAACAGACCTGGGAGTGATGGCAATGAAGGGGTGCTCCGCATTCTTCAAAGCTCCAGCATTACTGGAACCTCACCATCTGATTGTTTAGAGTTACAATCAAGACACTCGTTGGGGTGGCGTCTTACTCCTCTGCAAAGAAAAAGTCGGTGTATTCTACAGCCCCAGCCTACTGGGCAATCCAAGCGTGTTCTTAAGCTTATCTGTAATAAAAATTCAAATCGGATTTACTGAAATATATCAGGTGTGTATTTTTGTAAACTGTTAGTGTTGTCTTTGAAGTACATTATTTCGTAATTTAATCTCTGTAAAGTCAATATTTTATCTGCGTGAGTTCAAGCTCTTTTCTTTACACTATTTTGGCATTTATTATTTGTCTGTTCCATCTTCCTTCTTCCTTAATACTTGCCCCATTATTTTGTTTACCTCTTTTTGTTCTTCTTCTTCTTTATAAAGAACTAAAAATTATTGCTGTTTAGCATTATCCTTCGTCGTATAATTTTGTTCATGACAACTCAGGAAGAATTCTCTTTTTCTTTCTCACTCTGTTTCTCTGTTTCTCTCCCCAACCAACATCTCATGATCTAACCATCATGCATATAAAGGGTAGGTTTACTTACTTTAGTGTCAGTGTCAATTACTGTTCTGATGTAATCGCCAAAACACATGACAAAAACGGATCCCCATTCTCATCTTAAAAAACCGTCATGCACACCCAGATTTTATCTTGTAATGGAGCTGCTGAAATATAGATCTTACTTTCACCAAACTGTTTGTATTTTATATTTAGAAAACCCTTATATCTTAAAAAGTAATAATTTCCACATGATCGATAGGTGATGTGAACTCACATAAAATATATTTGTCTCCTCGAATAAATCCCGAAAGAAAATGACACAAGGGTTAGCAGTCCTGCCTTGAATGAAAGATTTCTATCTGTATGATCTTATTTGGTTCGAAATTACTCTTCCTGTCATACTTAGCTAGGGTCATATCGCAGCAACGTAGCTTTTGGTTTCAAGGACCTTATATGTATTATTGTATTCAGCGGGGAATCACTAAAAAGGCACAAGAATATTCCTGTTGATCTTAATCCCGTGTGGCATTGCTGTTTCTCGAAGAAAGTTGTTGGAGTCAAAGAAGCGATAAAGTGATGTTGTAATCTCCACAAGACTTCTCAGAAACAGGAAGACGCTTAATTGTATACTTGAGTCTAAAAAGGAAATATCTGTATTTTTTTCAGAAATCTTTGCATACCCCTAATTTTGGTCGGTTGTGTTACCCTGTTCTTGAATTAAAAGAAAAATACATTTCTTGTGCGTCACTCTTTCTAACGCTTATCATGTAAGTTTTTGAGATTTATTCTTTGTTGGCGGTCACACAGCCTCACATCATGTTAACTGGTGGTGGCAGATGTCCACTTCATTACACCCAGTTCAGAAATCAGTGCCTCAGCATTGAATTATAATGGATGGGTAGGAGTATTCTGATGTCTTTCTCACAGTTGACATGGGTAGTGGGTAGTTCATATTCTGTTCCACCTATAAGTGTCTATATATCATACTGTTTGTATTTTAAACCTGCGTTCAGATAGCATGATTATCTGATTCCTTGAAATAACAATATATCCAGGGGAACATATATCACATTATGATTTTAAGCAGAAGTTGCGACACTCATTCCATTGCTGTTCTTAGAATTTTCTTTTTAAACCTATTTATTTTTTACCTTTGTGGTCGTGTCCTTTCCTGATATTTTCTTTTTAGTTTCATATTTCCAATAGAATTTGATTTATTTTCTGAAACGTTAGTTGGTGTGGCCACATAGATTTATTTCACCATTTTTATGCATGATGATCTAGTAGACGAACATGGCTAAATTTTATAAATAAAAAAAAATAGAATTTCCTTTCAGCTGAAGATGAGCAAATAGAAACATATGGATAGGATGATATGTTGCTTTTAATCTATCGACGACACAACGATCAACCATTACAATGCTACAGCACCTGTAACACTGGTAGCAGTGACGCCACCGAGGACGTGAGACACGTGTGGCGTATTTCGGAAAAACAGCGAGTCCCCATTATTATTATTATTATTATTATTATTATTATTATTAGTCATTTGAAAAGACGTCCCCTGTAAATGAAAGTGTGTTGGAATTGGTTGAATCTGGTTTGGTTTTATAGCATATTGACCTTTGTGGGTCATTCAATGCCAAATACTTCTTTTTACATATATTAGATATATGATTTCTAAACACATTTTAAAGATAACATTTTTAAAAAGATTGAGCTCGGGTTTTTTTTAACACGGCTTAATGGTTTCAGTTAATTTCAAACAATTCAGTTTAACATTAGTATAGTCTTTTTACTCACAGTTAGTCAAATACAGTTTTTTTTTATTGAAGCACAGTTAAATGTAAAAACAGTTATATTTAAAAAAAAATTAGTTAAGCAAAAGTACACAGATTTTTGTTTACACACAGTTAAATGCAAAAATAGTTAATTTCAAACAATTCAGTTAAGAGTAATTAAACAGTTTAGTTCTATTTGAACCATAGATAGAACCCTATTAGGTGCTACCACTCCGAGCCAGAGTGGACCTGGGAGCGATGGCAATAAAGTGGAACTCCGCATTCCACAAAGATCCAGCATTACAGGAGCCTCATAATCAGATTGTTTAGTGTCATATCCAAGACTCTCGTTATGGAGGGTCTTACCCCTCTGCAGAGATTCAGTGAGTGTATTCTGCAACCCCAGCCGACTGGGCCATATGTTTTGAAGTGGGAATAAAACATACGATAAAAAGTAATAATATAAAGATAAATATTTAAAAAAAAACAACTAAAAACAAAACAGAGAATGATGAAAAAAAAGTGATTACCCGATGCTTTTTTAATCATTCTATTTTCCATTTTCACTCGGATTTGATTGTCAATTTAAAACATTGGCTGTTATTTAGTGAAAAAATATTTGTACGGATACATAGGAATATCCATGTTTATCAATTTTATGTGATATGACTAAGAGGAATTTCTGTGGTTTTAATATTCAATGCTGATAAAAAAAAACATCAATAATTTTCTGTTCTTTCTAAAGAAAAAGAAAAAAGAAGTAAAGAAAATAATGGGGTAGTTATCATTAAAGAAAAAGTAAGAAGAGATAGAAAAAGAGAATTATTGCCAAAGTGGTGTAAAAAAGATACTGTGTACCAGAGAAAATATGGGTAAATAACGAATGACGTAAAAAATGAAGATCTTATGAATATATTTAAAAATGAAGCTAAGATGTAAAGAAGTAATTAGTAATCTTAGAAAGAATAAATAGTGAGGAAAAATTTGAGACACGGATAATGAAAAGAAAGAAGGAAAAATGAACGAATGAAGATTAAATGAAATGCTACCAAAATAAAAAGAAACGAAAATGAAAGGCGAATGATATGGTGAAACTGTAACCAGGAAAAATTAATTTCGAGGTATTCATGCAGGATGATAGTTAGAAATAAGAAAAAGTATAAAAGGGAAGAAGTAAGGGAAAAAGATAATAAAATGAAAAAGGGATGGAAAAGGAAGAAAATAAAAGAAAGAAGAAGTAGAGGGAAAACAGGAATAGATACAGTTGAAATTGAAATTTTTAAAAAATGAAGGAAGGAAAAAAAATAGAAAAAAGAAAAAAAGATTTAAAAGAAAGAACGAAAGAAAAAAACGAAAGAAAGAAAGAAATAAACAAATAAAATGAAAAAGAAAATTGAATACAGAGGAAATAGAGAAGTAGGAAAGAAAAATGAAAAGAAGAACAGTTAATAAAAAAAGAAAGAATAATGAAAGAAGAAATAAAATGAAAAGAAGAAAAAAGAACAAAAACGAACAAAATAAAGAAAAATAATAGAAAGAAAAAAAGAACAAAAGAATGGAAAAAAGAACAAAAGAAAGAAAATATTTGAAAGGAAAAACGAGGAAGAAAGAAAGAAATGAGGAAAATAATAATGGAAATCAACAGACGTTAAAGAAAGAAAAAAAGAAACCAAGAAACAAAGCAAAAAGAAAATCAACGAAGAAAAAATAAAATTAACAAGGGATAAAGAAAATCAACAAGAAAAAAAAGAATGAAGCTGAAAAAAGAAAGAAAAAATAAAAATAAACCCAAATTGGAAGAAAAAAGAAAGGAAGAAACAAACAAATAAACAAACAAACAAAAAATGAAAACAAAAGAAAGAAAGAAAGAAAGAAAGAAAATTAGATATTAAAAAAGAATAAAACTGAAAAAAAAGTAGTGGAGAAGAAGGAAAAATGAATGAAGAAAGAAAAGAAATGTAAGAAAAAAGAGGGGAAAAGAAATAAATAAAGGAAGGCAAATGAGAATGAAAAAAGAAAAAGAAAAAGAAACAAAGAAACAAAGAAAGAAACAAGGAAAGAAAGAAAATATTTTTCTTTATAAAATGGGAACATTTTTAACACTTCGATTCTGGAAGTAAGAATAACGTTGTTGGAATGTCAGATAGCATGTTTCATTTTTTGCAGCCTTCCTGCCTTCATGAATTAAAAGCAAATATCGAACAATCTGCAAAACTCTCCCACCCAGCTATCTCTTTCTCCATCGTACTCATCTTCTAACTTCATGCTCTGTTGGATAATCAAATAGGCGACCCAACTCAGTAAGAGCCCACATTATTGGAAACGACTGGCTATTCCGCCGTCTACCACTCCTCTTTGACGAAAGGCGTACAACAAAAACTGGCATTGTCTGGCCTTCTTCCCGACATAAGGTGGGTGAATAGTGAATGATTCAGATGGGCATTTCAGTTGATTGTTCGCTTTGAGATCGTCTGATCTGTGTTCAGCGTCTCCTTCCGTTTAGCCAAAGGAACCTCGTTTTCATTCACTTGGTCATCTCAATGGTGAAGCTTCCGTTAGTCGAGCTGCGTGGCAAGAAGAGAACAATCTTAGCTTTTTCCCTGTTGCGTAATCTTTGTGGATGGACCGAGTCCTTGTTAGAGTGACGATTTTTTTTTTCAATTTTCCTTCTTGTTTGCTTCGTTTCTTCTATGATTTCTTTTGTGTCATTGAAAAGCTTTCCAATGAGCAAAAGTATTTGCTATTGAAAACATTTTGAAAGGATCTATAGAAAATTTGTAAGGTATGCGTTTTATGAGAGAAAAGAAAGAAAAGAATGGAGAGTTGTAGGAAGAGGAGAAAAAATAGACATCGAGTTCGGAAAAAGGAGGAATTAAATGCAGAAAAGAAAAACAGGAAAGGAAAGTCGGTCGCGGCATATATCATAGTGCCTTGTGTGATGTAATGGTTGGCCTGCTAGTCTGGCAGATAATTGCCAGTGACTCAGTTCTCACTGTGACCCATACTGCTGGCCTTGTGTCCAATTAAGAAAAGTTTAGTAAATAACTTCTGTGGATTTGTGAATTAGATCTTCATATTTCTGGTTTGGTGAAAAACTAGAGGAGGCTTAGTCCATGCCTATTATTAAGTATAGAGCTCGATTCACATCGAGTGGTTTATACTTATAGCCGTGTATCGATCTAAGTAAAGACTAGTACATTACTATTATTCCATAGCTAATTCAAATTTGATTAAGCATCCCATGTTTTTGACCTTGCGTTAAACTTAGTAAAGCTTTATAAATGACCACTACTGAGTTGTGAGTACGACTCTCACTCAGTGCTACACACTTGTGACTACGACAAATTAAAGGAAAGCTTTGTAAATTAAAATCTTGATATAGCCTGGTGAGTGGCAAAACGACTGAAATAAAAAAACGAAGAGGTGGAAATGTTGAATATATTTTTAAGTTATTTGTTTGAAAATCAGTGATATTACCAATAGTACATTTATGTATTAACTGAGATTAGCTAAGAATGACATAGGATCAACTTGAAGAAAGAGACTTAGAAAGAGGATGATGTGCCTACGTTATAAATGACGAGATTTATCAACCTTACAAATCAATAAATGAAACCAGAGTTTGAAGTGTAAACAATAGCACCGGTCGTAAACACTCAGCTAAATCGCCACGTAAGCCACAACAGGTTTTGTCTGATTATTAATATCACTTTCGTGTGGCATAAGGCTACGAATATTAGATACCAAATAAGGATTAAACTTAAAGTAGATGTCATAAACTGCAAGACGCAATTTTTTTCTGCTGCGTTTACCGACAACTTCAGTACACAAGACAAACGCATCGACCTCTAGGAGACGTTATTGTTCTCTATTTTCTTCTTCTGTTCACTTCATAATATTCTTATTGCTTTCCTAGTTTTTTTTTCATTTTCTTGGACACTTTTTCCTGTTTTTGTATTCACTTCTCTACTATTCAGTTCTCATCTAAATCTGCAGAAGGTTTCTTTTTTTTATCTTCTGTTTTTTTCTTCCTCGTGTTTTTCCTTTCTTTGTTACTTATATTCTTTTTAAATTTCATTAGAAGATTATTAGCACACATTATTAGCTCACATCTTCTTCGTTTTAAATTTTAAATTTAGATTAAATTTCAATTTAAATTTTTATTCTCATCTACGTCTGGAGAAGGTTTTTTTTCTGTTATTTACTTCCTCGTGTTTTTTTCTTTTCTTTGTTCCTTATCTTTTAAATTTAATTAGAAGATTATTAGCACACATTATTAGCTCACATTATCTTCGTTTTAAATTTCAAATTTAGATTAAATTTCAATTTAAATTTTTATTCTCATCTACGTCTGGAGAAGGTTTTTTTTATCTTCTGTTATTTACTTCCTCGTGTTTTTTCTTTTCTTTGTTCCTTATCTTTTAAATTTTATTAGCACACATTATAACACACATTATCTCCTTTTTAAATTTTAAATTTAAATTAAATTTAGATTTAAATGTTTACTATTTCATTCTCATCTATTTTTTGAGAAGGTTTCTTTTTTTATCCTCTGTTATTTTCTTCCTCGTGTTTTTTCCTACTTTGTTTATTATCTTCTTTTTAAATTTTATTAGCTCACATTATTAGCACCTATAATTAGCACGCATTATCTTCTTTTTTAAATTTTTAATTTGAATCAAATTTCAGTTTAAATTTTTACTTTTTCATTTTCGTCTACTTCTACAGAAGGATTTTCTTTTATCTTCTGTCATTTTCTTCCACGTATTTTTCCTTTCTTTGTTTATTATCTTTTTTTTCTTCCTTTAATGTTTCTTCATATTTTTATTTGTTAACTATCTTCGTTGCGTTTCTTATTTTTCTTTTCCTCTTCTTCTTCATACTTCTCTGTTTCTTTATATTTTTCACCTTCTATTCTCCTTCCCTTCTTTTTTTTTCTTCTCCGTTCTCTTGTGAAAATGTATTCACTGCTTTTTTGTTTTCCTTTCTTTTTCTTTTCCTTATAACTTCTTTTAAATTCGTCCTTATAACTTCTTTTAAATTCGTTCCAAACACAAAGATGTAGATTTTACGTGAGATAGATAGATAGATAGATAGATAGAGAGAGAGAGAGAGAGAGAGAGAGAGAGAGAGAGAGAGAGAGAGAGAGAGAGAGAGAGAGATAATAACTCGAATATTAATGAACAACGAGGTACTAATAAGTAGCAACGAAATGAAATGCAATAGAGAAATTAATTTATGAAATATAGCGAGGTCACGTAAAGATCTGTGCTGGTGTATAAAACTTGGTGATGTCATCAATCGTAGAATAAAAAAAATGTACGAAGACAGAAAAATAGATTCAAGACAGTAAGGATAAAAAAAAGTACGGTGTGTTCTTAAAATACTGACATTCAAAATAGGATCCATCAAAAGTTGAACGATTTAAATTTATTGGCAAAGATCTAACCATAATTAAGACTTTATTTCAAGACGGTTCAGCAATATGTACCGTTTTCATGATTAAATGTTTTGTTATAGTTGGTAATTACTCCAGCAAATTTAAAAAAAAAAGAGAATTCAATCGCAGTTACACGTCTTCTAGTGAGCATAATCTTTTTTATGTTAGGTCTGGTTAGATTTCTTTGTTCAATGGCATATCAACCTTAGTGGGTTATTTGATACCGAAGCCACTTTTTTTTATAGAATGGTACTATTTAACCCATAGCTGATGGGAATAAAGGAGTTTATATCATTAAAATAGTATTAATCCGAAAATAAAAGTAATACCACAACTAAAGTTTGAACTCTCTTACAGTGATGCCGCAGTCAAATATTTTAGCCTCGGGGACTCCCCTTTATATTTACCGGTTAATTAGCGAAATAAAATAAAGGAAACAACCTTTTTGTAAATGCATTTGTTGAGTATTTCCGAATGAAGCAAAAATTCAGTGCTCAAAACTCGCTATACGCTTCGATTGTGAATGTGGATTTTCATAGAGCGTACATTCTCCCTTATTGATGTTACACTTCAGTTCCCATTCAATGTCTGGATTATGACTGTAAAATACATTCGTTACTAAAGCTTTGAGGCGTGTACAATCAAATTGTACCATTGGGGTACTAAAGAGACTTTTAGACCCCCATTGTGACCTTGCCCATGTAACAAGTTGACGAACGCAAAACTCTGTTAAATATACACCAAGGTTTATTTACTATTAGGTAGCAAGCAGTCACCGGGAGAAATAAAGGGCGTATAAAAGCAAGAGCCGACCGTCAAGTAGACAAAATTAAGCAACATGTCCTAGTGAGAAAAATATGAGCAGACACAGTTCTTGAATTTTTCCAGGTTCTAACATACTTGTCCACTGGATCTAAAATCTACTTTGAGGCCCCCCACCAAAAAAACAAAAACAAAAAAACTTGGGTCTCGTAAACTTTCTTCCCCTGACATCCTCGTGGCTCGTTTTCTACTGACGTCTTTTCCTTATGAGGTCTCACCGTCGACTTTCCAAAGGACATAAGTTGTCCCCTCACTCCTGCCTGCCGTGTCGTGATCCGAAACATTAACTTCTGCTCAGGCATGAGCTCGAGATTTTGGATTTCCAGTTTTCCATAGCCACTTTTAATTACCACGAGGCCGTCACCCTTGTTATTCGGCGACTACTGTCTGCTTTATTTATTTATTCATTCATTCAATCCCCCCATATATATATATATATATATAATTTTTTATTTAATAATTAATTTATAAAAGAAAATAATTAATACATACAGAAACATTTTTTTCACTGGAACACTACAATAAGAGATTTGGTTATATGCCTAAGAGGGTCGTTCAAAATATTCTATTACTCATCCAGATTTTAGATTTGCTGTAATTACCCCACATTTCCATAGGCCCCTCCTGCACAGAAATTAAGACATTCATCTTGATCAGATTCTCCAGCTTAATACAAATTTTAGTGTGCTGCGACAACAAAATTGTTCTGGTATGGATCTTTTGCTCGTGTGAGGCTTAATCGTAACCTCATCAAGATCAAGTCGTGCAACGAGCACAGATTTCCTTGAGTCTCTCTCTCGCTCTCTCTCTCTCTCTCTCTCTCTCTCTCTCTCTCTCTCTCTCTCTCTCTCTCAATACGTCCTTATCATTCATCGCTTCCGGCCTGTCTTTCAAACTACATCCTGAATCCGTATAAAGCTGTTGTGCGTAAGTTCTTGCTGGTCGGCCATCACTGGCATGTTCATGTAAAGGAGTCCATTGGAGAACCTTATTAATGTGTTCGTTCTTGTTTTTCCTGCTGTATTCCGCATGTTTTACTCGCCTTACTTAGATCATCTTAGAGATGGGCGTAAGTGGCCGTACAGCTGTTTTTTCATGGGGTTTAGCTTGGAGGATTTTTTTTTCTGTAGAACTCGTAGTATACTTGTGCAGTTACTGTCAAGTCTTTTCTCTGCTTTTTGTCACTGTCCATGTGGTGCATCCATAGAGTTGTTCAGACACCACTGCTATATGGAAAACTCTCCATTTAATTTTATCGGAGAGTTCAGACTTCCATATGATCGATAACTTATTGATAGCAGTTCACGCCTTCACTAGGGGCATATTGGCATCATTTTCAGTAGATGAGACACTGCTGCCGAGGTATGTGCACTAGTCTACTAATTTCAGAGGACTCCCGATTAAAACATGTACTCTGTTTTGTTTGCGTTCATATGGAGACCAATGTCTCTTGCTGCCTGCTTCAGGCTATGCTGTCGGTATTCGGCTTCAGTAGGTGTATTTGCAAGAAATGCTATATAATCTGCACAGTCTGCATTTATCATATTTACCAACCCATCCGCTCGGGCAGGATATAACACAAGGTCAAATTTTAAGCAGAGTTTAATAGGTTTGAATTCAGAGTATTCATGAGTTGCCTTACCAAGGCTGAAGAACTCAGTCTGTCCTACTATTTATCCATAGCTGGCAGGAGAATAATTGGATTTATACCTTTCCCAAGGGTATTAGTGCTATGTGAAATGCAATCAGTCTAGTCCAGGATTTGAACTCGTATCGCCGTGTCCATTTTCTACGACGATAACCATTGCACCTCTGCATCTATTATACTTTCTGCAAGATGTAAACTGCTTTTTACTTTTTTTTAGCGTAAAATCACATTAAATGTTTCAAAAATGCTTAAATCCATCTTTTTCTTAAGATAATGCCCTGTATCATTCAGAAAAAAAGTAGTGTCCTGTATCCTGCACGTTTTCTTTATAAATCTTTTCCATAAAAAGATACCAAATTTTCCAACATCATTTTAATAAAATCGTTAATTGCTTCCGTTCAAGGATTGACTATGCTATAGAAAAACTTAGATGTGTGTTTAGATGCTTTTAGAAGTCTATGTGCATGAGTATTTGGGAAGTTAAGTGCGTTTAAAGAAAAATAAAGGTAGAGAAATAAAGTAAGAACAAACAGGGTCGTAGAATAATCTTTCTCTATTGTTATTCGTTTCCTTTATAATTATGCATGTATTTCTTCTTTAATTATTATGTGCGGTCTTTGGTGAGCATTTGATTCGATAACGTTTATCTTTATTTTTCCCTTCTTTTCATTCTCAGTCTATTCATTTAGTAAAAAAATGTCAGACAACTCATTTTCATGCATTCAGTCTCTTCCTAATGTTTTAAATGATAGACACGGAATCCACTCTGAAAATGAGCGTAAGGTGAAAGCAGAGGAACTTATACGTTTTCAAAGGATGCCATCTATCAACGGTATGGAAAAATGAATATCATATAAAATCTAGTAGTTAGAAAGAAAGAAAAAAACGCCGCAAGTATTTAAGAAGAAAAAAAAACTGAAAAAGGCAGCAATGAAGGCTGCTATGTATAAATTAAGAAAGCAAAATAGAAAATCGTGGAATGAAAGGAAGCCAGCTTTTTCTACGATTATAGTAGCAATTGCATGTATGCAAAAGACTTTGGTAAATTACATGAAAAACTCTGAAACGTACGAAAAAGAAATTCTATATTGTAGACCCTGACACTGTCAGAATATGTAAATATATCAACGAGAGAGAGAGAGAGAGAGAGAGAGAGAGAGAGAGAGAGAGAGAGATGCTAAGTTTAAAAAAAAATCAATTACCTTCCCGCTTAATATGAAGATTTATCGGTTAAGAAACTTCATTAGTTTCAATTCTGAATCAAGGTAGATCCTTAATAAAAACACGTTACGCCACAAAGTACAAATTTAGCCAAATAATGGCTATTTAGTATTTAATGCACACAAAACTGTGCTATAATCAACCAGATGACATTTCCACACTGGACGGAACTTCTCTGAAACTGGTAGACAAATTCAGCTACCTAGGAATCAGCGTCGCATCAACCGAAAAAGACATCAACACACAGCTAACGAAGGCATGGACAGCTATCGATAGGCTTTCGATCATATGGAAATCAGACCTGACCGATAAAATGAAACGCAGTTTTTTCCAGGCAGCGGTGGTGTCGATACTGCTATATGGATGCACTACTTGGACGCTAACAAAACGGCTGGATAAGAAGATACACGGCAATTACACAAGAATGTTGCGAGCAATATTGAACAAGTCCTGGCGGCAATACTCCACGAGGCACCAAATATTCGGCCACCTGCCTCCCATCACGAAAACTATCCAAGACGAACTAGACATGCAGGACACTGCTGGAGAAGCAAGGACGAGCTCATTAGGAATGTACTCCTATGGACCCCCGCATATGGCCAAGCAAAAGCAGGACGACCAGCTCGAACATACATACCGCAACTATGTGAGGATACGGGATGTAACCCTGAAGACCCGCCAGAGGCGATGAATGATAGGGAGAAGTGGCGAGAGAGGGTCAGGGATATCCGTGCTAGCGGCACGACATGATGATGATGAGAAAATTTATCTGCACTATGACACAACGTTAGACGTGAGTGCACCTCAGTGAGAATCAAACTCAGAGGTTATAATTAGCTAATCTAACACGTTAACAAATACATTACACATAGCAAAAAACAATCAAACAAAGCAACAAACAAACAAGAACAAAAAACGGATGATTTGAGTTTTATATATATGTAACCGTTACGCTAGTTACGTATCCTCTCTATATATTTATTGTGCTAAACTTAGCTCAAATAAATAAATGGCGATTGCCTGCAAATGGTTCTCCATTGATAATTGTTAGCATTAAATAGTTGAGGATACAAACAAATCGTATATACAGAAAATATAATAACACAAATTCCAAATCGTATCTCTCTTCACGTGGGACAACAACGAGTGCATTTTGCTGAGGTGAGATTCTTGGCTTTTGAGTAAAACATCGGCTGCAAAGCCCAAACTTATTTAGAGACAAAAACACTGTCAACAAACCGAATTTTGAAGTTAGAAAAAAAAATGTAATAAACCAATTACCAGAGCTTACAGTGTCATTAATCGTTAGGAATAAAGATATCATATGCGTACAAGAACATAGATATTCATTTAATAGACTAGAACTACAATATCATGATTCCGGTAATGGAGGAAAAGTTGTATCGGTATCTGCATGGAAAAACTCTGCAGTGGTGCCATTAAAGATGTACGAATTCTCAGTCATCGTGTTTTAAAATAGATAAATACCGGAGAGAAAATCCAACTGAGAATGATATGAGCTTCATTTAATGTCAACCCTGTAAAACAATCGTCTTATGCTACAGTCACATTAATGACAGTCATTAAACAGATATCACTGTATTCTATGATGAAATATCTCCCCTTGTTCGATTCATCACCAAACACAACGTTCTGATCTTCGCTGAAAGCATGGATTCTCAAACTGGCAAAAACAGAAATAATTAATTATGTCTACTCAACTAGTAAAACAGAAATAGCGAATATTTGGCTGGATTTTCGTTCGAGAACGGGATTGTGAGTCTAAACACCAAATTAAAAAAAAGTAAGATAAAACTTACAGCTAACCAAATAACTCTCAAGGGCACCTAAATTATATAATCATAAACAAGAAGTGGACAAATAGCATTTAAAATTATGCAGCATGCTCTTCCTTTGATAGAATATCTTCCAATCACAGAATACTCTCAGCAAAGATTCGCCTTAGTCGACGCAGTAAGAAGGAAACAAACAGGTAAAATATCATGATATAACTAGTTCACATTAACTAATATTGATATAAGCAATCACTATACAGAAATTGTAAATAATAAGTTTGATACTTTCAGGAGACATCTGAAAGACGTGTTCAAAATGAACAATATGGATATTTTGATACCGCCCACATAAAATTAGGCACAGAGTGTATACTAACCACATCAAGAGAAAAATGTATGATTTCTATCTGAACCAATAGTAGATAGGGAAAAACGAAATAAGATGAAAAAAAAAACTTACTTGATACAAAACAACAAATACTAATGCGAAGAAAGATAAGTAAAAAAAAGCCTTGAGATGAGTAATTAAAATATATCATCAAGAACAACTAGAATACATCAAAGGGCATATTAATCAAATCAGTATTTCGGGGAAAAATATATGCAATCATGATTATCACGGAAGACAGTAAATGAAGTGAGGGTAAGGAAAAACACCGTGAAAGCAAAATTAAAAGTTTCCAGCCAAGAAGAAAGACGTCAGAATTGGAAATAACTTTTCCAGAATCCGCTCATAAACTCTTCTGAAATCATGGATGAAAATACAAAAATATATTATGAATAGATAACCAGACATCAAACTTGTTCAGTTCACGGAGTAAAAATTTAACACATTATTGAAAAATTAAAACCAGAAAAACAACAGACCTCGTTCAAACACGTCCTACAATATGGAAAACAAAGGAATTAGACGATATTCTTTTCACTTATGCAACTTTGAATTTAAGTTAAATACCAGAGAAATGAAAGAAGGCTTAATCCTCTTTTCCACTAAAAAAGGGGACCACGAAATCATTAGTTACTACAGTCATAACTCTTCATGCCATAGCTGCTATATATGACATCTACTTGCTTTCAGTCTTGTCCGAACTGCAGTCAAGGCAATTCTTCGGAAAAATCAGATCAGCTTTCGAAGAAATCGATCTACACCTTCAAATTTTCTATCAGTTGAATCTTCGAAGGAGTATGCGCAAAAAATCTGGAGGCAACAAAATTGTCCGTTGATATCTATATCTGTGATTCCATACACAGAAGGAAAATAATTCGAACACTTCCAGCATTTGATCTCCAGAAAGAAATTGCTACTGCTATTTTGAATTACAATCATAAGGAAGCAATAGTTCACCCACTCGATTTTGTCACGAATCTCTTCGATATTTTTATTTAGGTCCTACAAAAGACACATAAACACCCTACATGTTAATAGTCTTTGTACAAACGCGAGTCGATCTTTTTAAAGAAAATGGCTTTATATTTAAAAAGACATAAAAGAAGCTTACTATACCCCCCAGAAACTATGGCAGATGCTGATTACGCTGATGATCAAGGGCTTCTTCTAATACACACATTCTAGACAAATACTAGCAGCATAGCATTTTGTAAGCATTAAGATGCATAACCCTCAACGTAAACGCTGATAAAATAGAGTTAGTATGATTTAAACAAGATGGAGCCATGTCCACTTAAAGAGGCAAGCAGCTAAAATTTGTAGACCGGACCATATACCAAAGTAGCAATATCTCATCAACTGAAAGTGATATCCATACACACATAGGGATGGTTTGGACTATTATTGACAGGTTGTCGATAATCTGTAAAGCTGATTTCTCTGATTATATAAAACGGCATTTTTTCAATGTTGTGTCTCAATACAAATGTATCGTTGCCCCAAGTGAACTCTAAAAAAGACTTCGAGAAAAAACTAGAAGAGAAAAACAAAAGAATGGTACGTGTTGTTTTGAACAAATACAGGAAGCACCGCTCCTTTAAAACAGTAGCTATACAGCCACCTTCCACCCATCTCACAAACCATCCAATCAAGACGCATAGAATATTCTGAGCACTACTGGAAAAGTAATGACAAACTCATTTGTGACGTTTTCTAATGAAAGCCTACACATGGACATGCCTGTGTTGGCCGTCCAGCGAAGACTTACATACATCAGCTCTGTGAAGACACATGGTGCAGTTTTGAGAACATTTTGGACTGGGGGAGATTTAGTGTGTGAGAGAGCGAGAGAGAGAGAGAGAGAGAGAGAGAGAGTGCTATCAGAAAGACCCTGACGGCGATGATGAGGATAATGATAATATATATAAATAAAATGTCTTGATATCATCGTGGAAGTTAAGATTCGAACAGATTACAGTATGTCAGGAGAAGAAATGTAATTAATATAAATAAAGTGAAATATATTTCTGAGGTATAAAATTTCGGTGTTCAAGCAGATTTTAAATTAAAATTTAAAGTTTTTTTAAGGGATCTGGGGCATTATTTGAATATCAAGTGGGATTTTGAGTTCATTGTTAGCGATGCGCTCGTAAAGAACAGCCATAAAAGTCAGGTTCTAAAGATTTTTGCGAGGGACAAGTATAATGTTACAAATAATATTAAACTTGGCCATTATTTTATGAATATAGGCTAAGTGAAACCGAATCTTTCTCATTTGCATAAACGTATTAAGTTGACATTTAACTAAAAATGTCTTAGCCAGAAAGTAAATTGATGATAATGTTTTTACTTGACTTTATCTACATTAAAAATAGCATTCTTATTTTTCCCTTTGTTGTACGAGAAAAAAAATTTCGGAGTTCAAAAGCTTTAAACTCTCACTGGCAATTCTTAACCATTATTCCTTACGAAAAGATAATTCAGACTTACTACATTCAAATAACGACTGGAGAGTGGATTTTGTGTAAGAAAAATGTCAAAATTTGGAAATAGTCTGAGAAAATTATTACTAACTGCGTGATTTGATTCTGTGACCATAAATTTCACTAAACCAAATCTTCATCCTTTTATTTAACCGTATATAGTAGACATTAACATAAACATTTCTTAGCCAGAAGCAAAAAGTTATAACATTTTTGATGTTAATTAAACTATTGTGCTTCCTTTTATATCGAAACGCCCAGAGCGTTCATAAAAATTAAACTCTCATCGACATTTCTCAAGTAGTACATCTTCATTTAAAAATAAAACAACATATTTAAGAGTTATTATTTTAAAATCACAACCAGAGGACGGTTTTTATGAAATAGAAAAAAAATTGGGAATGTTCGCATTCGGAAATTATTACGATCTACTTCATTTGTTGCATCTGTGTTTCCCTGATTTAAGTTTTAGAATCATACACGATGTTTAACAACAAATATACACATAGATTATTGTTTGATTCAGCACAGTAAAAATTATAACTCCAGCTGACATAGAATTAATGGATTTCCACATAAATTTTCCAGCTATCAATCCAAGACAGCTGCAGCTGACATTGATCCCGATTTCAAAGACTGATGCATATTAGTGCAAAGAAGTTAATGCTGTAATATTATGAAAGAGTTGCATTAAACTTCTGACCAACTCTTGAGAGTTTTCGCTTAACCATACAAAGTAGAATAATAATCAATATATAAAAATAAAATCATAACAATGAAAGAAAAACAAGTTTGAAACAGATGATGGAAGGATCTAAGATTATATTGAAAAGAGGTTATGTATTTAAAAGCGTCTGACAGAATTCGGAAAATTTGTCTGTGTGTGTGTGAGAGAGAGAGAGAGACAGAGAGAGATGAGTAAAAAGACAATGAAAACAAATCAAAGTATAAATGGAAATGTAAAATCGCAACAAGAATAGCAATGGCGAAATTTAGAAAGTTATGAGAAGTAATAAGGTGCGAGGAAAGATGAAAGGAATTGGACAAAAAAAAAAAAAAGAAAAAAAAGAAAAGAAAATGAATGAAAAATAAACGAATTAATAAGAGTGTAATAAATTACACTGTAAAACAAGAAAAAAAGGGATATAGATTTTTAAGAAAAAAATCAATGAATAATGAAAGAAAATATAAAAGCTAATGTGTTGCAAAACAAAATAAAGATAAATAAATAAAATGAAGCAAGATATCTAAGATAATATACAGTTATGAATCTCCGTTCTGGCACATCTCAATACCACACAGTTCCGTTGAATATCTCAACTGCTAGACTGCTCACACAGGCAATTTCTTTTGTAGGGATAAAGTTCTTGAAAGGTCCATACTATTTGGATGAGCTGATAACAAAATAAAGCTGCATCTGGTTACAAAATATTCTCCGAACTACACTTTGAATTCAAACCTTTTCTTTAGTAAATAGTTGTATTACTGCTACATATTTGAGTTTGACAGGCCATTTAAGTTCATGAATTTCAAAAACGGATTCGCCTGTGTTAAGATAAACAAAAGACAGCGGAAATGCTACGTGAATTACGTGAGTGGGGTGCCGAAAGGAAGAGTAAACTTTGGAGCAGTTGGGAGAGAGAGAGAGAGAGAGAGAGAGAGAGAGAGAGAGAGAGAGAGTGTGTGTGTGTGTGTGTGTGTATGGACGTCACGCCGTTCTGGGCGCTGGCCAGGCGGGAGACAAGAGAGCCTGGGGTTGAGAAGTAAATTCTAAATCTAGAAGACTCGCTAATGTCGAAAGTGAGTATGATCCCAAAAGAAAATAGGAAAACCTAGCGGAGGCCTCAGCAGTGAATTGACCTGTTCTAGGTTCGTGTAGACAGAACAACGAAGAAACGAAGATGATTGAATGTTTTAGGTCGGCCGTTTGCAAGCCTCGTAGGGGTAGAGCGAAGAAGTAAGGCTCCCTGAAGATATCGTATCTCGACCTCATGTAAATCTTAGGGGTTCGCTGTCTAACCCAACTCTCTTTTCATGCAAGTATTTCATTGCCATGTAGACTATTTCGTAAGAGATGATATTTTATAAATAAGTGTTATCTCTTTCATTTCCCTGCATACAGAATTGTACCATAGGACCAACGTTTTGTGCTGTAAAGAAAGAAGTCTGCAGAAAAAGAAATACTCAAACTCGAAGGTAAGGGAAGAAAATATAGCAGTCGTTTATTATTCAGCTATGATCGCTGCAACTCGAAAAGTTCATTTTAGTTGCGTCCTTCTTCTTCCTTCCTCTCGGTGGTGACGGGGTGTAGGTGAGAGCTGGCTGTTTGACATACGCCTGACAGATAGGTCGGAGCAGACTGGGTTAGGACGGGTTGGGACCTCGGAACCTTCAATGTACCCGTTTTGACAACTGCCTTCAACTCTGCCAAAATCTCGTTACTTGTTTTCTTATATAGACATTTTGGAGAACAAATCGAAAATCTTTGAATGTTCGATGTCACCAGTGAAACACGTGATAATATATCCGTGATTATTTTAAAATCACGTCTAACTTTGCAGGTCATTCTCCTCGCACGCGCTAGTCTCGTGACACCTTCACTGATTGACGACAGCGCCCGTCCGTAATATTACAGAATTACCAAGCGTCTATACAAATATTTGCCAATAACGGAAGGAAGATAAATATCTATGCCTCTCCAAAGTTCATTAGAATGAAGTGAAATGTAAACAGTCACGTCCAGAATTTGAACTCAGTTGTTCAAGTCCATTTCTTAACGTAAATAACCTTTACGCCACGACTCCATCCTCAGCATATAATATTGCCCTTAAATAAGCGCAGCACTAAGAATTAAAAAAAAAATAGATTCATTTTTTCCACTCCAAACATCTTATGAACTTATAATTGCAACTGAAAAATCATACAATAAGAACACTTTTTTCGTAATTATTTATTTTAGATCCCTAGAATATTGAAAGACTAACCAAAAATAAAATTGCATGCTACTATTTAAATATATATTTCATCGTAAATCAATTAAGATTACCTTACCATTTGAACTTACAAATAGATGATTGAGTTCACTGTTTCAATATACCCGATCATTGAAAACTATTTTAGAAGGCTTCAATCAATGTTTTATTTCGTTTAGGAAACATAGATAAATACATGTGTCGTTGTATGGATTGCAGTAAAAGTTTTGTTTTCTTGTGTTATGTCCTTGCTGTTAAATCTTACATGCAAGCCATTACAAGTAAACACAAATGATAAGTATGATATAAATATATATACATATATAATTACGGAATGGGTTTTTTATCAATCATTTTCGTTAATTATATCTTAACCTTCAGTTTAGTTGGACTTTGAACTATTCGACTTAATGCACACATTCAGGTGCACACATTGAGGTGCAGGTGCATCACACTCGTGCGGAGAGGATATGGCAATCACAAATGTCATAATAAAACCCCAGATAGAAATGAGACTGGGGTGTGAATGACGTCATACCCAGAAGTCAGTTGAGATTCGACTCTGGGACAGGCCAGTTCAGCTGGGAGCTACGGGATGCGCGGCGCGTTTGTTGGGTCATTTAGTTGAGATTTGACTCTGGGCCGGGTTAGTCCATCTGGGGGTTGACTGTGGGTGATGTAGGAACAGTCAGCATAGTAAAAATTGTGTGTCTCTCTCCTCGTGTGGAAAGACTAAAACTCAAGAAGGTAATAAAAGTTTCGTATCTGAACTAAAGAAAGTCGTTAGTGTTTCGGGATTTTTCTACATCTGAATATTTTACATATTCGTATTTTGGCTTTGCTACATATATATATAAGAAAAAATATAAAGAATGTTATACCCAGACCCTTAAAAATTATTAAATCAGCGATGTTAATTAATAGCTAGATGTAGACATAGGAATAGATTTAAATATAGCAAATATCATAGATAATGTTTAATTAACCAAAACATAAGATTAATTTGAGATTGAGGTGAAATGAATAAAATAAAATAGAAAGATGAGAAGATACCATGGGATGTGTATTTATTTTTCAATGGAAGGGTAACTGAATTAATAAGCATGAATATAAATTTCAAATTTCGAATTTTTATTTTAAATTTTGAATTTAATTAAAGATAAGTATAACTGTATCCTTACGTAAGGTGATGAAGAAATGTTGTACTTCCCTAAATTATAATTAAATCTGGAGTTTTAAGCTGAAATGTATTTAGAATTTAAAAATTAAAAAAAAAAATTACGATAATTCCAACCGGTAATAAAACATAAAAACCGGAAGTTGGCGAAATGGGGAGGAAAATCTTCACTCCTCTTCTATACCCTCCCACCCTTCCTTCCTGTGTCTATACTGAATTATTTTATCCTTTAGATCTGAAGAAGTTCTGTTATTTTTGGTGTTTTTGATTCATATCAATACTCATAACAGGATGGAAATAAATTTATATTCCTAATGTGACCGGTTTTTGTTTTTCTAAAAGAAATGATTGCTCTGTGATGTCAGTTACATTGAGCTCTTTACCAGGAAAATTTAAATGTTCATATTTGAATGATTTTTTTGTCCTGACGGAATTATTCCTGACTCCGGTTTAACTGGACCGAATTATATATATATATAGTTCGGTTTTTTTGTTTGATACCATATTATACTTTGTTGGTTATTTATTGACAAATACATCCTTATAGAAAGACAGCAGTAGTATTATTCAACCCATAGCCAGGAAACAAGTAAGTTCATACCTTTTGTATGTGTATTAGTCCGAAAGTAAGCATAAAAGCGTAATTTGAATTCGGGCTCACTTTCGACAATGTTGAGGGTCTCCTCGTTGCGTAATGGTAAAAGCAATGGACAGCAGAATCATTGTAGGCGAGTTCGAATACCAGTCGCACAATTACGTTTACTTTCAGATACATCCTATTTACCAACCCCTCCGCTCGGGCAGGATATGACACAAGGTCAATTTTTAAGCGGAGTTTAACAGGTTTTAATTCAGAGTTTTCCTTCTCCTAGACTAGTTGCCTAACCAAGGCTGAAGAACTTAGTCTGTCCTAATACTTACCCATAGCTGGAAGGAGAATAATTGGATTCCCATGGGAAATGTATGAAACCCCATATCCTCCCAGCTATGGGTAAAAAAATACCACTAATGTTGTTCTAGAAGGGTGGTTTGGCATTAAATAACCTACAAAGGTTGATATGCCATTAAACAAACCAACCAAATCTACGAACTCAATCAGGGCCAATACACCGCGAGAAATCATATCTGTCTGTCTGTCTGTCTGTCTCTCTCTCTCTCTATATATATATATGTGTGTGTGTGTATGTGTGTGTGCATGCGCGTGTTTTCAGCCTGTGCGTTATATGTATACATATGTATCTGTCAGTCTGTTTGTCCAAAACACTGATTACAAAATGGGAAAAAATATTTCTTCTGCAAAACTCATTACCTTTATTGCTTTTTACATTTTCTTTGTAAATATAAGCCGAGCACCTTGAGCTATACTTTACAAATAGCCATTTGCCATCAAATTGCCTTAAGGGGATAATTATTGCTCCTCTGGAAGTTCAACTGCCAGTTAGATAAAAACGCTGTAAAAATACATTCTCTATGAATCACAAGGTTAATTCCAAACATCTTATTAGTTATCCACATGTAAGCTCTTATTCGATTGAGTTTTGTGGGGAATTGTCATATTCCTTCTTTTTCAAAAAGTCATCATTATTATGAGCTTCGGATAGGTGTTGATTTTTGCCAAATATCAGCACTGAAAACGGAATTAATCCGCTTAAGATTGTGCCCATAGATTTTTCATGAAACTTTTGTTAGAAAGGCATGAATCCGACTTAAATAGCTTTTATCAGATACCCGATTCTTTTTAGAATAGAAATGTCACAGTATCGCCCCGATTGTAAAAAGATAAAAGTGTACATATTGAAAATTCACGTGACCTAAATTGCTTTACCTGTCTTGTGAGCCACACAATGTCTACTTTATACAAGATAGACCATTCATTATGCCCAATGATTATTACACAAAACGAATTGATGATTTAGTTTGCAAGCGAACAAACAATTTGTTATCAAAAAATGGTATCTTTTCAAATAAATTCTGTGTGGTGGATTTGTTTATTTTTTGTTGCTGTAGACACACGACTAAGATCTTTATTCGTACCGATTTAATCTTGTGACGTGTACGTTATTGATTGGATAGTTTCAGTCACCGCAAGTTGGAGAGTATCTCTTGTTCGAGACGGACATGAACTTAGCGTGGACAAAGACGACAGCCGAGTAGCTTGTTGAGAGATCATCAGAAAGGATTAGATTTTAGGAAGATTTCGTCTTTCGATGACAGTTTGGAAAGAAATGAATTCTGACTTTGAGTGTTTTCCAACAATTGTATATATTTGCTTTTTTCCTCTCTTACACATAAAGCAGAAGTCGGTGTATAAAATAAACTGAGTCTGTTTTAAAAGTGGACTAGTGTGTCTCGTTTAACCCATACTAACACACAGAAAACTCGTGTATATACAATATATGTTCAAAAAGTATCAGTGTTACATAATTAAGGAATGATTTTTTTATATTAATCATTTTGCGTTAATTATATTTTATTATTTAATTTGGTAGGGGTTTGAACAACTCCGCTCTTAGTTCAGGTGCATAGTCATTAGGTGCCGTTTTACGCTCGCGCACAAAGAATATGACAATCACCAATCAACCCCAGATAGGATATGTGGCAGGAGTGTGGATGACGTTATGCCAAGAAAAGATGGTCCTAAAAATTTGAGGATTTTGAAAAGAGTCAGTTGGGATTGGACCATTGAGGCGAGGGGTGGATTCTGACCGTTGAAGACGAGAGTTGGATTTTGACCGTCGAAAGATGGAGCTGGGTTTTTCGGATCTCTACCGACAGAGATCTTAAACATCACAAGATGCACAGCGCGTGGGGATGGAGTCAGCATTGAATGGTTAGCATAGCTTTTTAAGAAGTGTGTCTCTCTCCTCATGTCACCATGAACCGAAGTCAGAAGTTAATAATATCTGAAACGACAGAATCGGCTTGTTTTTGCATATGTGTTTGTATATATGTATGTATTGTATTACTGTTGTGATTGATCTCGTCACGGTATACAACATCAGCATTGCAGCTGTATGTATTTACCCAACCGATTCGTCATGGATAGGGTGTGGCCATAGGAAACTTTTTAAGCAAAGGATGTATTTGTCACCACCTCTGCACAAGCAGGATGCAACACATTGTCAATTTTTTTGCTGGTTTGAATTCTAAAATTGTTCTTCTACTACACTGGTTGCCTAATCAAGACGACAGAACACGGACTGCTTAATTATTGTTCACTAGATTGTTGGAGTAGGGAACAGAGGGGTTCATCTCTTTTCTAAGAGCATTAGCCTGTTGAGGAATGCAAACTTCATCGTCCAGATTTTCAACGCGGCTCATCGATTCTATTTTTTACAACGAAAATTGTTTCGCCAAATTCACCACACTGAAGCAGTATTTACCAATTTTTACGAGTTGATATAACTTGTGAAACATATCTTTTGATATAGTGTCAAGCTTTGCCGTCATATATATTTTACTCTCCTTTAGAACTTCACCTCTTACACAAGATATGAAGTGTCTGTTTAAGAAACTTGAAAAGCCCATACAATTTGTTCTAGATAATATGTAATGTATTGCACTGGCACAATTGAGAGATTCACGAAAAAGATTTTTTCAAGAAAACTGAAAATAAGTAATAGGTATTAGCGCTTAAACCTCTAGACAGCTAAATAGTTCTTTATTATTAAGATGTGCACACATTCATTTTTAAATTTTGTATTTTAGATTGAAAAGAAGTTAGCCTGGATATCTTTTCTCATAGCTTGTATGTTTATTGGTTGATTTTAACGGCATGCCAAACGTTGAGGTTTACTTGTATTCCAAGAGGTTAGGAAATTGACTTAACTGTAAATTTATATTTGTGTAATATTTTCTTAAGTTATTTTGTGCTCTGGACTATATATTGATTACTCCCATCTTATCCAAATGATTTACGCACTGTTCTTTGGTTAAAAGTAATTCATGATAATAATTAGTAAACAATTATAGCCGAAGTAAATATTCCTAACGAAAATAATTTACTTGTTACATGGTATGAATTATTACTATCCATTTGGGAATGATTTTTTTGAAGATCTATTTGATCTAAAGAGAGTTTAGTTGGTTGTTCGGTTGTTTTTTTATGGAATATCAACCTTTGAACGTTTTTTAACGCAAATTCATTTTTATGCAAATCGTCAGTTCTATTTCAAACAATTATGAGTACACATTTTAATTGTAAAAAATATTTCTATTTCAAACGATTCAGTTTATTCAGACTGTTCTAATTCGGCTAATTCATTTTAGTATAAGTACAGATTTTGTTTACACACAGTTAAATGTCAAAGCAGTTCAATATTTAGTGTAAGAACAGTTTCAATGTCAAAAACAGTTTCATTTCAAACAATTCAGTTTAACATAAGTACACAGTGTCGATGTAAGTACACAGTTTAATTGTCAAAAATATATTTATTTCAAGCAATTCAGTTTAGTCAAACAATTCTGTTCAGCATGAGTATGTCGTTCGTTCGATTTAACCCATAGATAGGGCCCTAACAGGTGCTACTCCGCCGTGCCAGAGTGGATCTGGGAGCGATGGCAAAGAAGGGGTACTCTGCATTCTCCAAAGCCCCAACATCACTGGAAACTCGCCATCAGATTATTTAGTGTCATATCCAGAACACTCATGAGGAGGGGGTCTTACCTCTTTGCCGAGGTGCAGTCGATGATTTTACAGCCTCAGCTGACTGGGCAACCAAAGTGACAAGGTTTATAGGCTATTGTTAGTCAAAGTGGACTTAGGACTAAAAGCAATGAAGCGTTATTCCTTACTTTTCGGAGATCCAGAAATGGAACTTTGATATCAGTTGCAGTTTAGTGTCAGACCCTTAATGCCTCGATTTTTGTGGAGTTTTTACCTTTCTGTAATGAATACAGCATATCATTTATTTCCTCTTTTTTATTTCAGTAGTTTCTACTTTTTCACACCTTGTTAGCAAAGCTTAAAATACACTTTCTGCATTTCCTTCAGAGGCTAAATACTCCCAACGCTCAAAAAGGGTGCCCTGTGTAAGACTCTTAAATGTATCAGGTAGAAAGACAACACTCAAGAGACTGAAGTGTGGATTACGCCTTCTTTACCATTTCTTCTAGGTTTACTGATCCGGAACTTCGTATGCACACAAAGATTGATATGCCATTAAACCAAGAAGAAACTAAACCTTCGTATTCAATCAGACTGTCCGTGTAATAAAAACTCATAGGAAGCAACTATACAATAAATATAAACAGGGATATAGCATGAATTCAATCCCCAGCTCTCAAGGCACAAAATAACCCTAGAAAGGCTGAAAATGTCGTCAAAATTAATCAATCTATTTTTCATTTCTTTTTCACTTCATTCTATGGCTTTTTTTCTGTATAACTGAAACGATGCTTTCCAGCATTGCTTCCATGTTGTTTTATCTTATCTGATCGAATGCAGTTGACCGATTGAATGTTCGATAAAGGACTCAAAACGATTGTAAAGATTATCCAATTTTCGGACGCCGTTGGGAAGTAAAAACACGAAAAAACATCAGAGAAGTAATTAAAAGAAACAAAAGAAAGAAAAAAATAGAATAAATAGAGAAAGCAAAATAAAGCTCACAAAGAGATCAAAGAAAGAAAAAAGAAGAAAACGGGAAGATAGAAAAGGAAGGTGTGAGGTAAAGAGTAACGTTAGTCGTGTTTTATTGCATATCAACCCTTGTGGGCTATTTGATGCCAAATTTTGGTTATATATATATATATATATATATATATATATATATATATATATATATTGGTAATAACATTGTCTACTATGAGTCTGAGCCCATTTGTTTTGACTCAGTTCTGTGATTTTAAGTATTACCATTTATTGTCGGCAAACAGTTAAATGGTTTTATGTATTGCTAATTTGATACAGTAAAAATGGTCTCAAACATTGCTATCAGATACTAATGATCTAATATTAATAATTTGTTTGCATATTTTCAAATGGTTTCAAGTATAGTAAATGATTAGATTGGTCTATTTGAACAATAAATAAGACTCCAATTGGTTATACCACTCGTTGCTGGGGTCTTATCTCTCTGCAGTGCTAGCCGATTAGGCAGACAAAAAGAGAGCAAAGAAACATGTAAGGTAAACAGTCATGTACCAACAACAAGTAAACAGAATATAAAGAAAAAACCAAAGAAACTACTCAGTAAAAAACACTAAGAAAGAATAAAATAGAAAAATGAATCAGAAAGTGAGAAAAAAGGAAATATGACACCTAAGAGGAAAAAACATCGAACGGAAAAGAAAACAGGAAAACAGAAAATTAGACGTCATGTACCATGCGTAGAAACGCCTTTATGCCTTTTTTTTCCTCGACAGCAAAGATATAAAACGCATAGTGAGTATAGAACCCACATACGATTGTCTAATTGTCTAGTTCACTAACTTTCAGGGCGTGCTTGAACAATCAAGAATATTCTTTTATAAAAAAAAAAAATGACACATGCTCCGGAAATCATTAAATTTCGACGTGGGTACGTAGGACTAAGGCAGAATAAGTTTTAATTGTCTCAGACAAAAACTTTTTTAAAAAGTTGAAGAGATAGATAGATAGATAGACAGAGATAGAGAGAGAGGGGGTATGAGTGTTTGCGTGTGGTTCAATATGTGCATGTGTTCATGTGTTTGTTAATAAACGCATTCACCGTCCTGTCAGCGAGGATTAGAATACGCTGAGTGTATCCCTGCCGAGAAGTAACCCTCTCTCCTACCAAAAATAGTTGAGTTCTTAGTAAGTCACTAAACTGCACTTGCAGGTGAGGCACCAGTTCTTCAGCTCTGTGGAGTTTGGGGTAGCCTTTTATTGGCATTACTCCCATCTCCATTTTATGCCAAAGTCTTTGTTCATTTTCAGGGCCCATCTATTGACCAAGTAGATCGTTCTGCAAATTATTTGTATGTGATAGGAATACTTGATAATTCATAACCGTGCGCAGAACTCTTGAGAAACTTACTCAAAAAACTACCTCCGAGCGATTAATATGCCGTTAAAATCTATCAATCTGTCAATCAACTGCATAAGTTGGACCTGATCAAAAAACCTAAAAACTTACAGAAGGCAATAAAATCGTTTCTTGCAGAAGGAAATTTATATTGTTTATCTTTTTCCTCGAGGAACTCTGACGCTACTCACCGAAAAACACATTCTTAGCAAGATTTTCAAATTATCGTAAGCATTCCGATAATAGTTTCGTGAATTCTACGATAATTTTTGGCACGAAATATGAAAGTGAAATATTTAGAAAAAAAAGGGCAGAATGTAATCCACCGTTTTTATTATTAAAAATATATATATTTTTTCAAAAAATGAATATTGAATTTTTTCTCCTTAAAGTTGGTTCATAAATATAAGGGAGGAAATTAATAGTTACTTAATTATCATCACTGCTACTAGAACTGTAAAAACAATTGGTGGATTTACAACTACTAGTACTACTACTACTCCTTGGTTTTGATAATTAGCCAAATGTGTTTACACCTTTGCATTAACTATTACAGGATGTGGAGAGCATAATTACTTTATAATCGTGGCTTTGTTGTGGCACAAATGCAAATATATGAGACACCCACTGATAATCTAATTCATAAGTAATGGTGTTCTAGTCTAAGTTGAATGGGTTGTAGAATACGCCGACTGCATCTCTGAAGAGGGATAAGTATACAAAAAATGACCAGGTTGACATAAAACTATCTAATTGGGAGTATCCAGTTCTGCACATTTGGAGAATACTGGGTACTTCTTCAATGGTTTGATTCGTTTTTTTTTTTTTGACATATCAATCATTGTAGGCTATTCAATGCCAAATCCTTTTTATACATATATATTAAATACATGATTTGGTTTTGTTTAGTTTGGTTATCAACCATTGTAGGTTATTTAATGCCAAATCCATGTATATATATATATATATATATATATATATATATATATATATATATATATATATATATATATATATTAGATACACGATTTCTAAACATATTTAGCAGATACGAGGATCATTAAATATGTTTCCACCCTTTTTTCATATGGGCACTTTTATTAATAGTACACACATGAATCTCAAGTCCCCTTCGAAGTAATCTCCGCCGGCTGCAATGCTCTTGTACCATTCCAACAACTAATGGAAGGTCCCATGGAAGTCCTCTTGTGTGAGCGTGTCAATGACCTTCCTAACAGCCTCTTTCATATCCTCAACTGTCTCATAAAGACAGCCGCTGAGCTTAGGGAATAAGCAAAAGTCACAGGGAGCAAGGTCTGGACTATAGGAAGGCTGAGGAACTGTCTTGATGCCCATCTTGGTCAAATAGTCTGTGATAAGGATAGACTTCTGCACTGGTCCTGCTGGAAATGCCACTGATCCGATTTGAAGAGTGCTGGCCTCTTCCGACGGAATCTCTTCCTGAACTCCCTTAAAACCTCAACATAGTAACCCTAACGCTTTGGCCAATCAACTCTGATGTATTGACTTCCTTACTCCTCACACACCTCTCATCATCCCTCACACCCTCCCTGCCTTCCTTGAATCTCTTATGCCACTCAAAAACTGATGATCGATTCATTCAAGATAGTCAAAAAGCAGTCTGAAGCATTTAATACGTTTCTGTAGCATTTGTTCCAAGTTTAAAACATAATTTTATGGCATATCGTTCTTCTAAAGAGTCCTCACGTCCAGATTGCATTTTTTGAAATTTACCAGCTGTGAAAATCCGGCTTTAGTAGTGTGTATTCCAGTTGCTGGTGTAGCTGTTCATTTGAGCCTGAAATCATAAAAATTGGTCAGTCATCTCATAAGATGTATATAAAAAAAAATACTGAATTTTCAAGAGTGAACGACAATTTTAAATGCCAGTACAAAAAAGACTGGAAACTTATTGAATGTACCATGTAGCATTTTTAAACGAGACTGAGATCAATTTTTCACTCAGTTCAATCGTTTTACTTATTTCTATCTAATACGAATAATTCTAGTGATTGTTTATTAGTTCTTTGTACACTGTTTAATTTTCCAAGTATTGCTATGTATCACTAACAATTCAATTAAACATCAGTCATTTGTTTACACAAATTTAAATGATCAAACAGTTCTATTTTAAACAATCCTGTTCAGTATAAGCACAATTTTTTTTTTTTTGCTCGTAGAAAAATGATCAAATAGTTCAATTTCAAACAATTCAGTTTAGCAAAAGTTAATGTCAAATAGTTCTATCTGACTCATAGATAGGACCCTATCAGGTGCTGCCACTCCGAGTAAGAGCGGATCTGGGAGTGATGGCAATGAAGGAGTACTCTGCATTCCATAAAGCTCCAGCATGAATAATTTTGATTAGATTCATTTGGGTAAACTAGAAATACCTAAAAAGAAAGAGATGTCCTCGTGGTGTAATGGTTAAAGCGATTGACTGCGGAATCGTAGGAAACGAGTTCTTACTCCAGTCGCGCTATTACGTTCACTTTCGGGTAAATACCATTGGGAAAGGTATGAACCCCTTTATGCACCCAGCTAGGGGTTAAATAGCACCACTATAATTCTTCTTACTTCGGCATTAAATAACCTACAAATGTTGATATTCCATTAAACAAAGAAACCAAACAAAACCTTAAAAATAATTATTAGCGTTAAATAGCAATACTTTAAATCATTGGACTTTTTGTTTTTAAATTATCTTAGACTAGTTTTAAAATGCTACCAACAGACTATTCAATCTCAAACCCTATATATTTATAAACATGATTTGGCATTAAATAACTCTCATGCGTTGATATGCTATAAAATACAACACAACCAAACCATGACCAGGGACGAACGAGAATCCTAACCATATCCAAAAGCATAACTTCCAAAAATGGATATTAGTAAACACTTATCATCATCATCATCATGTCGTGCTGGTAGCACGGATATCCCTGACCCTTTCTCGCCACTTTTCCCTATCGTTCATCGCCCCAGGCAGGTCTTCTGGACAACATCCCGTATCCTCACATAGTTGCTGAATGTATGTTCGTGTTAGTCGTTCTGCTTTTGCACGGCCATGTGTGGGGGTCCATAAGTTCGTCCCTGCTTCTCCAGCAGTGTCCTGCATGTCTGGTTCGTCTAACTTGAATAGTTTTCGTGATAAGAGGCAGGTGGCCGTACAGTTGGTGTCTTGTGGGGTGTTACCGCCAGGACTTGTT
This sequence comes from Sepioteuthis lessoniana, assembly GCA_963585895.1. Taxonomy (NCBI): domain Eukaryota; kingdom Metazoa; phylum Mollusca; class Cephalopoda; order Myopsida; family Loliginidae; genus Sepioteuthis; species Sepioteuthis lessoniana. The sequence goes on along the minus strand of OY757905.1, from coordinate 103,544,820 downwards.
CAAGATTGCTCGCAGCATTCTTGTGTAATTGCCGTCTAGCTTCTTTTCCAGCCGTTTTGTTAGCGTCCATGTAGTGCATCCATATAGCAGTATCGATGCGACCACTGCCTGGAAGAAACTGCGTTTCATTTTATCGGTTAGGTCTGATTTCCATATTATCGATAGCCTATTGATAGCTGTCGTGTCGATGTCCTTTTCGGTTGATGCGACGCTGATTCCTAGGTAAGTGAATTTGTCCACTAGTTTAAAAGGGGTTCCGTCAAGAGTGGAGATGTAACCCGTTTGATTCTAGCACATATATTCCGTTTTGTGTGCATTGACATAGAGGCCTATGCCTGCGGCTGCTCGTTCCAAACTATGCAGTAGTGTTTCGGCTTGGTTGGGTGTATTTGCCAGTATCGCTATGTCATCGACGTAGTCGGCGTCGTTAATTGTTTTTGCGGGGTACCTTCTGTTTCTTTTCTTTGTCAGCTCGAAGCTGTTCTCTCTGATTTTGTCAATCGATGTTCTAAGTACGTAGTCTAGACAAATGATAAAGGGGTATGGAGCTAGCGTGCCCCCTTGTAGTACTCCTGCTACATGTCGAAGTATTCTGTGTCTCCATCTGGTGATCGTACTTTTAGTTTGGTGTTTCTCTAGAGAATTGTTATTGCTGCTACGGTTTATTTAGGTATAAGAATTATAAAAATAAAAAGAAATAAAGTGAACGGCAATAAAGAAGTACAAATATACAATGTGCATATTTACATTGCCAAATTTATAACTGAAATACGCTCATCTATCCGTCTGACTTCCTAAGGGAATATTCTTACTCAGTTAAAAGCCATAAAACCCTATTCGCCACAGAACACTAATAATTAAGAGAATCCTTAATTAATTGGTATTCTCTCGATCCGGACGTCTCGCCAACTTTTAATAACATTTCATTAACCATCAAAGGTAGCCTGGAATTTGGCGAAGTTCATAAAAAGTGGAATCTTGTGATGAGAGATCCAAATCTCGCCTGAAGACGATAATTTGTTTCTTATTCCGCGCTATCTATTTCTTAGTTCGAAGAGTACATCAGACATGAAGGTGGTGACCAAAACAACAACAAAATGATGATGAAATTACTGAAAGGAAATAATAGCAATTAGAACATAACCCCCTCTGCAGAAAAGATTTCCAAAAACAACTTGAACATTTTTTTACAAACATAGATATATACAATAAATTATTGTTGGGTTCGATACAGGACTTCCGGGAGTGGCTAGAATCCCTAATCAAACGGGCGTTAGTGGGGGCGGTTACCGGGAATAGGTAGTGGGTTTCTCTTAAACATAGAATTAGAGATTTCGCCAAGAACGATCGACAGCTCAATTTAGATAGGACCAAGGTGGCGAAATCTATAGATGATAGACTTTCCCGGGCGGTGGCTGGAGAGATCTCCCTAACCGTAGAGCTCCCTAACCTTGAGCGTGAGAGTAGCGAACGCTACAAGGGATACGTAGTTAGATCTAGGTTTAGAAGAGTTCTCAACGAAGTTGTGAAAATGAACGCGACTGCGCGTGAGGAAGAAGTGCTAAGGTTTCCCGATCGGTATGTCGATTCCGTCAAGACCTCGGATGGGCCCGTGCTGCGATCGAATCGGTAGACGCGTTATGCCTTTCGGGCGCACTTTCGTGATCGCTTTGCCCTCTGTCTTGATCTCCCGCTTCAGGAGTTTCGCAGCTATCTCGCCACTTCCCCCGCCTTGGGGCGGCTGAAGCAGCTGGTTGCGGGGGTGTGGTTACTGAATGCGAAGTCCGTGATGCGTTGAAGCAGGTCGGCCTCAACAAGTCGCCAGGACTAGATGGTTTGCCCTACGAAGTGTACTTGAGGCTGTCGCACATGTTTGTACCTATTCTGACGGATATGTTCAACCATTGGTTCGCCCAGGGAGCGTTGCCAAGGGTGTGATCACATTGCTGAAGAAAGGTGGCAGGCTTGTTTGATAAGCAATCTGCACTTGATTCTCGAGGTCCTAGTGGGGAAAGAAGACGTCACGGAAGCCGCGCTGATCAGTTTAGATCAGTCCAAGGCCTTCGATAGGGTTAACCATCGGTTTTTGGCGACTGTTTTGAAGACTGCCGGATTCGAACCGGAGTTCCGCGGATGGATTAACATGATGTACTACAACCCTCAGGCAGTGGTGCAGGTGAACGGAAGGCGTTTGAGGGCGTTCGCGATCAAGCGTTCGGTCCGGCAGGGCTGCCTCCTGTCTCCTCTTCTCTATGTCCTCGCTTTGGAGCCCCTGCTCATTAGGCTTAGGGATGAGAGGACAAATCCGGCCCTGCGTGGTGTCCCATCTCCTGCCCTTTACGGCAAGGGTTTCCGCGTTCACTGATAATATCACAGTCTTTGTATCCCGCCGCCTGGATATAAAGGCTGTGAAGAAGGTGGTTGGCGAGTACGAGCAGATAGCAGGAGCCAAGGCCAATTTTGACAAAAGCAAAGGTTTGTGGCTCGGTGCTTGGAGGGGTAGCGTAACCCTTCCAGGGCCCTTCAGCTGGAGTGACGGACCCGTCCGAATCCTCGGGGTGTGCTTCGGGCCCGACCTCCAAATGGAGCTAAATTGGTCGGAAGTACAAGCCAAGGTGTATGCTCAAGTGGGAATCTGGCTTTCAAGGAGGTTGTCCTTAAAGGGCACGGCGGACGCGTGCGTGGTGTACGTCTGCCCCTTGATCCTTTACCGATTGGCTGTACTTCCTCTGCCTAAGGCACGTTGGCTGGTGCTTCAACGATCCCTCTCCAGATTGCTCTGGGAAGGTGCAAGGCCGATGGTCCATAGACAGGACTGAGTCCAAAGTACGCGCAACGGGGGTCTAGGTATGCCTGATCTGGTGAGCCACTGGCTTGCTGAAAGACTAGCATACTTGGGCCGAACCTTGACGGGAACGCAGTGTGGAGACGAAAGGCGAGTCGGACTTTTCCTCGCTTTAAGTCAGACTCAAAGACTGAAGGTCGACGTAAGCCTTTTGGCAAAGCACTATTTGTCCGAGAGTGCCGAACGGCCCTTCGTAACCTTGGGTCCAGTGACCTTTAACAGTCTTGGAAAGAGATATATCGGGAGCTAGTGGAGGGTTCTGCTTAAGACCCTTTCAGCGAGCGGCGCGACTGGACGGTGGAGGAGATCCGCTCTCATTGGAATTGAGCGCCAGGGTGGAGCTTCTTGCACAACTCCGAGTTCTCGCTCACCTGGCGACTTATTCGGAATGCGTTACCCCTTCTCGGCTTAAACGACAAGGCAGGACTGGCAGACATGCCCGATTGTGCTCGCTGCGGCAATGGGTTAGAAGAAACGGCTGAGCACGCCTTCTACTACTACGAGCGAGTTCGTCCGTTGTGGGATCACGTCGTGGAGTGGACGGCATGCATCGAACCCAAGCAGCTCGTGCTGCTCGACGTTGGTTACGTCGTAGACAACGTTCTTCCTCCGTTTCAGGGCGAGAAGCGAGTGGTGTTTGCTGTTGCCCGAATGGTGATCTGGACGACGTGAAACAAGGGATTGTATGACCATGCAAACTTTTCTCATTGTGATCTGGTTTTGTATTTTTGGCATCAGCTTAGGGTCAAAATCAGATGCGATAGAAAACGCTTGGATCTCATAACATTCAACAAAAGGTGGATGAATGCAGAGAGCCTGGTCGTAAGAAAGGGGGCAATGTTGGAGTCATCATTCCCTCCTCTGTCGGCCAATGGCGTGTACGATACGTGTCCTTCGGGACCCCATCCCGGGTAAGTAGGCTTTGTTTTTTTTCCTTGAAACCTAGTTATCAGTATGCTGTGAGTCATCGTCCCCATCATCTAATCGTTAGTTCTCAAGATATTCCCCATCCCCATTATTTTTGTACCTCAACCCGTATCCAAGCCCGCTTTTATTGAAGATCTTGAAAATTTATATGTATATAAATCACATTACCTGCTTTTATCTGACCATTCCACGCCCAACCTAGTATTTCTTTGTCCCACTAGACTAGGATTCCCCGTCCCACCTAGGGTAGGTCCGAATTGTTTTACGTGTTTTCCTTCACTGGAAAACAGTCGGCCTCCATTTTTGCAGACGGAGGGATGTGAGGGCAACTAAACGGGGAATTTTTTCCTTTGTTTTCGCTTTTTGTATTTTTGTATACCTCGGGGTTTTTCTCCCATTCCCATCAAATAAATCTTCAATTGTAAATAAAATCACACATTTCATTTGGGGTTTTAAGGTGGTATTTTGGTGGTTGCAGCGCGCATGGCGATCGATGGATTGTTATAAATTGTACTGTTGAATGGGTCGCCGAATGTGGCTAGCTCGGTCCGCTTAGAATATATAGTCAATGCAAGACAGCTCCATTCCCCTCCCCACCAAAAAGACTTCAAGGCCTTGTGCCTTCTTTGTAATTTTACAAAGAAATAAAGCAGACTAGAAGGTGAAGAGCAGCTTCTTATAGGAATAGTATTACAGCGTTGGAGACTGGAGATCGCACTAGATCACCTTACTTGCTACCGTATTAACGGAATCCAATACTATTGTGTGATTATATCTTTATTCTGTATTCACTAATCCTATGTTCTTGTCAACTAATAGTCTCTTTAATGTATATACTTTTTCCTGAAAATACATCTCTATTTCCTCTCATATTGTGGTTTGTCCTTTATTTAATATTACAAGCGTTCACTAACCAGGACGCCACAATTATATATAAAAACAGGATACAAATGAGGTAAGTATACAACTTTGGCTCTCAGTTCACTAGCCAGAAAAACTGTCTAACCTATTGCTCCATATTTTCAACTAATTATATTTCTGCATACTTAGACCTCTTGAGATCAAAATTAATTTTAGTTGGAATGTAGTGAATGAACCCTGCTCAGGTCTTATGAACTAAATCTATTTCTGCAAAAAAAAAAAAAAAAAAGGATAAATTGTTGCTGTAAAGTGTCCTCCATAATTTTTAATGTCGATCGTCTTGTTCCTTCTAGGTGCGAGTTCACCTAAGAGTCTCCAATCAATGAAATCTTTATTCTGTCACTGTTGGAACTAAAGTATATCAATAATTTTGATGGAAAGAAATATATACAAAAAAATAAAAGAAACGAAAGAAAGATAACAAAGAATACTAAATTTACGATAAAAATCCGCCTAAAATATTGCTCAAGAGTGGCAAATTAATCTGATTTCAAAAGAGATATTCATGGTAGATAAGTTACAAAAATAATCAAATCATAACTTCATCGTTTTAATCACTTACTCTCTCTAATATCTAATCTGTCTGCATGTCATTGAATAAACAGTTCGAACACATTATACGTTTGTTTATGCAGCGCCACTATGAAAATACTTTATCCATCGTGATGAATATTTCCAAAGAATTTTATTCTATTTTAGAAGGGATAGTCAACACTTTGCACACTAACAGGTGCCAATTTTGACTTCATATACAAGATTGCTTAAATTTGATTCGAAACGAAGCAATAAAACAATAAGAGCAATGATTAGATAATACCGTATATGACACACATTTAGCAATAACTTATATATTTCACAACATTCCATTCACTGTTATTATGGCTAGAGAATGATGTACTGAAGTTTGAAATCAAGAGCTATCGAGATATAAAGGATTGCAGGGAGAGGTAATAAATACCTTTGTAAACCCTGTATGAATATGGGGATCTATGTCGAATATTCCAGTAATTTACCAAAGTTAATGAATCTATAGTATATTTGTCGAATTTTGTGGGCATGGTATCTTAACACAACCACAATGACAAATCGCCGCTAAAATTGTGTTAGCAGAAAAAAGTTAAAATGCTTTGAGGAAGAGAGAGATTACACATTACTGAATAGAACTGTGAGACAATGAAAACGAAAAAAACAAAAACCTCAAAAATATAAATGAATACACTGCTAAGAGAACTTAGTGAATAAAAGAATTAAACATTTTTTTTCAAAATCCACAAATATCAAAAGAAAAACATATCAGAGAGAGAGAGAGAGAGAGGAGTGAGAAAAAGAGAGAAAGAAAGAAAAGAGAGAGAGAGAGAGAGAGAGAGAGAGAGAGAGAGAGAAGGCTAGAGACAGAGAGACATATAAACACACACACACACACACACACACACACACACACACACACACACACACACACACACACACACAAAAGAACCATAAAAAACAAAAACAAAAAGAATAAACAAAGATTGAGTCAGAAGATTGTCAAATCTAATCATTTGATCACCATTGCTTGTTTGTTCGTTTACTTCCGTGCCTAAAGATCAGCCAAATAGTCGATGGAAGTGGAATATGATCTGTTGATCAAAACGATAGATATACCTGACAACGAACTTCCAGGTGTTCCACCTTCTCACAATACCTGAGCGGCAATTTAGATTACATAATCTGACTAATTGCCCAAAGAAACGTACAAGTCATCTTAACACTATCAAAGACTGGGTTTCTTCTTCTTCTTCTTCTTCTTCTTCTTCTTCTTCTTCTTCTTCTTCTTCTATTACCTTTTATTCTTTTCTTCTAGTTCTTTTTTCATTCCATTACTTGAATAACAATAAACACAATCCACGCATTAATCTTTTTGACAAATAATTATGACCTCGGCTCATATAGTTTTAAATAGTGCAACTTACCAAAGCTAATATTACACTCTGTTTTCAATATTTTCGCCGTTATCATTTGGTTTTAAAATATCTTTTGCACATACGCATATATAAATGATTTATTTGTCTATGATAAGGTCAAATTTCCCGGTACCATTTTTTATAAGGCATAATATATTTTTTCGTTTTTCCTTCTTTATTTTCATTTGTTTTGTATCTGAGTGGCATTATCCCGCTGTTTTTTTCTGCTGGCTCATTTTCCCGATATATACTGCCGACATCTCTGTATCTAAGTTGTTAATTCTTTATGATTAATTACAAAAATTGTATTATCGTTTTTTTCGAGTAAGAGATTATATTTTACCGTAAAATCTCCGAGGCATTTTGCTAGGTATTAAAGTATCAATACACTTTTCATGTCGTTAATATTTAATCTCTTTCACAGTAGAACGGTTAATAACAGGTGTACTTAATTCTACGCACTTACAGGCTATCGATGTCGGAAAATGGAATCGTTAATCTAAGTTCAAACCTTGGACGAAGCTTTCTGCGTGTCACTTTGCGCTCAAGCCATTGAGAAAAGCATGACCACATTTGCTGTCACATAGCTCTCTGTAAAGAGTAGTAATGAGTGGTTCCTTTGTCCTTGGTAAGGTCTAGGGGAAGAAAAACTCTGAATTGAAACCATCCAAGAAAATTGTCCTTGGGTCGTAAATACCAACAATCGATGTCCTTGGGTCGTAAATACCAACAATCGATGTCCTTGTGTCGTAAATACCAACAATCGATGTTTACTAAGGATGAATTGTGCACATACAGTATCCACTATATCATCAACCACTCCGTGTAAGTCTTCCAGACGGCATCCAATATCTGTAAAAAATGCAACTTTTTCATGTTTGGTCAACAATGGTATGTCTGAGATTAGGAGTCTATTGCAAAACGACACTGATGAGTTTGTTTTTATTTTCCAGCTGAGCCCATGATATCCTGCTCGAATTATCTGGATGATTTGTGAGATGAGAGATAAGTGGCCTAACAACAACTATTTTTTGACATGATGCTTCCAGGATTTGTTCAAAACGGTAAACAGTACTCTTGAGTAGTTTCCATCTAGATTTTCCTTCAAGTGTTTTCATTAGAGTCCATATGGTGCAAGCATACAGTAATACTGACACAGTGACAACTTGGAACAATTCTCGTTCTGCATGATCAGAAGGATTAAATTTCCATATGCTCGATGTTTAATCGCTAGCGGAACATGTTTTACTCATGCTGATGCTCAGATGAAATAAAGCCATCGAAGTATGTAATATGGAAGAAAAAATATTTTACTCTTTATCTTTCTTACTGAAACTGAGCTTATTGGTCCATTTTGGCAATTGGGTATCGGATGTTATAAATATATCAAACAATATGAAGGTAAAATTTCGGAGGTATTTTTTGCCAACACAAATACACACAATTATCTATCTATCTATCTATCTATCTATCTATCTATCTTGTAATACACAGACAGATTGTTTTGCCGAATCATAACTCTTGAGGCACGTGATGCTTCAACTGAAATCAAAACCCGGCTAACTTACGACAGTCAGATATCTTACCCTAGAACTATCGTCAATCTCCGCAAAAAAAAAAAAAAAATGGAATTGTCTGTGTAGAATTTTTACATATACGCTAACGGCTACCGGAGTGCTCAATTTTTGAGAACAGCATTGTATACACGCGTACGCGGTAGTCAGCAATACCCCGCTCGATTGCTCAGCCCAGTGGCAGTAACTAACTCGAAAGATAACACCAGGAATGGCAATATCCTTAGGAATTGTAATATTTCTAACATAGAAGTATTCCTAATTAAGATTTAGCTGCGGGAGGTTAGTTACCTGATATCGGTAGAGTTTATAAAGCTTACAGAGCAGCCAACTTAAGAATAACCCCCGTCCTTTGGGTCATCCTCTACTTCTGTATTGGGATAAACTTAAAGATAATTATAATCGATGCCAGTTTGATACAGAGACATGGTAAAAAACTGGAAGAAAACTGACATGAATAGAGAAAATATTGTTTCGCAAAAAATAGAACATTTGAGAACCCGATGATGAATATCATCCAAGCCTGAAACTCAAACACCATATTCCAGTGTTAAAAAAGGGATATCTGTGTTATTATTGAGACTTTGTAGTTATCGGTAAAGCGAGTTTTTTTATTGTGAGAATACGCATTACATCCTTAGTTTTCAATGGGCGCACTCCCTCATCTCTCTTGCCCTTTCTCTTTCTCTCTCTCTCTCTCTCTCTCTCTCTCTCTCTATATATATATATATATATATATATATATATATATATATATATATATAATCACAAATTCAAATTTCGAAAAATTCTATTTGAAAATAGTATTTTCATAGGACACAAAATTAATAAGTCACGATTACAAATCCTAGACGCCCCCCCCTAAAAATATAATTAATAGAATTAACTTTGAAAATAGCGAAAATGTTTTTGAAATGACTTTAGTCTTTTTTTTTTTGTCGTTGATAATATTCTATTTCTCTTGATACTATTCTATTTCTGTTGATAACGTTCTGTTTTAAATTCGTTCGATGTCATCTGCATCTCAGTTTAATTCAACTATTAGTTTACGTATTTTTTGCAATGCTATTAAAAACCAGAAAGTTTTAAAAAATACATAATCTTTACGCTTACAAAAAAAAACCTGAGGAAGGCCTATGAAAGGTCCGCAAGCGCTCGGGACAATTTTAATAAACTTATCTACCAACTCCAACCTAAAACCAAATCATTTGTCAGAAAACTTGAAATGATCCTTAGAAAATTATTCAGACAAAATGTTACTTTATTATTTAATCAAACATGCTCGAAAGAAGGACTGTTGCTTAATAACAGACACATGCACATACATTCATACATACATACATACATATTGGAGTTGGCCGTGGTGTAATGGTCATCGTCGTTGGAAATGGATACGTCAAACAGAGTTCAAAACCTGGGCAAGGCTGTTTTCATTTCACATAAGACAAATACCCTAGGGGAAAGTATGAATCCAATTATTCTCCCTCCAGCTCTGGGTAAATAGTAGGGCAGAATGTATTTTTTAGCCTGGGTTAGGTAACCACTTAAAGAAAAGGAAAACTCTGAATTCAAATCTGTTAAACTCCGCTTAAAAATTAAACTTGTGTTACGTCCTACTCCTGTGGAGGGGTCATTATATATATATATATATATATATATATATATATGTGTGTGTGTGTGTGTGTGTGTGCCGGTGTATGTGTAAGTGTGTGAATGTGTTGGAAATGTCTTCAGCGGCGTAACGGTCACAGTGATAGGAAATGAAATCGACGAAATGAAATCGACGAAATGAAATCGTGGATGAGGTTGTTTGCGTTTTTCTTCTGGATAATACCCTCAGGATAGGCATTAATTCATGTAAGAGTAAAGAGTTAGACACTCTGAATTATATAGTTTATGGTTAAACAGAATATTTTTAGTTTCCTCATAGGTATATACAGGGGCTACACATTCTCGAGGCACTGCATATTAGGAAAACTCAAACTTAATAGAAGTATTTTTGAAACCAGTGCTGATGTATTTAAATGTTTTTCGCTACTGAGGCTATTTATTGAAACATTTAAAAAGTAAACGCTACAGAACACAAGAGTATAAACGTTCATTCTTACAAACTAGTAATGTAGATACAAAAGTTACATCACTTTTGTAATACATCCTCCCCTGATGATGGTCCTTAGTCGGTCAGAAAGAACTTGAGAAATAACTAATTATGGAAGGTTTATCAAATAATTCCCGCCGAATATCATAAGATCAATACTGCAAATAGAAAGGATTAACAAAAAATATGTAGAAAAAAATGTCTATTTTGTTCAATCAAATATATATATATATTGACGCCTAAAACCCCATAAACACTTGGAAAAAGAAAATGTATTTACTCATATACTATGATATTCACAGACTTATAAACACAAATCTCCATCTGAACATTCGAATAACAAATCATGTAAAATGACTAGAACTGAATGAATGTCTGGTGATTTACAAAGCAACAATTATCGATGATATACATCAGATCCGAACAGAATGTCTTATGACTGAAGGATATTCCAGGTTGTAACAGAGAGCCTTTTTTTATTCAAAAAAAAAAATAATAATTCGTCGCTAACCGACGGGGCCAACACTCTCGAATATTCTAATCGCTTTCGACAGACGTTCTCTCACACGGCGAAATAACCAGCATCAGTAAAGTACCTATTTGCCAAAATTCACCATATCAACTTGATTCTACAATTTGTATCGACTGACCTCACCAGTTCAGATGGAGATCCAATAATCTCGACGCTAATTCTCAATTCCTGCTCTTCTCGGTTTCTCCCTTTCTTTGCTAAATTCATTCCATTATAAATGATACGTCAGAAAAGAAATATTTAATATAGCAATCGGAAATGTATGTTCAACTTATTCTAAATGGAGAAGAATGATAATTTTCTATACGGGTCAGAGATAGAAAGAGATGAAAATTCAAAAATTAATAAAACATTCCATTCATATCTATCAATCTATCTATCTATCTATCTATCTATCTATCTATCTATTTTAGTCAATAAATACAGCACTCTATAAACCGAATACGTCGTATTTCTGATCGACACGCAGTTCAGTTCGAACACCGTGTGAAATCTCATTCTCTTTACACTGCTGTCAGACTGGTGCAGCGCTTACAATTCGACCGGTCCCAAGGTATAATTCCATTCGTTGATTATCTAGCTTGAAATTAAGAAAGTGTTATGATTCTTATAAGCCTAGAAAACTTGTGTTTCATAAACTGATAATCCTTGATAATCTCCTCTGGTGACGAACGTTCTGAACACGTTAAGTCGATTCATATTCGGAAGAACAACGATAGCAGTGGTTATTTGATAACAGTTTAATAACACTATATGAAGTTGAAGTTTGTTCGGGTTTTATGGTATATCAAACTTTGTAGGTTATTTAATGACAAACCTATTTTTATACAAATATCAGCTTTATTTCTAACAAATCAGTTTTTCATTATAAATAGTTCTATTTCAAACAATTCAGTTTAGCATGAGTACAATTTTATTGTAAAAAAACATTTCTATTTCAAACTCTTCAGTTTTTTCAAACAGTTCTCATTTAACCCATTCAATTTAGTACAAGTATAGATTTTATTTACACACGTTTGAATACCAAAACAGTTCTATATCAAACAATTTATTTTAGCGTAAGTACTGTTTCAATGTCAAAAATAGTTTAATTTCAAACAATTCAGTTTAGCATACAAAAACAGTTCCATTTCGACTAATTCAGTTTAGTATAAGTACAGATTTTGTTTACACACAGTTAAATGTCAAGACAGTTCTATATTTAGTGTAAGTACAGCTTCAATGTCAAAAACAGTTTCATTTCAAACAATTCAGTTTAACGTAAGTATGCAGTTTAAATGCAGGTACACAGTTTAATTGTCAAAAAACATTTCTATTTCAAGCTATACAGTTTTGTCAAACAGTTCAAATTTAAGCAAATCAGTTTAGCATAAGTACACAGGTTAATCCAATTTAACCCAGAGATAGGGCCCTATCAGTTGCTTCCACTCTGGGCCTGAGTCGACCTGGGAACGATAGCAATGAAGAGGTGCTCCGCATTCCCCAAAGCTTTGACATCACTGGAACTTCACCATCAGATCGTTTGGTGTCATATACAGGATACTAGTTGGAGGTAGTGGGGTCTTACTACTTTGCAGAGGTGTATTCTACAGTCCCAGCCGACTGGGCAATATATGAAGTTAAATACAATCAACAATCATATGTCTTTTGTCGTTATGTAAAACAGCGTACAGCGTTGTGATGGGCGATATGTGTATTTGTCTTAAGATAGATTTTTAACAACTTTTTAAAATGCTGGAGTAATTCACTGATAAATGCGTAGATACGTGAGCTGGTGTTCAATCTCAGAGGGCTATTAAAACTGCAAATCTGATTTGCCTCTCTGAATACAGTTCGTTTCGTTCTCTTCTCTGTCCAAACAGCAACTACAGTCATGATGACAAACTTCGTCGTTAGAGGTGCATTTCTTTATAATCAAAATCTATTCCAACGCTGAAAATTTATTCCAAATCAGCAGTTGATCGAATCATATTCAAGCGTCATTTCCTCTACACTTACTAACAAAAGACAATATTCCAATCTTTTGATCTGGCGGTTAACTGTTAGCTATCGTTGAATTCAATAACATGGTTTGACCTGTTGCTTTTGGGGTCACACCTGGTCTTCTCAACCTGTTCTCCGAGAAAACTTCAAAAATCTCATTTTTCCCATTCACCCAATTCAGACAGCTATGAAGAATATCATAACTACGATAACATCAGAAGAATGTTAACACTGTAACATTACGATGATTTTACTTTGTCCCAAATCAATCTTGCTCAGTCTATTCACATCTATCTATCTATCTATCTATCTATCTATCTATCTATCTGCCTACGTCCTGACTTCAAATAAGACCACAGCATATTTCCCTGGTGACATTACATAAAGAATGATTAATGTACAATTAAAAAAATCATTGAAATAGTAGGAGCCAGAAAATATTTGAAAAAAAAACCAACGGAAAGAAAAAACATTGATCATAAAAAAATATAAAGACAGAAAGAATTACAAAGGTGTAACAATTAATAAACACAGCTGAAAGAGAAAAAAAAGAATGTACAGGGGACAAAAAGAGGAAAATGATATAAAATAAGACGTGATTAAAGATATTTGGAAAAGTGTAAAAATGAATAACTAGATAATGAAAAGGTTGTATAAAAAGAAAGCAAAAAAGTATAAGAGAGGGGAGGGGACAGTATGATTAATGAAATAGGAGAATATGGATAATGTACTTGAAAAACAGAAATAAATAAATAAAGAAAGAAAGAAGAATGGTCCTTAAAAGTGAATTGATAAACAAAAGACTTTATTAAAATTACAAAAAAAAAAATGTACAAGAAAATGAAACTTATAGAATATGCTTATGAACGAGTTGGATCTAGAAAAAAAAGTAAAACAAAGAAAGTGAATGAATATTAAGAAATAATGAAAAAGAAAGAAGGAAAGAAAAAATCTAGTGAAAACAGAAAAAAAAAGAAGGAAAGAAAGAAAAAAGAAAGAAAGAATACAGGGATGACAAAAAGTGTAAAGCGAAAGAAAAAAATCAAGGTAAAAAGGACAAAAAGATAAGAAAAACAAAGAAATGATAGAAATTACGGTTAATTGATGAAGAGATATAAAAGTTTTTCATAAAGAAAGAACGAAAGATAGAAAACTTTTAAAAGAATATGAAAATAAAGAAGTAGGAAAAATAAGAAAGTAGATAAAAATAACTTTGGAAGAAGCGTGGAAAATATGAAATATGTACAATTTCTATAGCAACAAAGAAAAACATTTTAAACTATTATATATGAAAAATATTCGTTGGTAAAACCAATGAGAATTTGAAGAAAATAAATGGAATGTTGCATGGGTCAAATAGTTTCATGAAATGTCTCAGAGATTAAATATTTTTGTTGACTAACTCAAGGAGGAAATAGTTTTCTCGAATGTCCCATCGAAGAAATAGGTCCTTGTAATGTCTCATGGATGAAAGATTTGGGTTAAATTAACTATTTGGTATAAGAGCTTTTTAATAGCTTATTAACCCTTAATTTGATTAAAAAATACCACGTATATATATATATATATATATATATATATATATATATATATATATATATATATATATATATATATATATATAATACCTATATATGGCTTCAAGCGTGCTTCTTGTCTAGCCACTCTGAAGGGATCTGATAGAACGAAACACCCTGTCTGTGGATGACAATATATATATATATATATATATATATATATATATATATATATATATATACGTGGGGATTTTCAATAAGTTTCCAGCCTTTTTTGTACAGGCCTTTAAGATCGTCGTAGACTCTTGAAAATTAAGTATGTTATCGCTATACACATTATGAAATGACTGGCCAATTTTTATTATTTTAGGTTCAAATGAAAAGCTACAGCAGCAATTAGAATATACTCTACTAAAGCATGATTATCACAGCTGGTGAATTTTAAAAATACAATCTGGACATGAGGACACTTTAGAAGAACGATATGCAATAAGATTATGTTTTAAATTTGGAAATAATGCCACAGAAACATATGGGTTAAGGTTACTATGTTGAGGTTTTAAGAGAGTTCTGGAAGAGATTCCGTCGGAAGAGGCCAGCACTCTTCAAATCGGCTCTGTGGCATTTCCCGCTGGACAATGCACCAATCCACAACTCCATCCTTGTCACAGACTATTTGACGAAGATGGGCATCAAGACAGTTCCTCACCTCACCTATAGTTCAGACCTTGCTCCCTGTGACTTTTCCTTATTCCCTAAGCTCAGAGGCTGTCGTTATGAAGTTGTTGGAACAGTACAAGTGCATTGCAACCGGAGGAGATTACTTCGAAGGGGTCTAGAGTTTCAAGTGTGTACTATCAATAAAAGTGCCCATACGAAGAAAGCCTGGAAACCTATTTAATGATCCTCGTATATATATATATTTCTTCCGTGGGTTGGGCACTCTCGTGAGGAATTACCGGTTGTCATTCGTGTAATACAAAGCTCTTCAAAGGAATTAAGCACTCCTCTAGCTAGCCGTTAAGCGTATATGTAATCAAAGGAAAAATAATATATATTCGTTAAATTCCTTCTCTTGCGTTGATGCTCCCGACTGCTATGCGATAAGATGTTTGACTGGCATAACGTCAACTTGATTTAGATCCCAACTTGAAGCATCTTGCATGTCCATCCACACTGATGAGTTTGTGATGCTACGAAACAGTCTGTCTGTAGATTGTTTTACACACACACGCACACACACACACACACACATATATATATATATATATATATATATATATATATATATACATATATTATGATTTACTAGAAAATAGTTTGTTGGCAATTTTATTTTGAAACTAGTTAGAGCCCATTCGTGCGAAAATGGTTTTAAGCATTGACATCGAACTCAAACAATTTTCAGTGTAACAATTACAAATGGTTCCAAGTTCAATAAATTACAACATATTCATATTTGACTCATAGACGAGACTCTTACAAGTACAAACGCTCCGGGTCATATTAGACCGGTAAATAATGGCAATGTAGGAATACTGTGCATTCTCACAAGCCCCGGGGCAGGAACATCACCATCAAATAGTTTAATGTCATATCCTGTTCACTCGATGAAGTAGGTCTTAGTCCTCTGCTGAAGTGCAGTGGGCATATTCTACAGCACAAGCCAGTTTTGAAAAAGTTAACTAAATTATATCATGGTTAAAAGGCTTGAGTAAAATTTCCCTCTGAACAAATAGTTATATGAAATGATTCATGGATAAAACAATTTTATGAAATATTTTCATTTATTGCTTCGAGGATGAAATAGTTTTATGAAATGCTTCATGAGTAAAACTTTCAGTCTGATAAAAATAATGACTTCATTGATTTTTAAAGAAAGCAATATCACCTTTCCGTTGGAGAGAGTTCGTTTTCTATAATTTTTCCCGATCCCTTCTATTCTATCTTGTCTTATAGAAATGACAACTGAATAAATACAAAAAAAAAAGGATCATTATCAATTTCAAGAGGAAATAGTAGCGATAGGTAAAAAATTAGAATTGGAAAGGATGGTACAATGAAGAACAAGTAATAGTAATAAAGAAAAAAAAACTCATTGTTTAGCTCTCCTTCGGGCAGCGATTTTTGTGTACATTTTACAGAATTTAGGGTTTTAATTCAAGATAAAGTCAATCATTTTGTAAGCGGGTTTAACAGGCGCACATCTTTTGTGCATAAAATCATCTCTAAAGCTATTTTCCTTATTTGGCTTTGTACCATGCCTAACACGCTAAACATATATAAAAATGGAGCAATCAATATGAAGATAAAAGAATATGTTAACTGATAATTTGTTCACATTTTAAATATAGTGCGACTCTTTTTTTTGCTTTGAAAGATGAAATGGTGTGTAACGATTAGAAAACATAAAATTTGGGCGGAAAATAGAGCAGTTTGTAACGACCAAAATCGTTTTGCACCATAAAACCGTTTTTCTAACAATTAATGTACACACACACACACACACACACACACACACACACACACACACACACACACACACACACACACACACACACACACAAACACACACACGCATATATATATATATATATATATATATATATATATATATATGTAGTTAAAGCTTAAATCCTCTCTCTCTCTTTATATATATATATATATATATATATTCATAAGAAAGAATATATATATATATATATATATATATATATATATATATATATATATATATATATAAGACTGAATATATATATATATATATATATATATATATATATATATATATATATAATGTAAACATGCACTAATATATTTTAATATAACATGTATATTTAATGTAATATATATGAAATCAATATATATATATATATATATATATATATATTTGTGTCATGAATTGTAATAAATGTTTAGCTTATACACAGGCACTCATACATATATAAACAAACAGACGCACATGCGTATATATGTGTGGAAAAACAGACAGATCTTTTGATACTCATATTATGCCATTAGCAATGATACATATATATATATATATATATATATATATATATATATATATATATATATATCCTCTCCACTACCATGTGTCTATTCAATTTTTTTATCCAAAATGATCTGAAGAAGTCCTGTTACTTTTTTCGTGTTTTTGAAAATCTCAAAAATGCGTAACAGGATTGAAATAAATTTATAATCCTAAGTGACCGGTTTCGTTGTTTTTCTTAAAGAATATATATATATATACATATATATATACATATATATATATATATATATATATATATATATATATATATATATATATATATATATATAAATCATAGTTGATGAATAATTAAAAATATATGTCATGCTTCTACATATATATAAATATACAGATTTGTGTATTTGTGTGCATACATGAGCGTTTGTGGATTTGTGTGAGTATATATGAGAGTGAGTGTCTATTGTGCGCGCGCGTGTTTCTCTCTGTTGTTCTGGTTTACTGGCTATGTATGTGAAATTAGATTATTTAAGATTATGTTCTTCTAATTTTCCATGTTGTGCGATTTTGCTTGACTTATAAGTGTTTACATTGAGTAATAGGCCATCAAACATGAACTCTGATCATGACCGATTAAGTAGAAAAAAAAAAAAAGAAAGAAAGAAAATAAAACAAGTGTTAAAAAAAAATTAAAGAAAAATAAAACACTCCCCCAAACAAACAAATTCCCCGAATATATATATATATATATATATATATATATATATATATATATATAGCGTCAGTAAGGGAAGTTTAATACGTCTGAATTCAGAGTTTCCTTCTCCTAGAGTAGTTAGCATAGCAAGGCTAAAGAAAACAGCCTTTTATATCGCATACACATTTAGACCTTTTAAACTTTGCTTACTGACGCTATTTAAAGAAAAAAATTCGAAAAGAAAATGCTACACAGTACATACATACATACATATATATATATATATATGTATATATATATATATATATATATATATATATAAAGAGAGAGAGAGAGAGAGAGAGGGAGAGAGAGAGAGAGAGAGAGAGAGAAATGCGTGCGTGCGTTTAAATATTGCCCTGACGTAAAGGTATACATTTTTATCTGCGTGTGCGCATTCTAACAAAAACTATATTATATTTTCTAGAGAAAATATATTCACTCCGATCCATCTTATCCAATCATGTCAGATCAACACCTCGAGGCTAATCGATTAATTATTCAATCGACTAGTGGCTCTAAAATTAGCCCCAGTGCTTTGTTGTTAGTGGCAATCAGTACAGACTGCATCTCCTTCTATCTTATGTACTACTAACATTGATCGATCCTATTTTTTAACTCCTCAACCTCTCTTATTGTTTCGTTTTGGGATGAGATTCTTCTTTTCCGCGAGGTGTGCTAATAAATTATCGAGTATGAAGCTATATAACACCAGGCTTTAAATATTTAGCGGCAAAAATGTCTATGTGTGTCGGTGTGAGCGTATCAATAGGACTGTGAATGAGAATAAGGTGTAGGCCCCAAATTAACCGAACTTGTGTTACATTTTCCCTTGTGAGAACCTACATCAATCGCGTATCTGTATTTATATTGTTAGTGAACTCTTGTAATATTAAATAAAGGACAAACCACGATATGAGAGGAAATAGAGATATATTCTCAGGAAAAAGTATATACAATAGAGAGACAATTAGTAGACAAGAACATAGGATTAGTGAATACAGAATAAAGATATAGTCCAACGATAGTATTGGCTTCCGTTATTACGGTAGCAAGTAAGGTGATCTAGTGCGATCTCCAGTTTCCAACGCCCTAATACTATTCCTATAAGAAGCTGCTCTTCACCTTCTAGTCTGCCCTGGTATTAGTAGCTACAGCTATACTTGGCAGATGGACTAGTTCATTGGGTGATACCCAACACATATGTATGTAGGTTCGAGTATATCTATATGCATAGGTCTAAACCTTGGTCTAATTTGCTTTGGTTTAGCTTTATGCCATATCAACCACAGTAGGTTATTTAATGCCAATTCCTTTTTATTCATATATATTAAATATATATGATTTGTAAACATTTTTTCATTGATTTGCGCCCAGTTAAACAGTTTCAAGTATTGCTTTTAACACAAAAATTCTATTCAAAATTATTCTTAACTTTGTACAAAGTTAAATGGTTCCAAGTAATGGTATGTATCACTCCCTTTTCAACATTTGTTTAATGATTAACCAATTCTATTTTAACGATCTAATTTTATATGTCACTCGTTTGCTCTCATGTTAAATTTCAAACAGTACTATTTGATCCATAGAATAGACCCTATCAGGTGCAATCACTTCGGGTCAGGTGGACCAGGAAACAATGACAATTAAAGGGTACTTAACATTTCCCGAATCTTCATGACTAAAATCTCGCCTTTCGCTGGTTTAATGTAATACTTTGGCGGGTATGGGTCTTAGCCCTCTGTAGAGATGTAGTCGGTGTACTCTATAGCACCAACTAACTAGGCTCACCTCGGCCAAATATAAATACTTGTATAAATGCAACTAGGTGGGTCTGTAGAATAGTATTAAACATGTCCAGTGGGTAGAGTTTTCTCCAATGGTCCGGGAGACATGGGTTCAATCCCAGGTTGAGTCATACCAAAGATTTTAAAAATGGTACTTGATGCTTCCTTGCTTAACACTCAGCAATATAAGGTACGTATCAAGGGTAAAATGGAGCAATCCAGGGAAAGGAGTAGTACCCTCCCCTACACCTCACTGTAGTAGCTATTGAAAAGGGAGCCTTCTGGTCGCCCTCGACAACGGTCACCAACTTTACTTTTATTAAACATGTATTTAAATATGTTAGTAAGAGCGGCAAATTTTGAAATATAATACAATACAAAACAAAGGATTCACTCAAGAAAAAATCAAATTTAAACTTTCAAAATTATTATTATAAGATGTAATCATTGGTGCAAGTACACTCTGAGATTAGCAAACAATAATCTCATTTTTATACCTTCAGTACCTGGTAGTAGGTGCGGTAAAATTTGGTGCAAGATCCAGAAAGTCAAACTCTCTATAATTAGCAGAGACAATGGTTTGAGGTAGAAAAGTTTGAGCCGAGAGCAGCAGTGGAAATTTTAGTCTTTGAACACAAAATAGGGCCTCCAGGTCAAAGTTCTTTTGAAGTTCGATTAAAATCGTTGAAAGGGTTCGCAGTGAGTCGGACTTAAAGAGAGGTAAGAGAATGCACAATTGACGAAATTTCATCTGCTGTTCGTACCACTATAATTAGAGAGAGTTAGACTGAAAAGATAAGTGTGCAACACACCTAGCTACCACCATTATTGTTTCGAGGAGAATTATTACAAACTTGAAACGATTGTATTCTTGTCTCTTATTGTGAATCTGACCTGGTTTCTCCTTAAACAATCAAACAAACAAACAGCAATAAAACAACTAGTTAACCAATATGATTAGACGGGCTTCGTATCAGCTCTTTTACAGATTGTTTTTACAAAAAAAAAACAAGAAAAAAACAATAGCAAAAGAAGAGTAAAACGATCAATGAATGAAGCATTAAATTTCTTTGAAATAGTTTCCCTATTATCCAGAATTCTTAATCTTTTAGTCGAAATCTTTTTGATACACTTTTTACGGTATGAAAATGCGTCCCTAGATGCTAGCAGGTATTCCAATACAATATTACTAAGTTTTAAACAAAAGAGTAGAACTGGGAGTAATTTCTATTGAGAGGTAATCTACCCTCCCTAGATCCTTTGGAGTTGAGCCTCTTATGAGTTGGTGTCATAGTCAAGTTATTCGTTTGGTGGGGCTTTACCTTTGCAGATGATACCGTCAGTCAGTGGATCCTTAGCTCCACCACGGCCACCAATCACCCTTCTCGAAAACCATCTAACTTAGACGAACAAGACATTTGGGATACTGCTCGAGGACCCCTTAACATGGACGTGCAAGAGTAGGACGACCAGCTAGAACTTATTGTCTACACCACCTTTGTAAAGTGACATGAAGTAGCCTGGAAGACCAGCCGGAAGCGATTGATAATAGAGACGCATGGCGAGAGTGAGTGCTTGCAGTAGGACATGATGATGATGAGGATATTGGAATACTCGCAATCGTTTCCCGTATATTAATTGCATCAAATTTCTATATTTACTAACCCATTATCGGTTTATATACCAATATTTATATGTGGAGGGGCCCGTGGTGTTATGGTTATGCGGACGTGTCCGTGGTGTAATGGTTATCGTCGTAGGAAATGGACACGGCGACACGAGTTCAAATCCTGAACGAGACTGATTGCATTTCACATAGCACTAATACCTTTGGGAAAGGTATGAATCCAATTATTCTCCCTCCAGCTATGGGTAAATTGTAGGGAAGGCTAGGTTCTTCATCCTTGGTGAGGCAACTAGTCTAGGAGAAAAAAAACTCGAATTCAAACCTGTTTAACTCCACTTGAAAACTGACCTTGTGTCATATCCTGACCGAGCGGAGGGGTTTGGTAAATATATATATCATGTTAAAAAGATAAACCCAAACCCCAATCTTGGACTGAGTAGACAGAGTAAATCAGCTAGTACATTTTCTTGGAAGCATGAGTTTCAAATAAAATTTAAAACTTCATTAACTTAGTTGTTTCATCCTTTCAATGAGAAGCAGTTGTTAGATGACAGAAAACGTCACTACCACATTATTTGACGACATGTTGGTCTCCAGGTAGTGGCATTGAAATTTTGTTGTCAAGTTGGAGTTATGATTGTTTCCATTCTTTTTCTTTTTTTGCATCTCCCCGGAATACAACTTCTAGCATTCTGCACTGAACAATCCGTAGAAACAAGTCCTTGGCTGATAGTCGGCCATTCACATTTCCTGCACGATTTTCTTGTTTTATTCCTTCGAGAACAACAGAAAGAAGCTAACTCCAGTCGCTTTCTTCGTGCTTATCCCAGAGGTCACGCATTGGTACAAGCTGAGCAAAATATTAATGTAACAATTTTTTAAAGCAAATGCTCACACATCTTTTATTGAAAACAAGTGAGCAGTTAAACATAAATTTAATATTCGACACACTCCTACACATATATGTATTAGAGCTTTTGCAAGCAGCGAAGAAACGAAGCTAGATTCATATATATGCATCAGCTATCACGCAACTGTCGTAGATGATGGTGATGTAATAGTTCATGAGCTGATATCAGTTACTACTAGGCTTTGAGTTCAATCTAAAATAGGGGCATAATGCTTGCAGCATTCTCTCAAACGTAAGCTATAATTACTTTTTTTTGTCTTTTTTAGAATTTGTAGCCAACTACGTAGAAAACAGGTTTCCGTAAAATCACCGACGTTAAGCATTGATATGTTTGCTCCGTACTTAGACGGGTGACAATTTATTAACAGCATATACTGTCAGCACACTCAGAGATGTGTCTGACTAACAAAGGCTGAGTAACAGCTTCTAGTCAACTACACACATACAAAGAACTTACATAGACACATGTACTATATATATATATATATATATATACATATTGCTGAGAGGAAATTTACTGAGAAACTTTACCTTATTATTTCAATCA
>OY757905.1:103516881-103519381 GCA_963585895.1 Sepioteuthis lessoniana | reverse complement strand
TATATATATATATATATATATATATATATATATATATATATTACCTAATTACCCATTCTTGATTATGATAATATTTGACATTAATAATATGGGTCATTGATTAACGAAAGCTGATCACTCTTGAAATTTATTTATACTCAGTTCAAATAAAATATTTTTAATACCCAAAATTGACAATAACTACGAGAGCGATCTATTCACCTGACCAGTGTTAAGCACGAAACTCTGAGTAACCGAAATGCATCTAGTAACATCGTTTATTTTTAATCAGGTGGCTATTTTTTCTATTGAGCAAGGCTTTTTAAAACACCGTTGGTTCTCTCAGCTAAATGAAGGGAAGAACAGTTTTTTTTGCATATAATATATATATATATATAAGATAAGATAAGATGAGTAGGGAATAATTCATATAGAGAATGTATTACAGGATTCTTATAATTCTCCAGGAATACTCAATTATGATTAATAATAAAAATGCTTAAAAACATCATCCGAAGAAAATTTATATAATTTGAAGAAAAACTCAACAGACTGTCATTTAGCTCATTGGTCAGCTAAAACAATCTTATAATAGCCAAATGACGGTCCATCGAGTTATTCTTCCATATATAGTGACTTCATTTTTCGGCAATAGAGGCCATCTCTTTGTTTCACTAACAGTACCCTAGGGAGCATGTGTAACTCCTAAGGCCAATTATAACTTGCCGGCCCTATTACATCTATTTCCAATGAGTTTCCTATCTTTTCGATTGTTATTGCCTCATATGACTTCGAAAGCCTTATTTTGACCGACATATTTATGTCAGAAAATTTACACGAGTTCCCTGTAGATTGTTATTGATAGATCTTTGTAAAGCAAGTCTTCAAGAGTTTGCTATTATGAAAATCTTTATTTACAAGCAAGTCCAGCTTCGGACAAATAGACCCAACTACAGATCTTTAATTGGAATCATTTTGAGATGAGGTTTCTTAATCTGAGAATTAATTTTTATTTATTGCGGACTTTTTTTCCTCATCTTGGTAGTTTATGTGTTGTTTCTTCTTTTTTTTCCCAATACGTTTCGGCCAAATTTCACCTCTGTAAATCACCTGAAAAAGGCCAGAGGTGAAATTTGGCCAAAACGTAGTGGGAAAAAAAAGAAGAAGAAACAACACAAAAACTACCAAGATGAGGGAAAAAAAAGTCCGCAATAAATAAAAATTAATTCCCAACTACAGATGTTACAAAAATATTCTGGTTGAAAAGTAACTTGGACCGATGTATAGTCACGCTTCAAATGTTCTCGATTCATGTCGGTGTGTTCGATTTTCAGTGTTTCTAGTACTTCACAAATTTTGTGTATCACTTTCAGTCATATTGACCCGCTTATTGGCACTGCTGCCAGTCTCCAACATCTATTCTAGGTGCCATAACTTTGTTTTTTGACGAGATACTTTAACATTTCCTAGGTGTATATCTAGGACATCTATCATGATTCAACTCTTCATTGACCTGCTTCTTGAATAGACTAAAGTCCTCCATCTTCATAAAGAGCTCAACCTAATCCAAATTATGTCAACGCATTTTATTGCGTATGAGGAACATGTCAACACTGCAAATATTGGTGTCTGTCGTGAGATGCTTTTCTTTGATTCTGAGAATCCTATTAATAATAGATCGAGAGAATTTTTGCATGGTTTTGGTGTGACGGTGACATCTAGTCCAGTTTTCCAAGGACAAATAAAAAGCACGCTTTATAGAACCAAACTTGATTTTGATGGTTATATATCAGACAGACAACACGTGGCTTTCAAACTTTCGGAAGGTTTTGGGGATCTTTCGGTGCTTAATATATATATATATATATATATATATATATATATATATATATATATATATGTCTGTGTGTGTGTGTGTGTGTGTGTGGTGTACAAACATGCAGTGGCTTGGATAAATTTTATGATATCAACCTCTTTGGAATGAAAGTCCCTAAACTAGTTGTTTAAAGGGATGTGGCTGATATTGTCACGCACTAAATGCCTCATTGTTGTAGCTACAGAGGTGAAAAATTCGAAACATATTTTATTTTATTTATCAGACTGACCAATTTCTTTACGTATTCTTGAGTATGCTCTTGGCCTTTTGCCTTTGTATTTACTTTGAAAATGTCAGTGTCAAACGTCCATTTTGAAGTTCTGTAAAAATATGAAGGGAAACATGTACGTCTACAAATAACGAATAAAAAAATTACAATAAAACCCTGCAAAAATAAAAAATCCAGACCACATATATATATTTAAATAGATGCTGGTAAAACTTTGTTAATGCGTTAGACATTTTAATCATATCCATAATTACCTATGCATATGTGTATGTGTACGTCTATTTCTTTTCCTCTCTTTCTTGGGGATATTTATCTTCGATATATATATATATATATATATATATATATATATATATGTGTGTGTGTGTGTGGTGCGTGTGTGTGATCGAAAAAGAGGGATAGAATGGGTATGTATG
>OY757905.1:103457473-103516681 GCA_963585895.1 Sepioteuthis lessoniana | reverse complement strand
CCGCTTAAAAATTAACCTTGTGTCATATCCTGCCCGAGCGGAGGGGTTGGGTAAATAAGATTAAGTAACCTACAATGGTTATGCTTAAAAGACAAACCAAACACGCACGCGCGCACACACATACATACATACACACATACACACACAGACACGCACACACATACATATATTATTACAAATGAATAACATACTATTTACATATGAAAACGTACATTTAAAAAGTATTACTCAATTGAGATACTCACGACAGCAATAAACACTTTATGGTAGTACATTTAATACGCACTGCATGCTGAACGTTTGTATAACGATATATAATGAAGAAGGATGTTTTGATGTTAGGACGGATGCAAAAACATGCATTGCAGTTCATATTTGTTTATATATATGATTTGTAGACACTGAGTTTTTACATTAGTAGTAGATTTTAGATTCAACAAGGTTCTACAATATCCTTTCATGCATTCCTACATCAATGGAAATAACATACATTACACTTATTTCAGATTTCTTGTGAGATCCCAAGTCCAGCTTATTTAAATCTTTCGATTTGAATCCGTAATCTATGGCAACAGTAAAATCATCTATCTGACATTTTTTTCTTCTTCTGCCATCATTTGATCTAGTTTTCTCGTTCAAATTCGGTGTGCAATTTGATTTGCTGAATTCCCATTAAATTTTGCATTCTATTCATTAAGATAGATTATGTATTGTCCATATACTTCGCTGGTAAATCTCTCTCTTTCTCTCTCACACTCTCTCTCTCTCTCTCTATATATATATATATATATATATATATATACGCATAAATGTCATTGCCCTTCACGTAATGTAGTACTTACCTCTGAAGAACAGTTACATTATCAACTTTCCAACGTTTTTCATTACTTATATAGTGTTTAATTTTACCATTAATTAATCATATAAATAGAAGAGGGCATCTGTTTTCAATAATGGTTTGGTTAAACTCATATTAGATTAATACATATTTTACATGTATTAAATTAACCAAGCCCACTCAGTTTGAGGTGTAGAATACACTGACTGCATCTCTCAGAGGAGTAAGACGCCTCCTAACGAGTATCCTAATTATAACATTAAAGCATCTGATGGCGTGACTCCAGCCTTATTTGGGGATTGTAAAGTATCCCTTAATTGCCATTGCTCGCAGGCCTTCTCTGACCCGGAGTGTAAGCACCTGATAGGGTCCTATCTGTGGGTCATATGGAACACACAGTGTCTGCAGAGAAATGACAGATGCTAAATTGTGACTGTTATGTATAAATATTTGAAACCATTTAACAGTGAGAAAAAAGTGCTCCGGCTCGTTTAAGAATGTTATTCACAAAATGTGTTTACAAATCAAATATATATAAATATATATATATATATATAACAAAGTTTTGCATTAAATAACCTACATTGCTTCATGTGTCATAAACCAAACTAAAAAACCTACTGAATTAACCAGCGATGATAAAAGGCATTTTCAACTCTTAAAAGGTAAAGTTGGCAACCGTAGTCGCGAGCGACGCAAACGCTCTCTTTTCAATAGCCACTACACCCAGGTGTAGAGGAGGGCGCTACACCTTTCTGTAGATTGCTCCACTTTACCCTTGATACGTACCTTATAATGCTAGGTGTTAAGCAAAGAGGTGTCAAGTACCGTTTTTAAAGTGTTTGGTATGACCCTACCTGGTATTGAAATCCGGTCTCACGGACAATTGGTGAACACTCTCCTTACTAGGCCAATGAGCCCGTTAAGGTCACAAAAATATTTAAAAATCTTGAATAATGTAAAAGCATTTTAATGCTGAGAAAAATATTTGAAAATAATATTTTACAGCCGGTAGTTATACTCGTTTCGAAGAATAGGACAGATTTTTTTTAGGGTGATGATATAACAACAACTCAACTGAACCTCAAGCTTAAACCAAGATCAAGTTGACTCAGATGAGCTTTGAGATCATAAGAGCACTCGGTGGTAGTGAAGATATATTGTGTAATTCTCTCTTACCAAGGACAAATAATAGCATTAGTTTATCCGTGATATACAAATATTTGATCAAACCGAGGGTTAGTCAAGCACAAGTACACGTACAATTACACTAAATATGTTATTGTCTGGGGTGAGAATGTGTCATCTGAGTATAAATGGAGCTGTAAGTAAGGGCTACAAAGATGTAGATCCTCACTTTTAGATGCAGTTTAATATTCCCCCCCCACCGACACTTTTTTGTGGGGTGAAGTGACTTGCAACTCTGAAGGCATGCACTCGACGTATTCTGAGCCTCACCAACTGATGGGTATAATGTTTAAGGAAGAGTTTCACGAGCGCCACTCATTACAAGCTGAGTTATTTTGACCTATACAAGGTAGTCAAACCGTTATATCTATCTATTTATCTATGTAACACTCATATAAGCAGAAAAAAAGAAGAGAAATAAAAGACGGACAACTTAGCAAAAGTATTAGTATTTCATTCAAACGAAATAACACATTAACATAGAATAAGACAAACCAAAGATAGTTACTATCCGTAACACTTTCGGCCAAGCTATTACGGAAAGTCTTTCTCGGTGAAGTCCGTCTGACTGATTTTCATTCGACTAAAGTTCTTTCGTCTCATGTCCTATCCTAACTGCACGTACCTCCATGTATATTACCTGGAGGCCCACCACTTCCGTCCACAATTAAATTGTTATACTATTTAACTCTTAGCTGTAGTGGTTTAGTGGATTCACGCCTTTCGCAAGGTTATTAGTTCGAAAGTGAGCCAAATAAAGTGATTGAAGTTGATACTCACTTACTACAATGTCCTAGACCAACACAGTAGCAACTATGCTATTGGCACACCCCTCCTCATTTTTTTTCGTTTAGTATTCCTTTTATTGTAGCCTACGTCATGTAACGGT
Organism: Sepioteuthis lessoniana; assembly: GCA_963585895.1. Taxonomy (NCBI): domain Eukaryota; kingdom Metazoa; phylum Mollusca; class Cephalopoda; order Myopsida; family Loliginidae; genus Sepioteuthis; species Sepioteuthis lessoniana. The sequence continues at coordinate 103,513,766 of OY757905.1, read as the reverse complement.
TTATACCGTAAGAAATAAGTTCGGCAAAGTAAGTTTATGTGATCAGCCAGTCTGTTCACGTTTTAGCTTGGGAAATTCTTTACTGCATCCGTTCTCTCTTTAGTTATTGGTAAATAGTAGGACAGACTTCGTACGACAACCATTTCAAGAGAAGGTAAACTCTCACAAAAACCAGCTGAATCCCGGTCAAAAATTCACCGAGGGCGTAAATATATCGACAGTAGCCAGTTGGCAGAACAATGTCCACAATCTATTCGATATTCTTCTCTTTGTTTAGATCTTAGCTTATTTGTATATGGTGGACGGTTTTGATCTCAAAAGCCCCGGAAATTTGGTTCGTTATTTTCATTATCAAATTCAGTTCTTAGTTGTACCATTATCATTTCTGCTTCCTTTATTTCTCATCTTATTTCTCGATTGAGTTTTGCTACGAGGTAAGTCGTATTTATTCTTCAAGGTGTATTCGCTTTCTAAATTTCTTGGTTTGTATTTCCTTCCCATCAGGAAACTCGGTGCCGTTCGTGATGCAACAATAATTGCAAGAACAAATATTACTCTCTTAATATTCATTTACTGATCACCTCAAGCGAGTTAATGTTATTGTTATTGATGTCAGTTTTGTTGTTCTTTTGTACTTGTGGCATTCTGCTCTATCATTGGTTTCTTTACCTTGGATTATCCCGCAAGAAATATTTCGAGGGAAATTCGCTGGCGATTTGCTGACAACAAATCTCTTCAGTACTTGACATTTCTTGCTGTAAGTTATTTGAATAGTTATAATTTTTCCTCGGATTTCCTGTTCTTTTAATTTTTTTTTTTTTTTTGCAAGTTTCTTTGTGACCGAGATTTGCATTTCCTTTAAACACTGTTTTTCAATTGATTGAGAAAGAAGGGATAAATAAAAGCTTTTCTATCAGGACTGATAGACGGCCTACAATCATATGAATGCAAGAGAGCTTAAAAAGAGGAGAGAATTTGTTTTAGTTCCGTCTTTATACGGAACGAGTTTCGGGTTACCGGTCTGTGAGACCATTTTGCTCTCTGTTTGAACTTCAGACTCAGCAATAATAATACGAACTGGTGCACTTGCATTCGTTCATAAGACATCAGACCACCATCTCGGTTGGGCAAGTACTTCGTACTTACGTGGACCTCATCTATTGAAGCCCAAAAATACCTTCGTTGTGACACTAAACTGCATCAGTTGATGCAGTTCTACTTCGGGAAGATCATAACTGTTAAAATTACTTCAACATAACATTGCCCAATGTGAGTTGAGAAGCAGCAAAACCAGGAAACCAACTAGATCGATATATATCTATATATCTATATATAGCAAAAGTAAAATTGACGACTGTAGTGAAGGGTTACCCGAAGGCTCCTTTTCAATTGCTACTACACTGAGGTATAGGGGAGGGCGCTACTCTTTTCCATGGATTCTTCCACTTTATCTTTGATACGTACCTTATAACGCTGAGTATTAAGCAATATGGCATCAAGTAACGATTTTTGAGTCTTTGGTATGCCACAATCTGGGATTGTTTCCTGGGCTTCTGTGCCATTGGCAAACACTTAACTCACTCGACCAATTGGCTGGTATTCAACAAAAACTGACAACAAATTAAATCTATAGTTATTCATCAACTGGAATCTACTCTGAATACTTTTCTCATATTATGAAAAATGAAAAGGATAAAAAAATGTGGCTTTTTACATAAATAGACATCCACTGACCGGGCCTGAATAGTTCACGTTCATATTTAGGTAAAAACAGTCAGACATTTGACCTCCAATTGCCTTGAGGTAAGCCTTCATTTATTCTAGGAAAGTATCTGATCTATATTTGCAGTGAGATGGTTGGGTGCAATTTAGTATATAGAGAGATTATAATGCTCCACATGTCGTTTAAAAGCCGGTGATTTCCACCTGGTCGAGAGGCAAGCGATTAACGGATTTTCTACTCGATTCGTTAAGAATAATCGTGGAAAAAATACACCAGTAAAACTGCAGGCGTTGCTGCCACCATGGTTCTATTTCTGCTACTTCTAATTCTAATGCTGCACCTCGTCATTTAAACTACTATTTCTGCCACTATCAACAATTGATATCTGATTTGTAAGAAAATAAGCGGGAAACTGGAAGTGCAACATTGTCACCGATTCGTAAATAATTCAAAATCCTCAATATTTATTGTTTTTGTATTGTTTATAGTTTTATTAAAAGAGCTCTTGAGGAAACATTCAAGTCATTTAAATATGTTACAGAAAATTACCAGCTTTCCTTAGGTTTAGAGATTTATGGAAATCGCTTTTCATTGATTACACATCTTTTTTTTTATTATAAGAAATTGTCACATTATTCAGTTTATGCTGAAATCCATGTTTTTTAAGGTTATGCCTAGCTGTTTAAATAAATCTTACCAATCACATTCAATCCTAAACTCTACCAATTATACATCTTACAAGTGAAGCTAGCAAAGCACCTAAAATTTTCAATTTTCTCATCCTAAGAGTTTCTCACCCTACTTAAATCTTAAAGGAAACAATGTCTTTGCTACCGCCAATTTTAAAGAAGATTAATCATTTATTTAAACCACTATTTCTACCTTCTTAGAATGACAGAATTATTTCGTTAATAAATGCAAATAGTGATTTTATTTGATCCATTTTATATTTAACAGTGTATTATACCTACATATACTGGAAATTATTGATTCTCTTCGGAATTGTCCATGATGAACAAATGCAAGACTCTGGATCTGGTTTCCTGAAATAGCGAAGAAAACTAAAAATGAGAACATATTTTTCCTTTCAAAAAAAAAACAAAAACAAAAGAAACCAACATTTAACAGACGTGAAAAATATATGACAACGGAATCATAAAAGCACGTAAGTGCAAAAAGTATTGAGGAGAGATGAAAAGTGGAAGGAAATACTATTTGGTTGAATAGATAAAACAGAAGATAAACACAAATAAGAGAAAGCCGTTCAGTATATTTGGTGCAATTTTCATTTTCTTGCACTTATTATTCCTCACATTGGAAAGAATATAATTATTCTTTCTTCAAATCAAAGAAAACAATGCGTAGATTAAATTTAGTCTTTAACTTATGTAAAGTGAAAGAAAGTGAACTACTTCTACTATCATCACTATTTCAACTGTCTATATACCCTTAGTCCTTCGGTTCGTACTCATTGAGCTACACAAAGAGAACCCTAATAGAGATTCACTACAGGCAATTTCACACTCAATATCTATATAATGGTGAAAGGATATTATTACTAATGGTTGGTTGGTTGCTTGGTTATTTTATGCCGTATAAACCCTGCTTTGGTCTTTTAACGCCGAATTACGTCATTTTGATAAGAATTTTAAAGAATTCAGTTAAGTATGAGTGCAGATTGTTGTTTACACACAGTTAAATGTCAAAACAGTTCTTTTTCAAACTATTCAGTTTAGCATAACTACGCAGTTTAAATTTCAAAACAGTTCTATTTCCAACATTTCAGTGGTATCAGGTGCTACCTCCTGGGCCAGAGTCGACCTGGGAGCAATGACAATGAATAGGTACTCCAGAATTACTTGAACCTCACCATTAGATTGTAAACTGTTATATGCAGCACACACGTTAGAGGAGTCTTACTCCTCTGCAGAGATGCTGTCGGTCTATTCATCCGACTAGGACACCAAGACACACGTTGAGGGTTTCTTACACCTCTGAAGAGAAGCCGTCGGTGTTTTCTACAGCCCCAGTCGACTGGGTCTCTAGGACTCTCATTGGTACTATTTACCAACCCCTCCGCTCGGGCAGGATATGACACAAGGTCAATTTTTAAGCGGAGTTTAACAGGTTTCAATTCAGAGTTTTCCTTCTCCTAGACTAGTTGCCTAACCAAGGCTGAAGAACCTAGTCCGTCCTACTATTTACCCATAGCTGGAGGGAGAGTAATTGGATTCATACATTTCCCAAGGGTATTAGTGCAATGTGAAATGCAATCAGTCTCGTCCAGGAGTTGAACTCGTATCGCCGCGTTCATTTCCTACGGCGATAACGACTACACCACGGGCACCTCTCATTGGTAGGAGTCTTACACTTCTGCAGAGAAGCTGTCGGTTTATCCTACAGCACCCGCCGACTGGATCACTCGTTGGGGGAAGTTTTACCCCTCTGCAGAGAAGCAGTCGTTTTATTCTACAACCGCAGCCGACAGGGCCACCGGACACTCGTTGGGGTAGTCGTACCCCTCTGAAGAGAAGAAGTCGGTGTATTCTGCAGCCCCAGCCGACTGAACCACAAGGACACTCGTTGTCGGGAGGTCTACCCCACTACAGAGAAGCAGTCCGTGTATCCTACAGCCCCAGCTGTGTGGGCCATTTGATGGGGGAGTCTTATCCTTCTGCAGAGAAGCAGTTGGCGTATTCTCCGGCCCCAGCCGACTAGGCCATAAGACATTCGTTGGTCGGGGGGTTACCTCTCAGGAGAAATGCAGTCGGTGTATTCTACAGCCAACACCATTCGGCTGGGCAATAACACTAATGATAATGATAAAACAACGAGACATTTTTATAATTTTGATTTTTTAGCTTTAATGACATAAAACATTGTAGGTTATTTAATGCCAAAGCCTTCCTTGTAGAATAACTGTAGTGACACGAATTAACCCTTAAGAGTTGGCGACCGTAGTCGAGGGCGACCAGAAGGCTCCCTTTTCAATAGCTACTACACTGAGTTGAAGGGGAGGGCGCAACTCCTTTCCCTGCATTGCTCCACTTTACCCTTGATAAGAACCTTATATCACTGAGTGCTAAGCAAAGAGTTATCTAATAACATTTTTAAAGTCTTTGGTATGAAACGACCTGGGATTGAAACCAGGTCTCCCGGAGTATTGCCGAACACTACCCAGTAGGCCAATGAGCCGGTTAAAATTAACCCATAGATTGGGGAAATAAGTAGTTCATCCTTTTCTCAATGGAATTAGTCATAAAGTAAACGAAATAGCGTGAGTTGACTTTGAACTCGCAGACCAACATGTAAACCATTTCGCACGAGAGACGCACCAACAATTTGATGATGAATGGCTTTGAAAAATTATTCATATTGACAGTAAAAGTAATTACGATTAAACTACTGTCAATATGAATGATCTATCATAGCCATTTATAATATATTATAATTATATAAGAAGATTAAGTAAGTTAGCCAACCGTAAGCGAGGGCGATCTGAAGGCTTCCTTTTGAATAGATACTACACCAAAATGTAGGGAAGAGCGCTACTCCTTCTGGATTGCTCTGCCTACCCTTGATACTTACCTTATAATGCTGAGTGTTATGCAAGGAGGACTCAAGTATCATTTTTTGTGTCTTGTATGACGCGAACTTGAATTAAACGCCAGACTCCCAGACTACTAGCGAAGACTCTAACCAACTATGGCAATAAGGCCAGTCGAATTAGATTTTAATTACGATCAAATTGATCAGCTCGCTTAACGTAAATGTTGTCGTCATAAGAAATGCAATTAACGATTTTAGTTCACATCTTGGAACAGACTGTAGATTGACATATTCATTTTAATGGTATTTCATCCCATCTATGGTTATTTCCTGGTTAGACATTTGGCAATCGCATTCATTGTATTTCGATGTATAGTTTCTTCTTAATAGGGTTTCGGATGTGACCCTAAGAGATACCAGCACTTAGGGTCAGAGTGGACCTGGAAGTAATGGCAATGAAAAGGTACTCCGTACACCTCAGAAATTTTGATGCAGTTTGGTGTCATACCAATTACACTAGACCTGGCAATTTGCATTTCATTTCATGCTAATACCCTTGGGAATGACTGGAATCAGCTCCCTTGAGCTTTGAATAAATAGTTGGATTGCCTGGGGTTGTTAGCTTTACTTAGCCAAGCAATCTAGAAGAAGGAAATTCTAAATTCAAGCCAGCTTATAAGGTTACCTTGTGTCAATTCCTGCCCGTTGAGGAGGGTTTGGTCAAATGCATAATTACGAGAAATTTCAACTTTGGATAATGGTGTGGATGTTTAAAATACAATAGTTATTAAGTTTGTTTAGTTTAATTTTGGCACAAGTGAACTAGCGTCGAAATACCGAACGCCTAAATTGATTATTAGAGATGATTTCAACACATTGTTCTGATTACAGTAATCAGTAAGTTGCAATTAAGGAAGAAAATTCAGAATTATCAAATGAGATATAATAATGATCAGTTAGATCGGAAAGAGCTGTCTTTCAATATGTAATGTCTAAGATGAAAAAATAAAGCGTATTCTTTCTTTTAGTATTGGCAATTTGTCAGAAAAATAACAGCAACATTAACAACAAAAACAATTTCAAAAGAATAACAGTGACCATTTAGAAAAATAAGGTCCTTAATAGTCTGCACTGAATTAAAACAAAAATAAACAAATAAAAACAAAAGGTAAAACCTTTTATTACATTCATTTCAAAGAATAAGTGATAAATCTTAATATTCCCCGAATATAGCTTTGCAAACACTTTCTTTTCAAAGCCAAGAAATTCATGGCAGTATTCGACAATTCATCTTTTTTATTGTGTGTGGTTTATTTTTATGCAAATATTGGAGCCAATAATATGATGGCTGAGACTCATAAAATCGGTGTGAGACGGAGAGATTCGATCAAAAATAAAGGCCGGTACAAATTGTCAAAGAAGATATATATATATATATATATATATATATATATATATATATATATATATATATATATAAAGAAAAAAGACATTAACAAAAAAATAAAATTTAATTCAAACGAAAGGAAAATTCATATGGTCACCGTTTAAATCCAGGAAATAGATCTACAGTAAAAAAGAGTTCTTGGGAACTAAAGAACAAGAAAACTTGATGAAGACGCATGCTTTCTATTCTTAGTTTCGTTTTATCATCACACACACACACACACACACACACACACACACACACACACACACACACACACACACACGCGCGCGCGCGCACTTAGATTTAGTTTCCTATATATATATATGAAGAAATCTATGAATAAAGAGTTCTCATTAACAGTTATAGGGCATATTTTTTAAAGTTAGGATTTTGTCACATGATCACTTAGACGAAAAACTGGCAGCCACCAAATGCCGTTGAATCTAGTTCTTCGTCATTTTAACTAGTACACACACTCACGCACACGCATATATATATATATATATATATATATATATATATATATATATATATATATATATATATATATATATATATACATATATATATATATATATATATATATATATATATATATAAGCAGCACTTTTGGAAGTTCCACTATAAATGCATAAAAACTGCACCAATTTAAACTATAAATAGCATTAAGATAAATTCTTGTCAATTTCTATTTTAAAATTTGGTCAATCAATAACAATACATTCGCTGTAATTTTTGTCTGTATATGTGTTGGAATTAAAAATAATACCATACTCATGTTAACATTCTTCACATTCCCTATATATATTTATGCAGTTTATTTTTGCTTAAAGAGGTGTTGCAATTTTATTTCAGCTTTAATGATGTAATGACTTGATAATGCATTTATACTTAAAATTAAAATGTTTATATTTGAAATAAGTTTTTAGTTAAAACATTGTTATTTCGCATGTGACTTGTCAAACTGGTGTCCTCGTCAAAGAGGAGACTGTTTCAAACTTGTGACTTTGTGATTCTGTTATAAAATCACGTTTACCAACATACAGATAACAACATGGCAAAACAGATGCTGTTAAAGAACAGCAGAAGTGACTGGTGGGCTTATAATGATGATGCGAAAGACAATTCTGAAAATAGATATTAGTTGAAAATTCACTGAAGAGAATAGCATTTGAAAAATGTGGTGCAATAGTTATCAATGTAGGAAATGGATACGGTGATCCAAGTTCAAATCCCGACAAGGCTGTTTGCATTTCAGATGCCACTAACAACATTTAAAAAAGGTATGAATCCAACAATTCTTTCTCCAGGGTCATTAGTGGAATATATTAGGCTCTTTAATCTTGGTATAGTAACTGGTCTTAAAGAAGAGAAACAGTAAATCAAAATCTAAAACTCCACTTAAAAATTGATCTTGTTGCATCCTGCGTATATTGAGAGGTATATATATATATATATATATATATATATATATATATATATATATATATATGTGTGTGTGTGTGTGCATATATATCAATTACATCATATTTCCATATTCACCTACTTACACTTGTTTTCAAGATTTAGCGTTTATCATGCCAAAGTGATCAAAGGATAAATAATAAGACCTAATCTGTTCATAAAGGAATATACGGGAGGTCCTCGTGGTGTAAGGATTAAAGAAATGGATTATAGAATCGCAGTAAGCGAGTTCGAACTGCCGTCGTGCTGTTTCTTTCACTTTTGGACGAATACCTTTGGAAAAAGTATGAACCCACTTATCCTCCCTGCTATTGGTGAAATAGTACCTCTGTTGTTCTTCGAGAAGGAAGACTTTGACATTAAATAACGTTGATATGCCATTAAACAAAGAAACCAAACCAAACCAAACCTAAAGGCATGCACAACACAGAGATGGGCGTTGTATAATAGCTATTGTCACTGGAAATGAAATCAGGTGAACCGAGGTCAAATCAGAGATGAGTCTGCATTTAACTTCGCTTTCGTACCCATTAAGAGGGGCATACATTTATTGCTTCTTTCCACGGCTATCGGTAAATGGTTAGCTAGACTGGGCTCTACCTTTATGTTATGGCAAACAGTCAAACAAAATGGTAATTTCGAAGTCAAACCCAGCTGCCCAACCACTCCGTCATGGGCAGAGACGATGAAAGGTCAATTTACAAGCTGAGTACAGCCAATCAGAATTCACCCATTTCCCATTCTTCAAGATCAACTGACGAATCAAAGTAACCAATCTGTCCTACTATTTATTCATAGCGGTTGGTTGGTTGGTTGGTTGGTTGATTGATTGTTTGGTTCTACGGAGTATTAACCCTTTTCTTGTCATTTAACGCCGAATCAAATTTCTAACATTTCAGTTTAGTATAAGTGTAGTTTTTGTGTAGAAACAGTTAAATGTCAAAACAGTTCTGTTTCAAACAATTCAGTTTAGCATAAGCAAACTGTTTAGTTCTATTCGACCCATAGATAGGACCCTATCAATTGCTACAACTCCGGGTCAGAGGGGACCTGGGAGCGATTCCTCTCCAGCATTACTAAAGAGTAATCATCAGATTTTTTAATTTCATATTCTGGATATTCGTTATGGAAGTCTTAGCCCTCTGCAATGAAGCAGTTAGTATATTCTATAGCCCTTGACGACTGGAGAAATGAAAAGTGGGGGATTTATGACTTTCTCAAAGTTATTAGCGCAAAGGCAAACAGAAAACAAAAACATCGTTCACAGTTTGAACTTAGTTGTCGAAATCCATTCATTATGAAGGTAACTGTTACACCACCAATATTTCCAAAATGATATCCCACTGTCGATGGGCTTAGAAAAAAAACTCGGGACAGATGATACCAAAACTATGTCCTAACCTTAACTTTATACTAAGTGACTTTCCTTTAATGGATATTTGAGGGATATGGAATCATTTATTCAGGGCCATTACTTCCAAGTCCACTCTTAGTAGCAGTGCAAGTTAAGTTATCTTCTAGGGTCAAATAAATTTGTTTGAAAACAAATGGATGGAAATAATCAAAACCATATAAATTTGTACAAATTATTTCTATTGGGAGTTGTCGAAGTTATAATTCATTGCAAGTATTATTAACTGAAACCATATGGTAATAAAATTGTCGACCGTAGTCGAGGGTGACCCAAAGGCTCTTTACCCTTGATCCTTACCTTATAATGCTGAGTGATAAGCACTGCAGAATCAAGTACCAATTTTTGAGTTTTTGATATGACTCACCATGGGATTGAACCTCCCTAGCCATTGGAAAACACTCTAACCATGTCAGATTTGAAACTATATATTTGCTTAAAATACATGAAATTTTATAATTGTGTGAAAATTATTAGTATTATATGGAAATGCTTTAGATCATATAATTGTGCAAATATTTGTGCAGGAAATGAATACTTGAAACTATTACAATACCGTGTCCAAACTATATTTTGTTGATGGGAATATTAGTGTGCTAACAAAGGATTATGATGATTAAATAGAAATTGCTATATTTAATCATTTGTTCATGAAAAAATTGCTATTACTAAGAATAGTTATTTGATTCTATCAATATTTAGAAATTATTATCATTAGTTACTTGAAACAATATAATGTTTTTATAAAAGACTGACTTGAGCATTAAATAATGCAATAAAGGTCGGCATATTTTAAAACTAACTACCAACCAATCAACCCACCAGCTACTATAATAATTTTGGAAACACTTCGTTGTAGAGAACGAATTATTAATCTATAATAAGGCATAATTCAGTATTTCAGGGAATAGGATTCTCATTGTTTTTCTTTTTTTTTTTTAAGTCAGTTTTTGTTTTTTGTTTGTTTTGGTTTTATGGCACATCAACTATTGTATGTTATTAATGCCAAATCCATCTTATACATATAAACAGTTCTATTTCAAACAATTCAGTTTCGTATAAGTATAGTTTTTCTTTACTCATAGTTAAATCTCAAAACAGTTATATTTCAAAGAATTCAATTCAGCATAAGTACACAGTTTCAATGTCAAAAACCAGTTCCATTTCAAATAATTCAGTATGGAATAAGTACATAGGTTAAATATCAAAATCAGTTCTATTTCAAACAAATCAGTTTAACATGAGTACACAGTTACGTTTCAAACCCTGGACGAGACTGATTGCATTTCACATAGCACTAATACCCTTGGGAAAGGTATGAATCCAATTATTCTCCCTCCAGCTTTGGTTAAATAGTAGGACAGAATGGGTTCTTCAGCCTTGGTGGGGCAACTAGTCTAGGAGAAGGAAAACTCTGAATTCAAACCTGTTAAACTCCGCTTAAAAATTGACCTTGTGTCATATCCTGCACGGGTAGAGGGGTCGGGTAAATAGGATTATTGTTTAGAAATTATTATCATTAATTACATCAAATGTTATATATTGTCTTCACAAAAGACTGATTTCAGCCTTAAGTAACGTAATACAGATCGATAAATTATAAAACAAACTACCAGCCAACCGACCAACCAACTACCATGATAATTCGGGAAACGCTGCGTTGTAGAACATGAATTATTAATCGATTTTAGGCATATTTTAGTACTTCAGTGATTACGATTCTCATCGCATTTTCGGAAAAGTAAGTTATCATAAGTGTCCTGATAATTATTTTAGAAGATAATGTACTTGCATATGATGGCATTAGATTGTGTCTGTATTTGTACCAGTTGAGACAAGCTTTTGAATATTGATTTTCATGTGCAACCTCACAATTCCTACCTGAAAAAGGGAATACAGTTAAATCTGGTCCCTAATACCCTTATTTCTTCTCGCCCTGTCCTTCGAAAATATATCAATGTATGTATTTTTTCAGCGCCTCTGCTATGAGAATTATACGATTCAAGGTCAATTTTTAATGTCAAATTACGAATTTAAGTAAATTTGTATGTTAGAATACTGACTGCCTTTTATATATAAATGAATGATGCGTCGATATTTTTCAGGTTGGCAATTTTCCTTGGTACATCAAGTCCTGCGTTCCCAAGGTATGGTTTGCTGACTAAAAATATATTTCTCTTTTTTGCAGATAATTTTCTCATGATACCAATTTGATGCAATGATTTTGGAATTAGTGTTTCTAAATCTGACTCCTTTCCGCTGAGCTCCTAACCTAAAAAGAAACTAATTGCATATAGCTTCATATCTCACTTCAAAATAGGTTGGTTTTGGAATGTTATTTATGTACAGTTATATCAAGAGTTTATGCTAATGCATGTTTACTTGACAAGGTAATTTCATTAATGTCGACTAGTTTTCTTTCTTTAGTTTCTAGATATGTGCATTGCACATTACCGTAAAAGTTCTGAATCTCACAATTAATGAACATATAAAACTTTATGAATTATTACAAGATTATCTGTAATAACAAAAGTTGAAGCTATAATATTTTTACCAGGGAGTATCAATATAATTTTCGTGAAACTATATATATATATATATATATGCTTAAAATTATATAATTGTGATTTTTGTTAGTATTAGATAAGAATGCTTGAGACTATAAGTAGTCAGTAAAGTTGGTAACCATACTAGAGGGTGACCCGAAGGCTCATGTTTTAATAACTACTACATCAATGTGTAGGGGAGGGTGCTACTTCTTCCATGGATAGATCCACTTTACCCTTGATTCGAAGCTTAAAATGTTGAGTGTTAAGTAAGGCAGCATCAAGTACCATTTTTTGAGTCTTTGGTACGACTTGACCTGGGATTGAACCCCAGTCTTGCGAACCATTGGCAAACACTCTACCCATTAGGCCAAGAGTGAATTTTTTTTGTATTATATATAAACTGTAATACCTCTTTGAACAAAGTATCAATATTAGATAGTAATACTAGAAACCATAATATAACTTCATACTAATTATTTGATACTGATGGGAATGTTTAAATAATATAAATGTGTACAAACGGCGGATTATTATTATTATTATTATTATTATTATTATTATTATTATTATTATTTAAGACTTGAGAGTTTTTCACATCCACGTAAGCTGATGGTCTGTCACTGGATTTTGAATGATAGCAAGTCTCCCCAAGTCTCTTGGACTCTTCTCAGTATTCTGGTCGTTCTCAATAATGCAGTAGTTTGGATGGTCTAGACTCGTCCTCAAACATCTATGTACTCCAGTTCTTTTAATAATCCTTTTGTTAATGTACCAAAAGCACCGATCGCAATTGATAAAATAGTCACTTTCATGTTTCATAGTTTTTCAATTCCCTAACAAACTTCTGGTACTAATCCTTCTTTTCCCTTTCTTTCAGTTTTATTCTGTGGTCAGCCGGTACAGCAAAGTCCACGATTTTGCAAGTTTTTTGTTGTTGATTACTATAAGTTCTTGCCTTCTGGTCGAGATTTGGTGATCCGTTTGTATGTCAAAGTCCCATAGGAGTCTGTGTGTGTCATTCTCCAGGACAGTTATTATTATTATTATTATTATTATTATTCATTAGAGTTTTTCACATTAGCGTAAGCTGATGGTCTCTCCATGGAGATTGAGTGACAGCAAGTATCCTCAAATCTCCAGGACTCTTCTCAGCATTCTGGCTGTTTTCAATAATGCTGTTGTTTGGATGGTATCCACTCGGCCGCCAACTTTCTAATCTTTTAGACCCTTTGATAATCCTTTAGTTACCGTGCCAATTATTATTATTATTATTATTATTATTATTATTATTATTATTATTATTATTATTATTATTATCCTTGAGAATTCTTCGAATCAGCGTTAGCTGATAGTTTTCCACTAGAGTTTGAGTGACAGCAAGTCGCCTCAAGTCTCCAGGCCTCTTCTCATTAATCAAGTCGATCTCTGTAATTTTAAAGTTTGGACAGTCTCCATCCGTCCAATTATTTCCAAGTCCTCCAGTCCTTGTACCAATCCTTTCGTGACTGTACCAAGAGCTCCAATTACAATTGGTATAATCGTCACTTTTATGTTCCACAGTTTTTTTTTTCAATTCCCTAGCAAGGTCAAGGTACTTATTCTACTTTTCACATTCTTCCAATTTTAATCTGCGGCCCATCGGGACAACAAAGTCCACAATTATACAAGATCTCTTTTTTGTTGATTATTACAAGGTCTGTTCGTATGGCGGATATTAGGTAATCCTTTTTTATCTCAAAATCCCAGAGAAGTTTTTACGTCTCATTCTCTAGGATAGATTCTGGGTTGTGCATATGCCATTTGTTCAAATGGTCAAACGGCAGTTTCTTGCACAATTCCCAGTGGATCACTTTGTCCACCCTTGTCACTTTGATCACTTTGTCTAATACTCTTTCTGCACTATTGTCATGCATTCGCTTATTATGTGATAGATCGTGTCATCTCTTTCACCAAATAACCCACATCTGCTGTTTTTTGTGCCATAGTTGGTCCTCATGGCGTTTTTTTGTGCTGCTTTTAGCAGAGATTCAGGTTTTTACTTATGGTATCTCTTTCTTAGCAATGTTTAGGTCTTTTCGAGTGAGAATTCATCAGTTTGTTGGTTGAAATATCCATTCTCTTGTTTTTCTTTCCCTTTCCTAGTTATTCGCGTTCTTGTGATCGTTATGTTCGGTTCGTATTGATTTCTCCACGCTATTTTTAATGCTGTTAAGTCCTCTTCCTTCTTCTTTTCTCGATACATAAATCTGTCTATGGCATCTATCGGATGTAAGGCATTATTCATCGTCATTAGCTTTCTTGTCCTCTGGTCAATTTGTTCCCTTTGTCAATATCAAGAATGGTAGGGTGTAACTTAAAAGAAGTGACTGCATAGGAGCTAATCATTTTGATGAGCTTCCTGTTGAAGATCTTTGTTCCTAAAAGTTTTCACTTTCGTCAGAAATTCTCTTTATTTTTCATGTCCCCTTGTTTCATGGTTTCTGTTTCCAATATTCGTAAGTACCTGTAATTTTTCTTTTCTCCGAGCGTTCTGATATTTTTATGATTTGGTAATTCTATTCCTTCCGTTATTTGTCTTTTTCCACTTCTTATTAAAATGGCGCATCTTTGTTTGTTAAGTAACACCCCTATATCAAAACTGCATATTCTTTTTTTTTGTATGAGAAAGTCTTATTGTAATGTAACATATAAGTTATGAAAAAAGAAAGGCTAAATCAGTTGTGAGTAAGCCGGTTATATGTAAATGACTGCGTTAGTTGAGGATAACTAGAAAAAAAACTGAAGGTCCCAATATTTTGTACGCATGTTCACAGCCAGGGGAAGCTGCTGTTCCTACTGCCAAAACTAGACGAAAAGGAGGGCACGACTTTTTTTTTCGGGATTGGCAGTAAGACGTGATGAGAAAAAAACATTTGTTCACGATCCACGAAGATGTGAAGAGGTGAAAGTTTACTAACTTTATTTTTTGGAGGATAAGTTCGAAATGAGGCCTTTGACTTGACGCAACCTAGTTGAGATTATGTTAAAAATATAGCAGAAAAACAGGAAGAAAATTTGAGGTGTGTGTCTGCTCTCTCTTTCTCACCATATGTTGCTTGTCTTTTATGGCTAAAGCGGTCCACTCAGTTTCCATAGAGTCTTTATTTTTACCGACGATTACCTTCAAGTTAATAAAACTTTGGGTTGTTAACCAGTTTCTTGCTTTAGTCAACTTTTACCACGGCAGAGTCACACAGGGTCCTAGAGGTTTGAATGTCTATTTCTTACCGTTATGTCACGACTGTCTCTATACTGGCTTAACCGGTCGATGCCCAACAAGGCGTGCTTACATCGAAATTTAGGACATACAAATACAAACTGGAAAACAGAAGAAAGAAAAGAAAAGAAAATGGACGAAAACCGACAGAAAAGAAAAAAAAAGGAAAACGGAGTAAAAAGATAGAAAAAAGGGAGAGAAAATAAAGCACATGAAGACTCACGAAAAATAGAAAGGAAATAAAAAAAGAAAAACAGAGGAAAAACCGACGGAAAACAAAGAAAAAAAAACAGAGGAAAAACGACAGCATAGAAAGAAAAAAAAACGAGAAAAGAAAGAACGAGTCAAAATAGAGCAGACAGAAAACTCATCAGAAGAACCGAAAAAAAAAAAAAAAAAAGAAAAATGAAAGAAAAGAAAAAAAAAAACGAGGAAAAACCGGCGGGAAAAAAAGAAAATAAAGATAAACAGAGGAAAAACCGCAAGAAAAGAAAAATACAGAAAATGATAGACAAAGTAAAAAGAGAAGAATAAGAAAGTGATAAAAAAAAAAACACAGGAGAAGATCAGAAGAAAATAAAGGAAAGAAAAGACAGCAATAAAGTACACGGGGCAAGAGACAAACCCAAGACTAAGAAAAGAAGACAAATGTGAGCTAATAAGAAAAATGAGAAATTTATAGAACGTCGAAAGGCTAAGAAATATAATGCAAGCAACCCATGGGTTCGTGGGAGATATAAAAGCAGAGGGAAAGAAGAGGTGACAGCATCAAAATAAAAAGATGAAAAATAAAAGTAAGAACATGAAACAGCCACAAGACGAAGGTAGAAACAACAGAAAAGCAGAAAGAAAACAAACACGAGAAGGGAACATGAAATGTGAAAACAGAAGTAAAAAGAAATACAAGACCCCATGTTGAAGAAAAGATTAAAAGAAAACGTAGAACAAATGAAAGAAAAGAAAAAAAAACATACAATACCAAGAATTAAAGTAAAGATAAAATGAGAAAAACAATAGAACCAAAAAAAGAGAAAGAAAGAAATGCAAGACCACGAGTTGAAGAAAAGATAGAAAGGAGAAAGAATGTCGATGAACCGAAGGAATAGAAAGAAATAGGAGACCATGTGTTGAAGAAGAGATAAAGAAGACAAAATTGTATGAGAACCGAATGAAAAGAAAGGAATATAAGCCTAAGTGTTGAAGTAAAGATAAAAAAAAAAAGTAGTAGCAGAACCGAAGGAAAAGGAAGAAATACAAGAACACGTGTAGAAAACAGATGGAAAAAAAACAGCAGAACCGAAGGAAAAAAAATTCAAGAAGACCACGTGTCTGCATCCCCGATCCCCCCCAAAAAAACAAAACAAAACAGAAGAACAGAATTAAAGAAAGAAAAAGAAGGCTTCATTTTGAAGAAGGAGAGCTCCCTTCCCGCAAAAAAAGAAAGAAAGAAAGGGAAACAAAGAAAAAACCAAAGACACCACTAATTAGATTGAGTTACGTGCTCCTCTACTTTTTTTTTCCTTCATTAATTCAAGCTCTGTAGTCGGTACCTGTGATTTAAAGTAAGAAAAGAAGACGAAAGAAAAGCTAAACGAAAGAAGAGGATGGAGGGGAAATTATAGACAACAGAGAAAAGAGTAAAAATATCATTTTTTTTAATGTATTGTTCACTTTGCGGTTTTTTCGTTCAGTCCGGTTTGATTTTGAGCCTGACTGTCCGAGATTTCATCTACGTTGTGTTGGGGATTGTTTTTGACATACGGTAATGAGTTGGTTTTATAGAGAGACCTACCACTTCATATGTTTGAAAAGTGTCCCATAGAAATTGGGCAAAGAGGTGAGTTTACGAGACCCAGTTTTTTGGGTGGGAGCTCCAAAGACTACACATGACCAAGCGGATATGATGTGGGAAATATAGTAGAAAAGTAGGAAGAAAATTCAAGGTCTATACCAGCTCTCTCTTTCTCACCATGATATGTTACTTGTCTTTGCCTAGGGATTGCGGTGTTCTCAGTTTCCATACTCTCTTTCTTTCTCTCGGCGACTACATATAAGTTGTAGTAGTAAATAAACCTTTGGATGGTTTAACAGAGTTTCTTGCGTTCGTCTTCTTTTATCACAACTGGGTTACAGCCGGGTCTTACACGTATGAATGTCTATTTTGTACCGTTATGCTACATTATCCTTTTCATTTTTTTTGCAAGCACTTTGATGTCGTCCAAATTAATTGGGTATTCTTTTCTAGTGATTTAGTAAATTTTTAGCTCCCTGTGCTCTTTCTAAGTATGTAATTTATTGGCCTCATTGTTATTACAATAAAAGTAATGATGAAAGTGCATTCCCATGGACGATGCCTCTTTGGATTTGTACCTCAGCTAAAGTTTTTCCCCTCCTGTCAATTCCACTTTTTAGTTTTTCTAGGCTTCCGGGATGAACTTTTTGACAATGTCGGATATATATCATCATGCTTTGCGCTATCATGTTGTAGCCTTTGGGTTGTCAATACACGCCATGGCTACATTTTCTGTCCCATTTTGCTCATTTTGATGATGTGCTGATAAATACAGAGTAGTTCATCTGTTTCTTTTGTTCCCTTATGGTATCTGTTCTATTCTTTGGGCAACAGTTCGTGGCTTATAAGCGGGTAACAGATCTCCTCCTTAATCAGATCTGTTATAAATTTCCACTCGATAGGTAAACACGTTATCGGTCCATACTTGCTTCAAACCTGTCCCTTTTGGGGGTCATTTTGGATTAATGTAGTTTTCTCCTTAGTATATATCCGGGTATTTTTGTTCTAAGTATCTACTTAGCTTAAGGGCCAGTCTGTCATCAAGAGACGTGAATTTATTGAATCAGAATCCATCTATATAATCATCGCCGGGCGATTTCCTATTCACTACAATTTTCAGTGTTGCTCTGAACGATTCCAGGTGTATCAGCGCCTCCAGGCCTTCTTCGAGTCCTTTTAATTCTTTTCCAGGTAATCTATCAATTCATCTTTCCTGTAATATTCTTTAATTTCCTATATTATTGTCCAAATCGTTTTGATCTTTTGCATCTGGTTGTTGATAAATCTTCGTGCATTCTCCTCCTACTTGTTAGTGGAATTTTCTTTGATTATTCAAAAAAAAAATCCTGCTTTTATTGTATTGCTTGATCCTGTCTTGGTATCTTTTAATTCTCCCTTCTTGCAAAAGTACCTTTTGATATACCGCTTGAAGTTGTATTTTCAGATTTGTCAGCTGTTTTATTTTGGTCCCCTCATCGCTATATGTCCGAGTGTTTTTCCTTCCTTAGAATGTTCTCTTATCATGATTTCTTTACCGGTAATTCTTGTCTAAATTCTCATTCACGTTTTGTATTTCAGTTCGGCTTTCTTGCTACGGCATAAATTATCTCGATTAAATCAGTGATGTTGGAATATTGGATAATTACTATTATTATTACTATTATTAAATAGCGACAGTTACTTGAAAACATAACTGTGCATAAGTCATAAGTATTAAGATTATCATCAAAAAGTTACTTGAAACCATATAATTGCTTGTATAAAAGAATAGACTTCGGCTTTAATCTCCGATTGTTTATTCGTTTTTTCTTGGTGTGTGTGTCACACATGTGAGTAAAAATGTTGAATCTTTCAACTACAAGGATAGTAGTATCCTCAACTAGTGGGATAGTAATAATTCATTGCCATTGCTCCTACGTCCATTCTGACTCGGAGTGGTAGTGCCTGTTATGGTCCAATACATCCACTCTGACCCAGAGTCGCAATATCCCCCTCAATGTTCCAAAAAGTCCATTTCAAAATTATTATATCTGATAACATATAACTATGTGGGGGTGTCCTCGTGGTGTAATTGTTAAAGCGATGGACTGCGGAATCGTTGTAAGCGAGTTCGTACTCCAGTAACGCTATTACGTTCACTTACGGGCAAATACTATTGGGAAAGGTATGAATACCCTTATCCTCCCAGCTATGGGTAAAATAGTACCACTACTGTTCTTCTAGGAGAATGGCTTTGGCATTAAATAACCTAAAAAAGTTGATATGCCATTAAACAAAGAAACCAAACCTATAACTATGTAGATTTTTGTTATAAGAAAAAGATCCTTTAAGCCATAATTGTATACTTATGATTATCAACGTTTATAACGTCAAACTAAAGAAAATGTTATTATTTATTTGTAATCGTTAGTTGTTGGTGTCGGTTACTGATGGATATTGGGATGATAATGAGTTTCGTATCTGACTCCTGTTTCTTCTTACCCCATTGACTTGTCACATTTTGTAGTCTGTGAGAAACATTAAGAAAATTGAGGACGGATGGAAAGAGCCAAGAATACATTTTAACTCCAATTTTATTTTAGGGTCTAATGACTGTTTTATAGTGAGAATCTTTTCCAGTTAAGTTGAAATAGTCGTGTCTCCTAAACAAGGCGAAGAAATATATTAGAAAGTCATTTTCGGTGAGTTACAAGTTAGAGGGTACATTGAATGTTTAGTGAGGTATGTTTAGCTGAGACGGCTGCCAACAGGAGAAACAACTTATCGATAAGCTCGGGACTTGGCGAGCACGTGTGATACCTAGCTGGCAGCCAAGAAAAAAGGGCTATCCAGAAACACTGGGGAACGTTTATTAACCGAGAATTTCTTTTTAACGCTAAGAGTCTCTTTCTTTAGTCATGCGCCGTTGTTTCTTCCTATCAGAGGTCCACTGGGAAACTGCTACACTTTTTACTTTATTCATTGTATTTTTTTAAATTTATTTTTAATTAATCCCCACAAAACAAAATGAGCGCTTGCAAATTGCTGGTGTTTCGTTTAAACATCTGAAACCATGTAAGTGTGTGTAAATGAATGGTTATTATCAAATCGGAATGTTTAATTCTAATTGTTTTTATATCTAATTAAAACTTATTCCTATTCAATAGAACCATAATAAAAAAAAAAAAGTAATTAAAAATCACTTAAGAAAAAACTACTAAAAAAATTAAAATGAAGGTACAATGAATCTGATTATATTACTTCTAGTCATGAAATAACCCTACACGGTTTGAGATGCTCTTAAAACAGAGCAATCAATCAACCAAACAAATAGATTCTGACTTTATATTCTAGTGTTTGCAGCTTTAGACGTGAGAAGAATTGCAAGATTTTAAAGTGAATTATTTTCAGCTATTTAGCAAATACTAAATTGGTATGGAAAAAAAACACCAAATGTTTTTCGATTTTCACTAAATATTCTAATGGCTGTAATATTGATCGTAGTGGCGAAAAACTGGGATAAAAAAGAGAAGAAACTGCTGGAAATAGTCAAAAATCAATATGATTAATTTAGATGTTTAAGCATCTTGCTAAAATCTTCTGGGCCGATAACTGCACTTACACATTTAACTCTAGGTAAAACTCGGCATTTGATAGGCAGGATTTTATCCTTGATTAGAGATTAAGTCTACACCATGAAATCGATTTAACTTTTGCTTTGTCCACATAGACATGAGTGGATTTTGGCTGTAACACTCGATGGATAATTAATATGACTAGCAAAATTATGCACCCTCAAGGTGTAAGAATTAAATATTTAATGTAGTAAAGTATTGTTTTAAATTAGAAAAACTTTAGAAACTAAATAAAAACGAGCATGAAATATGCAAAACAGAAGGAATAAAATCGATAACAGAACAGCTTAGATGCTAGCTTTTCCCATCACTTCTGGTTATCACTGCTAATTTTATCTTATTTAACTATTAGAAATAATTAAAGAGAAAATAATAAAAGTACGGGTGTTACTTTTTTAAAATGGATTTTATCATCTATCGATGGACATTTTGCTTATATTTATTAGAAAGCAAAAATACCAAACAAATATTTATCAAAATTACATTCTTATGACCACTGTGCCAATAAGCTTTCCCGAGCACACTGTGAACTGCTATTTTGTAGTGAATGCCTAAATACAACTACTTATTATAAGGCGAAAAATATTGACAACATGAAACATTTTCATTTACGAGATTTAGATAAAAATCAACTCATGAACAATTTGACCAAAACGTTAAAGCATTTTGACGTCTGTGGAGAAGTAGTTTCGGTTACAGGCAGACTGACACGTAATCTTCACAAGAACAAATTTATATTTAGCGCAGAGTACTTGCTTTAAGAATATTAGTAAACCATCATTTATTGAAGAAGTAAATTTGGGGTTACGAAATAGATACTCTGATTACTGGAGTTAATTACAAGTTTCTTCCTGGATTTTTGTTAATCTCCCTGTTAAAATAGCTATTCGCGCAGTTTTTGACTGATTATCGATAATCGATCCAATGGAAATCTGCTCAATATGATAAAGCAAAACAGGGATTCTTCTAAGCTATAGTCATCCCAATACAACTGTTTTTTCACCACTTGCATGAAACACTTGGGGGAAAAGCTAGATAGTAACTACTACTACTTTTTTTTGGACAAACGCCTAATAAACAGCAGCTGTATAACCATTTACACCCAATAACGAAAATCATTCAAGAAAGGCGAGCAAGACTGCTTAGCATTTTAACAAATAAGTAATTTTCTCCGATAGACACTTGCATAAGGACACACCAGCATTGGCCGAGCAGCAAAAGTTTATATTCATCAACTCTGTGCTGACACTCGGTGTTGTCTAAAGGATTTGCTAAGTGTGATAACTAAGAGGAAAAACTAGAGCGATTGACAAAATAATTCCTGCTGTTGGCACGACTTGATGATGATGATGATGTATGACATGGATATATTGATAACGATACTCTTTAATAGATATATTTACCAAACTCGAGTAGGATGTAAGTAGAGTTTAACAGGTGTAATATCAGAATTTTTTTCTAGACTGGTTGCAATACCAAGGTTAAAGAACCCAGTCTGCTCTAATACTTACTTATAGCTATCCATCTATGGGCAAGTAGTTGAGTCAGAAATATCAAGGAAATGTCAACTCTTTTTAGCTTGTGCGCTGGCTTTAGGTCCCATGCTGATAACAGCTTGCTTATTAGCAAGATCCTCGTTAAAACAATGTGTTAAAACAGAATTAATGGCTATGTTATATAACTAATTGTTGAAATCTATTATGGATATGAGTCTGGCATTCAAATTAAGTACTGAGCCGTTTAACGCGTAGAAAATTAGCTGCTCAGTTAGAATGATTGAGAGCAATTGAACGTTGGTCAAAAGAAAGGTTGGTTCTGACTGGATATTTTCAGTTAAGAGACAAAATATTTCCTATTACTTAGAAGTAAGTTTGCTCGTTTGTAAGAAGAGTTTGACAGGTGGTTTAAATTCTCCATCTCTATTCTTATCGCAACCCGTTTAGTCGGACAGATGGTGGGAATTTGAAAAGTCGCCAAAGAATAAAAGCAATGAATGCACAGAAAAATGAAGTCGTATTGTTATTTATCATCCTAACAGAGAAGAACATAGAATATGTGAGATAGTAACGGAAGACAACGAAAAAAATGATAATCGTGACGCGAGGTGACGGATAGGACAATCAAAGTAGTGGAGAAGTTAGGGCCGATCAGCCAAATAAAGAGCAAGATATAACATACTCTTAATAAGAAAACAGTTCCTATAGGCAATAAGACGTCTCTTATTCGAACCTTCTTGTGAATGGCATCAACTTCTTTATCAGTGGTTTTGGCTTTTGGACGACCTGCACGTGGGTCATCTTCTGAGCTGTTCCTACTCAGTTTCAATCACGCAGCCCACTTTTTCACAGACGCGTAGGAAGAAGAGTCATCTGCAAGTATCTGTACCATGTCAGCAAGAATTTCCTTGAACGTCATATTTTTCTTTTTGTAGATAATTTATGACTGATCGAGTCTCTCTTTTGACAATTTTTCGATTTGTTGCTCACTTCTCACCTTTGTATTACCCTTACCTGCACAAACATTAAGACGTGAATCTTTATTTATTCCTCGCTTTGCTGATTTATTTATTTTTAGCTTAATGAGATGCGTAAGTTGCCATAAAATGTTCCCATTGAATTATTACAATTATCTTTATGCAATTGTTATATTATTCAGAAAAATTCTCGTGAGTAGATGCCTTTCACATAATCTAGAAATTTCTAAGTTAAATATATCTACGTAGTTAATTTGTTATAATGCGTGTGCGCGCACCGCCCCACACAAACACTCACACAAATATATATATATATATATATATATATATATAGATATATATATATATAGAGAGAGCGATAGATAGATGTGAAAGCCATGAAGGTTTGGTTTTATGGAATATCAACTATTGTAGGTTATTTAATGCCAAATCCATTTTTATACATTATAAAGTTCCTTTTCAAACAATTTAGTTTAGCATAAGTACTTACGACCCTATCAGGTGTTACCACTCCGAGCATGAGTGGAGTTGGGAGCAACGGCAACAAAGGGGTACACTGCATTCCCCAGAGATACATTACCGGATCCTTACCATCCGATTGTTTAATGTCATATCCAGAGTTCTCGTTAGGGGGTCTTGCCCCTCGGCAGAGAAACAGACGGTGTATTCTGCAGCCCCCGCTGACTAGGATAGATAGATAGATAGATAGATAGATAGATTATCACATAATTATTTTTTTAATTCTTAATTATACAGGTCAACAATATCTGAGCGCTTAAGGTAAAAAAAATAAACGAATGTTTTAGACTTAGACTGATTCCAATTCTGTGCTTAGAACAGTTATAACACTTCAAAACGTTGTACAATGTAAGTAATTAGCAATGAGTAGAGACATAAACAGTCCTATTACCAGTGCTTATAATCAAACTTGGCCTCATAAATAATTCGTAAAGGCAATGACATACGATAATCGTAGATAATAACACCTTAAAATAAAATAACGTTCATAGAAAATTGACACTAAAAAAATGACCCGATAATTGATATCTGACAGCAGGTTCTGAAGTAGACTCAATAAACTTGATTTGGTGGTATGAAATTCATTCGTATTAATTGTACGTATGTTTCTAGGTTTTCGTAGATTCTGACTTAAGAAACACCCAGCTTACAATGCAAGAAAAATAGAATGTCAGTCAATGCAATCTCATCCCAATTTTCCACCTAATCCGGGCGAGATAAGTGATGAGCATGTTGTAAAATTCAAGCAAAATATTTCGGGGACGGAAATTTGAGGGAATTTGTTTTTAAATTCCAATATGATTGGTGATCATCGCTTGCACTTTTTAAAAAAAGTAAAATTAAGTGTATCAAACATTTTTGAGGGCTACTGGCCAAGGCTTAGTTTGAATAATAGATCGAAGAATACTGTTTTATTATTTTATTCAGGCTTTTTTTTCAAATAAAAAGTGTTAAAAGTACTATTGTAACTTGATGAATAATAGGTACTTAAAACAATATCTTTAAAACATTATGTAATATGATGAATATGATATAAATATGTGAATGATTTTTAATAATATTTTAATGTGTGCTCATTTTTTATTTCCACTCTAGCAGTATACTCATATAATATATCGTAACACCTAAGAACCCCTTCCAACAACACAAACAGAAGTATTTACTTCGATAGCTAGGACATATATGGTAGACGGAGCGAAATTCGACCGGCCTCACACAACAATTACAAGACGAAAGGGACAGAAAACAAATAAATGACCATGAATATATTTTTAATCAATTCAAAACTGAGCTATGTGATTCTCAGATAGCTGATCGTAGCCTCTTTTGCAATTCATTCGAAAACTCGTTTTGACCCATCCAAGCAGCAGAGAGCAAACATGTCCAATAATAGGCTTAACTATCCTCGATGTTCTATGTGACAAACTGCCAACAATCTTAACTTACATTTAGATTTTCCAAATGCCTCTTTTCCAGTTATAACTCTGATACATCCCTGAAGGAACACTCAAAAAACATCGCGAGCCACCGTAAACGAGCTAACATTTTTATTATCTCATATACGTCTCGTTTTCATTGTTGTGTTACTTATCATTCCTTAACTCTTTCTTGTTAGTGCAAATTATGATACTGGAAGACGATCACATTTATATAAGACCGAGTAACACGAGCTGATACTACAATCCTTGCTTTAAATATTTATGTTTTAAATAACATTGTATATAACTTTATAACCTGACCTGATGGCTACATTCTAATTTCAGATTTGAATGTAGGAATTCGAATTCAGATAAAAAGGGAACAATCTTCTTTAACAGCAGAAGAAACATTTTTAAAAATTTTCTGTGTGATAAGAAAAGTAATTAATTAGAAATAACATTAGGCCAGTTCCCTCTAAAAGAAATTTAACACTGAAATACTCGTGAATATGTACATTTTACAAACTTTTTCTCCGTCTATGGTAACTTCATGAAACTTGATAAATTGAAAATGAGAAATTATTGTTTAAAAAGAAACTTTTTTGTTTTGATGTCTTATTAAAAACATATCCATTTTTTTGTTTATTTATTTTTAACTAAAGCGATTTGAAATTACATGAAAAAACTCAACATGACTAGAGTAAGACGTTTACAGCAAGGCAAAAACGAAAACCTTTGCCACTGGTTGACTACTCTGCGGAAAAGATTTAAATTTTAGACTTGATGGTTAAGTGGACCTCTCGTTTTGCTGGGATTTTTTCTGGCTTAAAAGGTTGATTTATATACCGTAATTTATGGTATGTATGCATATATTAATGATAGCGTTGTTGTATAAGTCGAATTCTAGTTTTGTAGATATTATTAGAAGCTTAAACAGTTGATTTATACACAGCAAATTATGGTATGTCTTTAAAGAAAAAAAAACACTGTATTTAAAGAAATAAACGTACATGTTCATACAAAGACGCAAAACGTATGAAGCAAAAATACGCTCACATTAGGAGAACCATAATTATAAAAAAAACACATCCAGTCGACATTTCTCAGTAGCAGGGAAAAACACATTACTTTAAATGATAGATTAAAAATATTTTCGATCATCCTGTCTCGAATATGGTAAGGCAAAAGTTATTAATTTGATTCGTATGTATAATACCCCACCACTAACTTTTGTTTGAAAGATCTGGAAAAATTGTGGGACTTATATACAAATTTTTGTGGTAATAGACTAACTGGATTTTTTCTTTAGTTGATTTAAATTACATAAATGTACCTTTCTAAATATTTAAAGAGATATAAGGAAGAAAAGCCCAAAATCTCCAACAATGAGATCACATAAAACGTTTTAAAAATACAAACAGATCTTGCTGGTGGCGTAATTCTTATCATCGAGATAAATGGAATCATAAGTTGAGTCCAGATTTCAGACAATTAATTTCAAGTTAAGCCTCTTGAGAAGAGCATTTATCTTATTTAGCAACCCCTCCGCTCGGGCAGGATATGACACAAGGTCATTTTTAAGCGGAGTTTAACAGGTTTGAATTCAGAGTTTTCCTTCTCCTAGATTAGTTGCCTCACCAAGGTTGAAGAACGCAGTCTGCCCTAATATTTATCCATAGCTGGAGGGAGAATAATTAGATTCATACCTTTCCCAAGGGTATTAGTGCTATGTGAAATGCAATGTCTCGTCCTGGATTTGAACTCGTGTCTCCGTGTCCATTTCAAACGACGATAACCATTACACGACGAGAACCTCAAGAAGAGCCTTTATCTCTTCTCAGCTTTGATTATATTGAACTGACTTGGCTTTCTAGCTCGAAAACAGACACAATCCGAGGTAAGGGGAAACTCTAAAAGCAAATATCCTATCCACACATCAAAAGCCGGAGAGGCAGAGAAGCCCACTGCTTCCAATGTCTTACAGACCTTAAAAATTGAGGCGCTTGATGTATGACAATTTTCTTTGTAGGATATTCAAACGGTTACCCGAGTTCAAATCCGGGACCAGGTTGCATTTCACATAGTGTTAATCCTCTAAGAGAAATGTATAATCCAATTATTCTCCCGCCAGTTATGGATGAATTGGGCTCTTTAGCCTTGGTATGGTTACCAGTCTAGGATTCAAACCTGTTAAACTCCTCTTAAAAATTGACCTCGTCACATTCTGGTTGTGGCAGAGTGGTTAGATAAATTTATAAAGAACTTGGCAAAGACTTGACTCCTGCAGTGGACTGTGAAAAAGGCTATGTCAATGGAATGTGATGGGATGGGAAACATTGTGTCAGAACGATTACCGATGCTTTTCATCAGTGTGATTTAAGCAACTGTCTCCTGATTTCGAAACAAAGGAGGACAAACTGACATCCCAGGAATTAACAAATAAAACCCGTTTTTTGAAAATTGTCTGCAGAGCCAACGATTTCTTTTTGATCTGCTCCTCATTTCCATGCTTCATATTGACATTTCTATAAAACTGAGCCTTGAATTTCTAAACAAGAATGCATTAATTATTTCACTTAACACGTTTTATGTAATCCTCCTGGAATATAACGACTCAATATCGTTTGAATTAATATCGATAATACATTTTTTTTCCATTGGGAGATTGCGCTTTCAAGTATTGTGCAGAGTGGTTTTATTTTGTGAGTAATTTGAATGTATTAAAAGCCTTAATTATGATACTGACTTGGTGAATTCATTAATATAATGCGTCAAAGATGAATTATTAAAGATGATGTTACGAGTAGTTTTTTAAAAAATTATTCAAATAATTAAAAAAAAAACGAATAGAAAATGAATTATTTGATAAAACCATGATTACCGTAATCATTTTCGAATAACAAGCACTCAATGATCTTGTGAACTGCTAAATTTGGAATTCAAAATTCTGGGAAACAAATTTTCGTGAATAATACACACTAAATTTTTTGAATTTGTAGCAGTTGAATCTACGGTAAATTTAACATTTGTTCAATTTTAATCGGTTCGTACTGAACAAAAATAAAAATATATAATTTAAATCATATTTTGGAATACACAATTTACGTAGAATTTTTGCCAAATATATAGTCATGTTCAAGTTAAAATGCTACAAGTTTTCGACGAAAATAACATTAGATTAGAAAGAACAAAATTATAAACGAACACACATTCAAGTGGATATTGGTCTTAAACGCCGTAAATACATTACTTTGTATTAGAAATATTGATTGTTTTCGATCATCCCGTCTCGAAATTGGTGAAGCATGTGACTAGAAAAATGTCAATTATATAGTTCTCGTGTATAATGCGTACCTGTAAAGTTTTGGCTAAAAAGTCTTTAAAATAGTGTGTTAAAAACTCAAACGATACTGCAATAAATGTCTACGTCTGAGAGGATATTCAATCAATTTAGGGTTTTGAACGATGTTTTAATGAAACGCCGATACTAACGCAAAAGTACTGAATATTAGAGTGCTCGCCAATGGTACAGGAGACTGAGGTCCAGGTCGAGTCAAAGACTCAAAATGATACTTGATGCCGCCTTGCTTGAAATTCAGCATTATAAGGTAAGGATCAAGTGTAAAGTGGAGCAATCCCCTACACTTCGGTGTATTAGCAACTGAAAAAGGAACCTTTCACTCACCCACGACTAAGGTCACTAACTTTATATATATATATATATATATATATATATGTGTGTGTGTGTGTGTGTGTGTGTGTGTGTGTGTGTGTGTGTGTGCATATGTGCGTGCAAGTTTGCATATGTGTGTGTGGTTTTGTAAAATATCATTTAAATTCCTCTCAAAGCAAACCTTAAGTATAGGTCGACCTTTGATTTATGGTCATTGTACTTTAACTTCTTTTGTTCCATTAGATGAACCATCCTGGTCAATAAACTGGCATTGTAGGTGGATATGGTATTATTTTTTTTTATTCCTCTGGAACTTGTGGACACCTGTACATATTAGCGAACTGTAAATGCTCGTATTTCTCTTTGCTAAAGAAAGGGCCCGATTGTCCAGCAGATTATTGTGAACCATTCCTTCTTTATTTTCTTTGCATCATTTCAGCTGATTCTGAAGCCAGTTCCATGCCAGGAGAGAAGACTTTATATATATATATATATATATATATATATATATATATATATATATATATATATATATATATATATATATATATAGTGCAAAGCGCATTAATGCAAGTGTTAAAAAACATGCATCGAAAAACATGCTTGTGCACCCATTTAGTGCAGTGCCCGTTTTGATATAATTAAGATTCTCTAAGAACCCTTAATTCAAATGCAGATGTCACCTTGACATTAAAGCATAAAATGATATCAGTTGTGCTTCTTCCTTGCAACTCTATTATTCATTTATCAATAGCACACTTTAGTTACATTCATTAAAGCAATGATAAAAGATTATCTGCCCCCTCCTTCACTCTAAAGCATGACTTTACCTTTAAAAATAAATGTCTGTGAAGATTAATGTGTTTTTTGTTAGTTTTGTCTTTTAAAGTAGATATTTAAAAATAATTCTATTCCCGTGCAATCAGCTTACATCGGTATTAAATAAAAGTGAATAGTTTTTTGTTATGTATTTTTTGATGTGTATACTGGCAGGGATATCTCAATGATTAGAAATAGAGAAAATAATTTCGATTCTTGAGGTCCTGGTATTAGTTGAAATTATCAGTCATTATCAGTAATTTTATTTGTGGATGTAAATAAATCTCCAAACGAATAGCAGGGTGGAAGTCAAAAATGCTCATATAAACTGAACTTTTTAATAGAAAGAATATGGTAAAATTTTGCAGTTCAACAATGATTTCTATGATATTCAGAAATGATATTCAAAGATTTTTTTTTTTTTTTTGCTCAATGACATATCAGCCTTCGTGAACTATTTAAAGTCAAAGCTATCTTTTCAGGAGAATGATCATGATACTATTTAAGTACGAACTAGAGGTGGAGTTAAAGGAGTTCATTCTTTTCATTCTTTGAAAGATCACTTAATAGTTCGACTGGAGTTCGAACTCGTTCACTATAATATCGCAGACGAGCACGTTAGCCACTGTGTTACTTGACCAGATGGCTTGCGCTATAGAATTCACCGAGTGGTTCTCTGCAGAGCCGTAATACCCCCATCCCAACGAGTATCCTGGATATGACACTAAACAATCTGATAGTGAGATCCCAGTAATGGTGGAGCTTTGAGGAATCCAGAATACTCCTTCATTGCCATCGCTCCCTGGTCCATTCTGGCCCAGAGTGGTAGCACTGGATAGGGTCCTATCTATGGATTAGATAGAACTAAACTGTGTTGGTTGAGATGAGATTTTTTTTTACATTTAAACTGCGTACCTCTACAGAACTGAATTGTTTAAAATAGAACTGTTTTGACATAAACTGCATCTTAATATTATGGTGAATTTACTGAGATAAAACTGATTCTTTTTTAACTCTGGGAATTGCCCAGTCGGCTGGGTCTGTAGAATATAAAAACTGCTTTTCTTTAGAGAGGTTAGACCCCCCGCAAACGAGTGCCCAGTATATGACACTAAACAATCTGATAGTGAGGTTTCAGTAATGCTGATGTTTTGGGGAATACGGAGTACTCCTTCATTACCATTGCTCTCAGGTCCACTCTGCCCCCACGTGTAAGCACCTAGTAGGGTCCTATCGATGGGTCATATAGAATTAAACTGTACTTATGCTAAACTGAATTGTTTGATATGGGACTGTTTGATATTTAAACTGTATACTCATGCTAAACGAAATTGTTTGAAATAAAACTGTTTTGAAATTTAAACTGTTTACTTAAGCTATTTTTAAAAAAAATAAACTGTTTTTGAAATTGAAATTATACTTACGCTAAACTGAATTGTTTGAAATAAAACTGTTTTGACATTCAACCGTGTGAAAAAAACTGTACTTATACTAAACTGAATTATTTGAAAAAGAACTGTTTGATTAAACTGAATACCTTGAAATAGAAATGTTTTGACGATTAAACTGAGTACTTATGCTAAACTGAATTGTTTGAAATAGAGCAATGTATTTGTATGAAGATAGATTTGGCATTGAATGACTTACAAAGGTAGATATGTCACAAAACACCAAAAAACAAACACTACACCATAGAGATCCCCCTATTTGTCACAATTGTGTTGAACTGCATGAAATATATAAATAGTTGCAAATCCACTTCATGGGTCAGGATTATTCTTTTTTTTTGGGGGGGGGGGTTGGCCGTTAAATTTTTAGAATTCACTTAGATATATAGATAAATGGTAATGTTAAAGAAAAAATACTTCAAAACAGTGGATATCTTTTTGATTTTTTAAGATATTGTTTTCAGCAATATGCATTCATAGAAAAATACCATTAGAAGCCTAGATACATAAATCGGTATATAGTTTTAAAAAAGTGGGGGTTCTTGCGGATATCAACAAGCGGTTGGGTTTACCTAAATGAAAAGAAAACAAAGTGAAACAAAATAACTGTCAATTAAAATTATGGAAAGTGTCATAAAACTTATTCAATTAGTCAATCCAGAGAGGAGTGAGTAAAAGAGTGAGCAACATTCCCAGTTAGTTTTATCTAAAAAAAAGCAATTATGAAATATATGGGGTGGTTAAAAAAGTAAACACAGAGAAAATCCACGATAGTCATCCAAGTTCAACCACATCCAGTAGGGATTGAACTCAGTTCCACAGGCCGAAAACTAATGAACTATTTCCCATTCTACGAATTAAACTTTTCTCGATATCATTGTTTTCTTATTTTTTCATTCTTTTAATAATTACAAATAATATATCTGAATATATACCTTGGTTTCTTTGTATCATATCAACATTCGGGGATTATTTAATGCTAAAGAGATCTTTGCAGAGGGAGGGCAGTGGTGCTGTGTTATATATTGACCCTCTACCGAGCCGTCAATAATTACAAATAATGTATCTGAATATATATCTGAATATATATCTTGGTTTCTTTGTATCATATCAACATTCGGGGATTATTTAATGCTAAAGAGATATTTGCAGAGGGAGAGCAGTGGTGCTGTGTTATATATTGACCCTCTACTGAGCCGTCAATCAAGAGATGCACATGTGTAAATAAGCGGAAGAATAGCGGAAGCAGGTTGACGTAAACAATAATATAACCAGGTGCACAGAGGGTTCGAGTCAGTTGGGAACAAGCTGCCGAAGTAAGAGCCAGAGGCAGACAGAGGGCTTAAGGCCCTCAGTGACCCACGGTTGAGCAACCCCAGCCAAGATGGGGAAGAAGTGCTGCTATGGTCGCAAGAAGAACTGGGTCAATATAGATGTCTGTCCCCATCTCCAGCTCATCTCTCACACACAACCAACATCACCCTTTCAAGAATAAAGTGTGAGAGATTATACTTTTATAAAGAAGTGCATTCGTTCGTTCATTGAAGTTCGTATATTATGTTTGATTATGTCTCTGCTTATATTTTTATTACAGCTATACAACAACTGGGCGTATAAGGGTTCTATATCTTTTGCAAAGGTGTTAGTTCAAAAGTGAACCTAACAGTGTGACTGGAGTTCGAACTCTCTCACAACGATGTCACTGTCCAGCACGTTAGCCACTTCACCCAAGGTACCTGTTCCCAATATATCTTAATTATCACCAAACCAACTTCAGAGGAATGTGTGGGATAAAATATTATTATATTTTACGAGATAACAAAATGTAATTAAATGCTGCCGTAATATATACATTTAAAAATTAATTCCTGTCTGCTGTGATGGAGGAAATTATTGGTGTTTTACCCACAAATAAATACTCATTGGGGCTATAAATTAAAAAGAAAGAAACACTTCCTTTGTGCTTGTATTTATGTCAACAGCTGAATAATATTAATCGTCTCAATAAACTATTAACAGTCAAGTTAGAAGTCGTTGATGGTCAGGTGAGTATTTAAAGATGACTTAGGGAAATCTTCGTTTTATTTGGGACACTTAACATTTGTAGGGACTAACGTTTTACAAGCACCACTTTTTTAGAGGCTTCTATTGATTCGTTAAAAGATGCTAACAGTTTCTTTCGGCCTACGTTGTTAGAAAATCCACTGAGATCGCGCTCCTGATCGGTTAAAACATCATAAATGCGGGAACCAAATGATGAATGTGTATTTGTCAATATTTTTGTCGTCTTGAATCAAGTGACAACATTCGAATCTATTCTCAACATTTTACAAGTGTGTGACCCCTAATTTTCGTTACTCTATAATGATTTATTTTTCCTATTAAGAACTAACAACCAAATAACAGATCCTATCGTCTTCGCTTAGAAAATGAGGACTGTATCCCCTGTAGTGTGTAAACCGAGCAAAAAAAACGAGGTGTCCTGAGTATAAAACTAAACAAAATATGATGGTGAGGATCCAGTTAGGGAGGACTAGAAAGTATGGGCGTTAATCCCTGGACCAATCCAACCCATAATAGCAGAGCCTGTTAGGGCTCCACCAATGGGTCAAGTAGATCTGTTTAGAAATCATTCATATTCGATAGAGCCCGATAGGCTGGGGCTATAGATCACGCCGACTGAATCTCTTTAGAAGAGTGAATCCCCCATCAACGAGTCTCTTCAGTATTATACAAAAATGTCCGATGGTGAAGCCCCAGTTCAGGAACTCTGGGAAATGTGGACTACTTCTTTATCGCCATTACCTCTAGGTCTACAATAACACGGAGTTGTAGTAATTGTTAGGGTCCCATCTATGGGTTAAATGGAATAAGTATCCAGGGTATGAGACTAAACTGTATCTTTTGATAAAGGTTGAGTTCTGGAGCTCTGGGGAAAGTTGAATTCTCCTTCATTGCTATTACCCCCAAGTCCACTCTGATCTGTAACTGTTAAAGTTCCATCTAATTGTCTAATGGTAATTTTTACTTATTTTCTATACTTGAAACCATTTAACTGTTTGACAACAAATAACTGATATTAAACTGAGAAATTGATATTGCATAGCAATACTTTAAACCATTTAAATGGTTTTAAAAAGGAAAAATTAGTGTTTGATAGCATCACTTGAATCCAATTAACTTTGTGCATATAGTGAAGAGAAATATTGGAAATTATAAAACATGTGCAAATTAATTAACTCTAATTCATTCAAAAAATGAACTTCAAATTTTTCACATAAAAATTATGTATAAATATGTCTAAAAGGTTTGTATATTAAATAACCATCTAGGGTAAATATCCCATCAAACCAAATAATCTGATGCTAACCTAATTGTAATCGATAGGATCATGATCAAAAAATACACTCCTGAGAAATTACTAAACAATAAATAAATTCTGATCTTTCATGAAATTGATTGACCAAACTCGAGGAATAATATAAGCATGAGCAATGCAGCATTCTGGCGAATCGAAAAAAATAAAAAAAGGAAATTGCAAGTTGCCATTTGTGGGCAAACACAGCACCTGCATTTAATCGACTTTATTACGAGGTGGTGCGATGGTAGATGTTAGGCTGTGTTGCTCATTGTCAACTTACCAGAACTTTTAGATTAAACATCGTAAGTTTGTCTTCAATTTAACAAACTAAATGACATGGTGAAAACAGTGGCGACGACATTTGTGCTATTTTTTTTTCTTTGAATTGTTGAACAACTGAATAAAATACGTTTTTTTAATTGCAACATTTTTTTGTACGCAGAAAAAAAATTAAACTCCATACTTGAGGATAATCGGGAAATCAACCAACTTAAATCTTGTTAA
This sequence comes from Sepioteuthis lessoniana, assembly GCA_963585895.1. NCBI lineage: Eukaryota > Metazoa > Mollusca > Cephalopoda > Myopsida > Loliginidae > Sepioteuthis > Sepioteuthis lessoniana. The sequence continues at coordinate 103,478,764 of OY757905.1, read as the reverse complement.
CTGAGTTCGGATTTGAGCAGACGAAGGTAGAAGTTTAAAGAAATCAAATTTGCCAGCAATAAATTGAAAATCTTTCACAGACTTACATTTAAGTTACTGGTTCATTGTTGGAAATGTAATTACTGAACCGCTGATAAAAGAAAATATTCAAAAGAAAAAAAAAAGGTAAATCAAATACAAATATTCGAAAAAGGAAATAAAAACACGCCATTTTGTTGATATTAAAGAGATTTAATAAAATTAATTTATCTATGTTTACAGAAGAAATTTACATGATAAAAACATTAGAATTTGCAAAAGCTTTGAAAGAAGAAAATAAATTCTATGCAATAGAGAAAACAGAAATGTAACATGAGGTTTTGTATCGATTGATCTTTTTTAAAAAGAAAAAAAAGGTAAGAAAGATTATTTGACAAGTTCAGAGGAACATCTACAATAGAGAATAATACATTAATTGTTCATTTGGGTTCTTTGTTCAAAGGCAAATAAACCTTCATGCGATATTTAAAGTCAAAACCATCTTTATTGAAGAAGAGCAGTGACACTATTCAACCTATGGCTGGAGGGATAAATGGGGTTCATAATTTTCATGAGGGTATTATTCCGAAATTAATTTCTCAATGTCTTTCTCTCTCTCTTTTTCCATTCTCTGTCTCTCTCTGTCTCTGTCTCTCTCTCTCTATATATATATATACTTACGAGCATCATTAATTAAGTTTCCAGACTTTTTTCGTATGGGCACCTTTATAGATAGTACACACATGAAACTCTAGTTCCCTTCGAAGTAATTCCCTCCGGCTACAATGCACTTGTTGTAGCGTTCCAACATCTTCTGGAAGGCCCTATAGAAGTCCTCTTGTGTGAGTGTGTCAATGACCTTCGTCACAGCCTCTTTCATCTCCTCAATTGTCTCATAACGACAGCCTCTGAGCTTAGGGGATAACCGAAATCACGGGGAGCAAGGTCTGGACTATAGGGAGGGTGACGAACTGTCTTGATGCCCATCTTGGTCAAATAGTCTATGACAAGGATGGAGTCGTGGACTGGTGCATTGTCCTGGTGGAAATGCCACTGACCCGATTTGAAGAGTGCTGGCCTCTTCCGACGGAATCTCTTCCTGAACTCCCTTATACCTCAAAATAGTAACCCTATTCCTAACCCTAACCCTTTGGCCAATCAGTTCTAGTGTATTGACTTCCTTACTCCTCCCACACCTCTCATCATCCCTCACAGACTCTCTGCCTTTCTTGTATCTTTTATGCCACTCAAATACTGATGTTTGTTTCATGCAAGATCCTCAAAAAGCAGTCTGAAGTATTCCATACGTCTCTGTGGCATTTTTTCCAAGTTTAAAATAGAACTTTATAGCATATCATTCTTTTAAAGTGTCATCACGTCCAGATTGCATTTTTGAAGTTCACCAGCTGTGACAATCCTGTTTTAGTAGGGTGTATTCTAATTGCTGCTGTAGCTGTTCATTTGAACCTGAAATGATAAAAAAAAATGGTCAGTCATCCCATATGATGTATAGCAATAACATACTGTATTTTCAAGAGTCTGCAACGATTGTAAATGCTTGTACGGAAAAAAATTCTGGAAACATATACTAATACTAATATATATATATAAGTAAGTTAGCGACCATAGTCGAGGGTGACCCGAAGGCTCCCTTTTCGATAGCTACTACACCAAGGTGTAGGGGAGGGCGCTACTCCATTCCCAGGATTGCTCCACTTTACCCTTGAACCGTACCTTATAATGCTGAGTGTTAAGCAAGGTGGTATCAAGTTCCATTTTTAAAGTCTTTGGTATGACTCGACCTGGGATTGAACCCAGGTCTCCCGGGCCATTGGCGAACACTCTAACCGCTGGGCCACGTGGATATCTTATTCAACTAATGATACGGGGGTAATAGGGACGGCTCGTAAGCTAAAACACAAGTAAGTATTAGAGTGGGGCAAAAACAGTCTTTGTTTCTGATATTCTAAAATTTGATTTGGATCATGAAATAACTATTATGAAAAGTGAAAGTGTAGATGTAAATAGCCTAACCAACTCAAAGTACTAAGTGTGCCGTGAATAGCACACTGCCTGGATCATAACAGACAAAGAAATTAAAAGAGAGTTTTTTTGTTCGGGAATGAAATCATTTTGGTGAAAAAAAATCTATATCGATACTAAAAGGAGCAGTGCCTACTGTAACGGTTATTGTCGTAGGAAAAGGTCTTGATAACCCGATTTAAAATCCTAGCCTTTACTTATACTCTAATACTCTGGGAATAGTTGTTAATCCTTCTCTTCGATATGAGTATATAGGATTGATTGGGCTCTTTTATCTTCTTAAGACCTCCAGTCTAGAAGAAAAAGTTATTATTCAACACAAATGGAGGTATATTAGCAACTCTATGACAAAAAAAAATGCTTGCTCCCGAACCCATTGCACCAGCAGTAACGTGGTATGGCTGTGACCCAATATATTTTAATGAACACAGTAACCTGAGTTCAATTCCTATACCAGGCTGTTCGCTTTTCCCAGAGTGTTAGTACACAAGGGAAAATATACACCCAACAATTCTTCCACAAACTATAGGTAAATAGTGGGGAGACTGTGCTTTTTAACCTAGGAATGGCATTCGGTGTAAGGGAAGGAAAACTCTGAATTCAAGTCAGTTAAACTTCGTTTAAATTTGACCTTGTAACACACACTGCTTGTGCAGAGGTGTTGGGTGAATTCATATATGCCTTAAGAAGTTTGAAAGATTCGGTTAGAGAATATACGTTTTTAAATCGTGTATCCTCTCATTTATGGTATTTTCTTTTATTTTTTTCATTCTTGTCTATTTTCACCAGTTACATAAAAAATTGGTTACTTTTAGAAAAGTTGAAATCTATAACGTAAATTTTTGGCCAGGTGACCATTAACGAAATCACGGGTGTTCAAGAAATTCGAAAGAGAGAAGAGTGCCTGATATTTGAAGAGGTTCGTCGACATCCAACTGCATTTGACGAGAACTAATGGAGGACTATTGAAGAAGAGGGTTCACGAAGAAAAATTAAGAAGTTGCAGAAAACAAGATGTTAAACGATCAAAAGTTCCCTATATTGCTAACAGTAAATTTAAAAAAAAATCAACCTGTTTGAGCCACATGACCTAAACGAAAATACATTTAAAAAAAATTAAAATAAATAAATGAATAACAATATCGCCATTGCCAAGGCTGTTTTACAATAAAAAAAAATAAAATTATTTCTTGATCAGCATTATTTCAAAGACAAAGATGCATTGCATACGACACTCGACAGCGTTCCATGCACTGGATGAATTGAAATGAATTACTTAAATATTTATGAAACCAAAGCTGAAACTTAAGTTTGATGATGAGTTTTTGATGGTCAGTTAGTGAAAACACTCACTGTAACACTTGTACTTTTGTTAAAGTATCACAGAAGAAAGCTATTGTAAGAAAATAGATAAAATAAACTAGGAACTGCAACATTTATGCGCAATAATCGAAAAGTATACTGAGATTTCATGAAGACAGCAGATCTGGTATCTCACAAATAAAGAAAATTAGAAATAGACCGAAAAGGACAACAGAACTCTGACTCAATCAGCTTACTTTCCAGGTATCACACTGATTTCTTGCTAGAGATATTACAAAAAAAAACCAACACAATAACTAAAGTTTTTCAAGGTATACTCCTAATTGCATAATAATTCTAAAGGTATTATTAGAAAAAGCATAATTCTACCTATGTCCTTTAATAATTGTCATATTTCGTTGATTGATTTTACATGGAAATGTAACATCTATTTTAGGACAAAGGTAACTGATTGTAATTTATAAAAGTGTTAACGTATTTTTGAAATTATCATTGTAATAATTTTCTACACTGCTATCTTAATTAATTTAATGGGAAAAATCAGATTTTTAAAAATCTTCTTAGAGAACAAGTTGATTTTTGGAAGACACACCTGTGACCCTGTTGTGCTGGAGGTCAATCTGTTTTGTTGGAATCGGAAGCTGGTCACAGGTGACAGCGAAATATATTCTTAGAGTGTTAGAAATATTGTTTTCTGTTGGTGAGTGTGAATTCTATCGTGTAAAAGGAATGACCATTGAACTTGAATAGAACAATAGTTGATTTGGGATGTATTTATAGCGTGGTAATAGATTTAGTTTTTTCACTTGATAGGAGGAGAAATGTACTTTATGACAGGGATTTGAGAAGTTTGTCACAAGTTAGTTGGTGTTTGGACTGCGGCAAGAACGAATCGAGTCGTAATAGATATAGCCAGCACGCAAATTTGATAGCAGTCGACTGAGATATAACACCGAATATCCAACTCACATACTCACGCATTTATGAGCAAATGATTCAAACATTTCACTAAGTTGCTAAAGTTAACTTAATACCGACATACATAGAACCAGTCCAGAGGCTGTAATCTGTTTTGTATAACAGAAGATTGCGACACAATAGTTGATTGTATTTGACTTAATATTTTGTAACTAAATTATATCTTTAGTCAACTGGAGTTATTGTTTTTCAGAAGAAAGAGTCGACTTATCTAACTTATCAGAATATTCGTCACTAGACGAGGTTACCATTGAGAATCGCAACATTTTGAGAAATTTCCGCTGGACAATCCACAACAGAGACTGCGCCATCGGGACAGTTTCAAGTTATAAACGTCCCACCATTTCGACACTTGTGTAGAAACTGAGGTTTAGAGATGGGGTTTTGAACGGAGCAGTGAGTCGATGAGAAATACGACGTGTTCGATGTGAGAGGGTTATGTCAAATTGGCAGTAACAAGTATACAACAGCCCCCGGAAGTGGGGTTCGAGTTTATGTAAAATATCGAGACACCTCCCAAAAGGAAAAAAAACAAAAAAACTTCCGGATTTTTTTAATTTCACATGGTGTCTCACTATAAATGGGACCCGTGTGAGTGCTAATAAGTCTATTAATAATAACGTCTTGTTCTTTTTTGTTTCATATTTGAAAATGATATACTCTAACTATTTTTAATTCTTCATGACAATGCCTTGGACAAGAGAGGAAAAAACATTTTCCGTCACTAGTTATTTAGAGTCGAAATCATAGAAAACTGTGAAAGCAAAAAATTGCAGTAAGTTTAATTTAACAGTTATCTTCAGAAAAGCAAATTTATCGTTGTGTATACAAATTTCAAGCCAGATGGTCAGCAAACAACCTCAACAAGAAGGCAGAAAATCCCGGATCTGGCAGGAAGATGACTGCAAGAGGTCTGGACAATGTCGATGTGGTGAGAGATTCTGTCGGAAGGAATCTGACAAAGCCCCCCCCCCAACACCGAAGACATTCCCAAGAACATGGTCTTTTACGGACAATCAATTTCTGCCTTTGTCATCAGGTTTCACCCTTCTGAAGGAATGTGATTGCTTTTTAAGACTTGGATTAACGAATATTTAATGCACTATGAATTATCACATTAATATTTTGTATCCATAGTGAGACACGCTAAACAACTTAAGAAATGTTAAATACTATTCTGGGATAAACTTCTTTAGAGTAGTCGCGAATGTGCTTGACATTTATATCGTAGTAAGCATATTCGAATTTTTGTCTTACTATTACCTTCACTTTCAAATAAATATCTTTAGGAATGTAATGAACTCACTTATACCTAACAGCTATGGGTTAAATTGTACAACTAATATTCTTCTATAAGTATGGATTTGGCTTTGAATAACCAAAAGAAGTCAAGTCGAAACTTAAATATTAATTTCCAATTCGTAAAGAATTTAAAACAACACTTATGGAACTTATCGTAAAAAAAAATTCTTGCAAAAAGCACAGCTTTGCCGCCAGCAAGAATTTAACTGAAAAAGAACCCGAGTCAAATGTAGTTTCGAGGCAAGATAATCCTTACCACTGATCCAGAGCTCCCCAGCAGTTATATCACCAGACTTTGTGGATTTTTCATCATTTTGTGGGAATGCCAGATCAAGATTAAGCCTCTTTAAATAATATTTTGTTTAACCCACGAGTTTCCAGTAACGAAGGGATAATTCACTGATTTTCAATTTGAAATATCTGTATATAACTTGAATATAAAACACTCCCATTTAATTTATTAACTCTGAATACATCCTTATTTCCATTTTAAAATTAAAATTTAAAATCTTAAACTTTTATGAAGCTAAAGTTTTAGTATCGATACTTTTTGATCGAACGGATGATTCATAAGCGCATGTCTGATCGCTAGGTTGATTTTACAGTTGCAGATAACTTCCTGTTGATGCATTTTTCTTAACACTCACATTCTAAGCTTGTTTCGATGGTTTTGTATTTAAATGGCTCGTTTTAAATTTTGGGAAATCACTTATATTTAATTACTAATTAAATAATGACCTCGAAATCAGTGGGCTTCTCTGCGTCCTTGATATCGTTTCGTGTAACTCAACCCAAATATACTTGGAAATGAAATCTTTCATCGAGGATACGCAATAAGGAATTGATAGTAAACATTCTCAGTGTTATTTACACAGATAATACATTATTATTCAATCGTGTATTATTCAGTTCGATCTGAGCTTAATCTATATTTAATAGTCGCAAAAAAGCTGCTCTATTTCTTTTCATACTATAAATAAAGTGAACCAGAAATGTAATACAAAATCTCTCTCACTAATAAATAATTAGTTATATATATATATATATATATATATATATAGAGAGAGAGAGAGAGAGAGAGAGAGAGAGAGAGAGAAAGTGAGAGAGAGAGAATGGGAGAGGAAGAGAGATAGAGAGAGATAGAGAGAGAGAGAGAGAGAGAGAGAGAGAGAGAGAGAGAGAGAGAGACTGTCACTTCTTTCGAAGAAGACCATAACTTCAGTTTTTTCAATAAAGATCTGAGGGAACACTGGTAAATCTTCTGGTCAAATTCACCCTTTCAAACAAAACTGTATACATTATTAGCAGAATAATCGTCTTTGGCATTGAAATTACCTCAGCCAGGATTTTCACAGGCCCGTGATAGACCCTTATAGTTTGTCACAGATTTCACTCGAATTATCGAGAGGTAGCTGTGTAACGACCCGAGTAAAATCTGTAAAGACAAGTATAAGATTTGGAATACTTGATAATATAACAGGTCATGAACGAGAATACATTTTCGACGAAATGTACGTGCAAAGATTATATAGAATTTCCTTGTGATTAAATATCAGAGTCTTTCATAGCAATCATAACTCTTTTTTAGTATCATGCAAACTTGCAAGGAAATGTTTACTAAAAGATATTGTATACTTGCTCGGCTGTATACACACATTCTCACACACACACACACACATATATATACACTAGCAATCGAAAGTATTTGACTATCCTCGAAAATTTAATTTCTCAACCTAAAAGTGTTATTCTTATGAAATTAGTTAAGCATCTCAATGGTCTTATTCATCATTTCAAATACAATTCTTCTCGAACCAGATTAAATACAGATTATTCGAAAAAAAAATTTGATTCATCTTAATGACTCCTTTTGGTCGCTATCACTGCTTCACAGATTCTCGCCATTCTTTCCACAAAAGACGTGTAGTAAACTGAAAATTGTTCTGGCCAGCTTTCCTGAAAGTGTTGCCAGAGAGAAGCCGCAGTTGTAGATTATATAACTTTAGTTTATCCCTCATCAGTTCAATGAGACTTAAGTCAGCTGATTGTCCCGCCAAGAAATCAGTTGAGAGACATGCTGTTCCTCTTTGTTTTAATATACTTATGACAGAGTTTATGAGTATGCTTTGGGCTATTATCTTGCATGGGTACAATTCCTTCACCCACAAGCCGCCATGTTTCAGATGGGATCACGTGATGCTGCAGTATGCTGTAATAGCCGATCTAACTTAATTTGCCCTTCTCTTGGTATAAATTCCCGACTCACACACACATACACACACACGTTCGCGCGCGATAACACAGCCATCTCTATATTTTAAGGTTTGTGTGATACAAGTATTTGCAACTTTTTCGTTAACTCTTCGCTGCACATAGACCATCTTATTCAAGCCAAAGATTTCGAACTTTGATTCGTCAGTCCAAAGGACTTAATTTTTCAACTCTCTCATATCTAGTCTTTGTTTGTCTTAGACTACAGGAACCTTTGAGATTGATTACTTGCATCAGAGTGGTTTTTTTTTAAAGCAATTTTGCCATATAAGTTGGCTTTAGCTTGTTTCATTAAGAAGAAAACTTTTAGGATGAAAAATGAATTTTGAGGATGCCCATCTAATTAAGAATTGTTGTTTCAATATAAATATATACATCTATATAGGAGTTGTTCATTGTATATTGGTTGTTATCGCAGGAACATGACTCGCTGACTCAAGTTCAAATCACGGGAAAGGCACCTTGCATTTCACATAGTGCCAATACATTAAAAAAGGGGATAAATTCAAATATTCCCTCTCATATTATGGGTAAAAAGTAGGAAAAACTGCGCTCTTCCGCTATGTTATGGCAACCGACCTACGAGAAGGAAAATTCCGAATTAACATCTATCAAACTCCGCTTAAAACTGACCTTGTGTTGCATATTACTCGTGCGGAGGGGTTAGTATATATATATATATATATATATATATATATATATATATATAACTAATGCCATATAATTGACAGCCTCTCTACATTACATAATGAGCTACATTTATTCCTTCTTATTTTGAAATGTTTAAATTGCTGAGATTGCTCCATGCACCCTGGAGAAAAATCAGAAGTGACTTTCATATATATATATATATATATATATATATATATATATATATCTTAAAATAAGAAAGTCCACGAAAAGATTTGTATTTTTTAAATTTATTTTGTTCTTACATACGTGTAATATATATGTTTCCAGCTTGTTGCTTTCGTCAGAGAACAAATGTGGCACAAGGCCTTTTTAATGGGGTTCTCAATGAGACTTGAACTCACTCTTGTTTCCAGTGTAAATGACCTTTGGTTGGTCAGGCTGGTTTTTATAGGGGTAGTTGTCCTTCTTTCTTGGAGTGTATTTACTTTCGTCGGCTTTAACCGTCTTTGATATTTGATATGATTATAGTTGTGTGTGTGTGTGTGTGTGTGTGTGTCTGTGTGGGTGTGTGTGTTCGTGTTAGAGTTGTTTTGGGTTTCACTAACAGTTTGTGTGTGTGTGTGTGTGTGTGTGTGTGTTTAAGTGAGTATCTTGGGGAGTTTTGTGGTTTTAGATTTACTGGTAGTCCATTATCCTTTTTTTGGATATGTATAATTATGTCTATGTATGTGTGTTTGTGTGTTCTTTCGTCTGAGAACATGTTTGGCATAAGGTCTAGATAAAGGGTATTAAATGAGATTTTAATTTACTAATGTTTGTAGTTTCAATTGTTTTTAATTACTTATGCTTTTGTATATATATATATATATATATATATATATATATATATATATATATGTGTGTGTGTTTGTGTGTGTGTGTATGTGAGTGTGTGTGTGTGTGTTTCTTTCCGTTTCCGTGTGTGTACAGTTCATGTTTTATTTAACTTAATTTTGAATTTATTAATACATTTTTTTTCCTTTATTTGAAGTAGGGTGTAATCGTTGTTTTGATAAATCGGCATAATATTAAATTTTCCTCTGCTACATTAGTATATATATATATATATATATATATATATATATATATATATATATATATATATATATAAAAACACCATTCAAAAAGTTCTTAGCCTCACTCAGTAATAAGTGCCATAACTGAACATAGACTCTTTAAAAAACATCTCACAAATTGTAAATCCAAGGTAATTGGAATATGTTATCACTTTTATTGGAGTACATTTAGAATTAAAATATAATCTTCATATTCCATTCAACACAAATTTAGAAAGTCCAACAAGTAATAAGAAACGTCAATATTTCTATTAATAGAAACGCAGAAATAAAATTATGGAGACTCCGTGGAGATGATTACTAGAGTTTATTGACAGGTATTGCATAAAAGAGGCGAATTTAAAATCATATACAAACAAACCGATATAACTATTTTTTTAAAATAACACACTGCATATTTGATTTCTCAATACTGCATCTATTCCCAACCTTTATAATGTTGTAAACTCAATGATTGTTTTTAAAGATAAGAAAGTAGCCAAACTAACTGTCATACCACTATTCTATTACGAGATGAAATAATAATTAAGCTTGTTACTGCAGGACACAGACACAAGAATGGAACATTGCGTGAGCATCGAACTCAATATAGCAGCCTGTGTTTTAGAACAACTCATTTTTTAAAACTGGCACTATGCTTGTCTCACTTTTCTATTTACATATATTATATCATATTATATATTCATCGTTAATTGTATTTTTGTACATTGCATTATTTATGTGAAAACATAGAGGAAAGAATCATTGATGGTCATTCAGTGTTTGAGAGTGCGTGTACATATTTTTTATTTGTTCGTTAGATTTTATGATTTTCGATCCAATCTAAGGAAGACTACATTGATTTTCACTCCAGATTTCTCCAATCATATTTTCGCTGACTTAACTTCAATTAATAATGATCAAGTCGATTATTTCTCTTTGCTGTTACCTAAAACTACAGTCCTTGATCTAGTTAAGTATACCAGCTCAGAGTTGCTAGTTCAAGAGTTCTCACATCAAGCATTTCATTGAGCCGAAGATCATACTGTGCTAATCTTTAGCTCAATGAACCAATGTAAGCACATCAATACATCTTACATTTTAGATATATTTTGAATTATGTGATTGCCTGGCTGTCTGTCTATGTAGTTACCTAGAGTAATTCATCTTTTGAAATTTATCTACCTATCTATCTATCTAGTTAAAGTTGATATGAGTTAGAGTGTTGATTGCTTGAATTTGCGTTCGGTTTAAGTCACACGTTACATTTATAGACATTTGCAAGACATCGTTCACTATTTTTCACGTTACTTTTCTCCCTCCCCCATTATCTTTCTCTCTCTCTCTCTCTCTCTCTCTCTCTCGCTGTTTATCTCTCTATCTCTCTCTATCTCTCTAGCTCACATTCTCTCTCAACTCTTTCTCTTTCTTTCTATCTATCAGTATATATATATATATATATATATATATATATACAATGAATCAGTCCACTAGCGGATTTGCTTTTAGGGCATTTATTCTTCTTCAACTCGTATTTTTGACGCTTTAACTCGTCTTCAGGTTGTAAATGGTTTATTTGATTTTTAATAGCAACTATTTAGATAAGGTGGTGATTCCTTTTAATTCCAGGATTTATAACAGTGTATTCTTTGAGTTTGTGTGTCTTCCTTGGAGTTCGTGTTCACGTATATATATCTATTTTCGACTCTTTTTAGTTTTTCTCCTTTATTATTTCTTATCTTTCTAAATAATGTTAGTTGATATGCCACTATGTTCAACTCACTACTAATTTTCCTCCCTGAATGATTGTGTGAGGATGTGCCTTTGTGTTTGAGAGAGAGAGAGAGAGAGAGAGAGAGAGAGAGAGAGAGAGAGAGAGAGAGAGAGAGTATGTTGCTAGGTTCTGTTTAATGTAGGTTTGAATTTATTTATGAAGTATATTTCTTTTACTTAGAGCAAGAACTTTTAACAGAACTGAACTATACACATATAGAGAAAGACAAAAACACACAAACTCACACACCCTCACCAACGCTCAACACACCAACTATCACAAATACGTTCCCAACATATACCAAGGGAAAATGAAAAAAAGAAACGACTAATAGAATTTAAGGAAAATCAACAACCACATATTAGTTAAGGGATGAAGGGGTACAGCCACAAAAACACACACATACAAAGAGTACTCTCTTGTAAAAGGAAAAAAAAAATAGGTAAAAGAAAAAGAGAGAACAAAAACCTACAGAAACACAAATCTTTGGCATAATTGAAAAGGAACAGCAAAACTACCAAAGTAATCGCCACTATATAAATCAAAAGCGACACCGTCAGAATTCATTAAAATTCTTCCCGATGATAGCGATAAGATGCTAGAAACACGTGTTAGAGTAAAATGAATAATTCTTAGAAAGTCAATCTCTTTGAGGACCTATTCATTCTAATATATAAATATATATAAATATATAACTTTTTTCTTTGTATTTCATTCTATCCATTATAAAGTTTTTCAGTTGTCCCTCATTCTGTATCTTCCTTTTTTTTTCTTTGCTCGCCTTTTCTTTCAGTTTCTCTTTCTGTCAATTTCCTCCTTTTCGTTTTACTTTTATATTTTGCTTTCCTTGTTTCTGGTTTTCCTTCATTTCATTTTTATTCTTTCTATTTTCCTTCTTTCCCTTTTTACCGTTTTTCTTTTTTTCCGTTTTTCCTTTTTCTTTCGTTTTCCTTCTTGTTTTTCCTTATTTCGTTTTCATTTTCTACCTTTTCCTCTTTCTGTTTTTTCTTCTTCTGTTTCGTTTCTTTCATTTTGACTCCCTTCTTTTGCTCTTTCCGTTCCTTTTTTTTTCTATTTATTTCAACCAAATTTTCCTTTATTCTGCTTTTGCGATTTCCGTTTTTCTTTCATTTTATCTTTAATTCAATATCTATTTTTTTTATCCTGATTTTCTTCCTTTACCCACTCCTTGCCGTTCTATTTAAGTTTATTTTTATTTAAGCCTTTTCTTTCTTTCTTCCTTTTATCATTTTCCGCTCTGCAATTCTTTTTGTTTTTTCTTTTATTTTTCTGGCTTTTTGTTTTATCTTTCCTTCATTGTTTTTATTTATTTATTTATTTATTTTTTGTTTTCGTCCTTTTTAATTCTCTTTACTTTTTTCCGATTTACGCTTTTGAATAATTTTCGTTCTTTTTTTTCCTAGATATTTCATATGATATATGGCATTTCTTTCAAGATATACGGCCAAACGTATCTTTCGTATGGTCGATGCTTTAGTTTCAAGTAGACTCGATTTTTCTTACTCTTTGTGATTTAATTGTTCTTGGCTGGTCTTCAGAAATTGAACCACTTGTCCGAAGAAATGTTTTTCTATCGTAAATTCATCGCAAGAGAATACTTTACCATATGGACAAAGGAGGATAGACAAAGTCTATTTTAAGTAACAGACGCGTTTGTGGCGCTACGTTGTCTCGGACTCTTCTTTGTTTCCTTCTTCATCGAGATTTTTCGCTTCAATGAAAAGGCAACGTATTAGAAACAAAGAATTCAAAATATTTAAACAGTTCGAACACGAGAGAAAAATGTTATAGAACGATTAAAAGGTGTGCTTATGTATGCATTCATAAATGTAAATACACTTACACCTACCCTCACACACATGCACACACACATGCTCATACGTACACACACAAGTAAATATACAAATATGAATAAATATTTTCTTTTTATGTGATTTTTCGGACTGTTGTTCTCATCTTTATTGTTTTGACTTGGGTGTTTATTGTAACATAACGTTTCGGCTGCGGTATCCTCCAGCCTTCTTTATGTCTCCCTCGTTTATCTGAATATAGAAATGATTCAACCCAGGAATCATTCTCAAAGTGTGTTTTTCAAACAAGACGTTCAAGAAATATGTCTGATAAACAGTCAAACTTAAATAATTTTTCCTAGGTTGTAATCTTTCCATACCCAGATAAACAAGGGACAAATGAGGAAGGCAGGAAGATACAGTGACCAAAAAGTTATGTTACAACTAACAACAATAAAGATAAGGACACTAGTCCGAAAAAGCCCACACAATATATTGCACATCAACCCTCATCTTAAAAATCCAGACAGAAAATATTTCCAATAGCAATAAAATATGCTCATATATGTTCAAATATTTTAAGGAACAAATGATTAGCTTATAAATCAGGATTTATGCTCCAAATATTTTTTTAAAACATGACTTCATTATATCTTCAATGGTTCTTACACAGAAGAACTTACGTGTTTTTAAACTATGGATTTTAGGGGTTTTACTAAATTGTTCAAAGAGAATCATTCCAGAATAAACGAAAAAAAAAAAAAAAAAAAAACTATTATAAATACTTCGACTCCCTGGCATTTTTTGAAACTTGATTTTTTTTCTTTGGTTTCTTATGGCATATCAACTCTTTTTAGGTTATTTAATGCCAAAGCCATTCTCCTAGATGAACAGTAGTGGTACTATTTCACCCATAGCTGGGAGGATAAGGGGGTTCATACCTTTCCCAAGGGTATTTGCCCGAATGTGAACATAATAGCGCGCCTGGAGTACGAACTCGCGAACTACGATTCCGCAGTCCATCGCTTCAACCAGTACACCACGAGGACCTTGAAACTGAGTTCAATATATCTTCAATGGATCGTACACAGAAGAACTTACGTATTTCTAAACTAAGGATTTATGGATTTTATAAAATTTTTCGAAGAGAATGATTACAGAATAAACTGGAATATTTAAGAAACTATAACAAATACCTTGATTTCCTCGCATTTTTGTGAGGTTTATATATAAAATTAGTTTCCCCAACTATCTGGAGGGCTTGGAATATGCTGATCATAGAGGGGTAAGAACCCCACAAAAGAGTTCTCGGTATGAAATCAAACTACATGGTGAAGATCAAATTCTAGAACTCTAGGGAGTGTTAAGTACTCTGTCATTACAATTAATCCCAAGCTGATTCTGAGCCGGAGAAGTTGTATATTATATGATCTGATCTAAGGACTGATCAAAGTAAAAGTAAAGTTGGCGACTATAGTCGAGGGTGACCCAAAAGCTACATTTTCAATTACTATTACACCGACGTGTGGGGGAGGGCGCTACTCCATTCTGTAGATTGCTCCACTTTAACCTTGATCCTTACCTTAAAATGCTGATTGTTAACCAAGGCGGCATTAAGTACGGAATTTGAATCTTTGGTATGACTCGACCTGGGATTGAACCCCAGTCTCCCGGAACATCGACGAACATTCTATTCATTAAGCCAATGGCTCGGTTCAACTACATATGTTTAAAAACTGTTTGTATTTGATAGGATGGTTTATAAAAAAATAAACTCTTATGAAACTAGAAAAAAGATGTGAATAGTGTAACATATTGACCCTCGACCGAGCCGTCAATCAAGAGATGCACCTGCGTAAATAAGCGGAAGAACAGTGAAACAGGTGCATTCGGTCGAAGATATCAGAATATCATCTTGAGCTGTGGACGTGGTTGAATTTAGTGCAGATGCGTACGCCCACAGGAAGCAGGTGGATGTCAAACAATTATATAACCAGGTGCCACAGACGACTTGAGTTCCTGCAGTTCGAGTTACAGTCAGTTCAGTTCCAGTCGTAGTCAGTTGGGGATAAGATGCCAGCGTGAGAATCAGCTTGCAGCCTGCGGGCTAGCGGCCCCCAGTGACCCACGGTTGAGCAGCCCAGCCAGGACGTGAAAGAAGTGCTGCTATGGTCAGAGGAACTTTGGGTCAATACTTTGCAGTCTGTCCCCGTCTCCAACTCACCTCTCACACACAACCAACAACCCTTTCGAATAATGTGTGAGAGGTATATTTTTATAAAGAAGTGAGTTCGTTCGTTCGTTGAAGTTCATTCATTATTGTTGACTATGTTTCCGCATATATTTGATTGGTTGGTTGGGTTGGATTTTATGGCATATCAACCATTGTAGGTTATTTAATGCCAAATCCATTTTTATGTAAATAATCTGTTCTATTTAAAACAATTCAGTTTAGCATAAGTACACAGTTTAATTGTCAAAAACATTTCCATTTCAAACGATTCAAGCAGTTATATGTAACAATTCAGTTAAGTGTATATACTGCTTTAATGTCAAAACAGTTCCATTTCAAATAATTCAGTTAAGCATAAGCACGCAATTTAAATGTAAGTACGGTTTAATTGTCAAAAACTTTTCTATTTCAAGCTATTCAGTTTACTCAAACAATTCATTTTAGCATAGGTATGCTGTTAGTTCTATTTAACCGATAGATAGGGCCCTATCAAGTACTACCACTCCGGGCCAGAGTGGACCTGGGAGCGATAGCAATGAAGGGGTACTCCACATTCCCCAAAGCTCCAGCATTGCTGGAACCTCACCATCAGATTGTTTAGTGTCATAACCAGGATACTCGTTCGGGGGGGGGGGTCTTACCCCTCTGCAGAGAAGCAGTCGGTGTATTCTACAGCCCCAGCCGACTGGGCAAGCATATATTTGAATATGTATATGGATACGTATAGTTGTATTATGTATATGTATATGTATGGTTGTGACTATAAAACAATAGTAACGGTCAAAGGATGGCATTCACTTAACCCCAGAATAAACAATAACCTCAGACATGTTTATGTACCTTAAAATCAATCAATCAAATTGGTTTGGTTTTACTGCTTACCAACAATTGTTGGTTTTTCTATTTCAAATCATGCTTATATATATAAACCAAATATATATGATTTATGAATACATTTAAAAAAAAAACTTGCTTAAACAAGCCTGAACTCTTTTTTGCTATATAACAGTTGCAATTTAACATCAGTCATTTGTTAGCATTCAGTTTATTCCATTTCACCCATTGATAGGACCTTCTCCGGAGCTAGCAGTCTGGGTCAGAGTGAACCTGGGAGCAATGGCAATGAAGGCGTACTCTACATTCCCTATATATCCAAGGTTGGAACCTTGCCATCAGCTTTTTTAAAGTCATATCTAGTCCTAGATATGATACGTTAAAGACGGGGTTTATCCCTCTGCAAAGATACATGTGTATTCTATAGCCCCAGAAAACTGATGAGACTAGCTCAATCAATTAATCAATTAATATCAGAAGGGTAAAACAAATGTTTCGTCTAAATATCTAATCTAAAAAAAGACTTAAAAGACTATTAAAAAAACAAAGGGTTAAGAAGACTATGCATTTTTCTTTGCACACACACACACACACACACACACACACACACACACACACATATTTACTCATTATTATTTACCCATTGAGAGTTTTTTCACGGGAGTCTGAGTGACAGCAAATCTCCTCAGGTCTCAAGGACTTTTCTCAGGATTCTGGCCGTTCTCAGCAATGTTGTCATTTGAATAGTCCCTACCCGTCCACCAATTTCCAAGTCCTCCAGGCCTTTGAATAATCCTTTAGTTATTGTGCCTAAAGCACCAATCACAATTGCCACAATCGTTACTTTCATGTTCCACTGCATTTTCAGTTCTCTTGCAAGGTTGAGGTACTTATCTTTCTTTTCACGTTCCTTCAGATTTATCCTGTGGTTCACCGGGACAGCAAAGTCAACATTATTATTATTATTATCATTATTATTATTATTATTCCTTTGAGAGTTTTTCAAACCAGCATTTGCCAAAGTTATTCGACTAGATTTTGAGTGGCAGCATGTCTCTTCGAGTGACAGCAAGTCTCCTCAAATCTTCAGGATTCTTCTCAGTATTCTGGCCAATCTTAAGAATGCTTTCGTTTGGATGGTTTCCACTCGTCCTCTAAATTCGAAGTCCCCCAGTCTCATTATGAATTCTTTAGTGACTGTTTCAAGCGCATCAATTACAATTAGTTTCTCCTCACATTCATGTTGCATTTTTTTTCATTCTCTAGCAAGGTCCAGGTACTTATCTTTCTTTCCCCTTCTTTCAGTTTAACCATTTGATCAGCTGGAACGGAAATGTCCACAGATCGGCGGGGTTTTTTTTTTGTTGATGATTACAATGTCTGTTCGTTTGGCTGAGATTAGGTGATCCGTTTGTTTCTCTAAACCCCAGAGGATTTTGAGCGTCACATTCTCCAGGATGGATATTGGGTTGTACGTATACCATTTGTTCGTATGGTGAAATTGAATTTCTTGTACAATTCCCAGTGAATCACCTTGCCCACACTGTCAAGTCTATTCTTATATTTTTGTGCTAATTGGCTATATTCGTTTATCATGTGTTTTATAGTTTCGCTTCTATCACCACATAACCAGCATTTGTTATTTTGCTGCGTTTTATCTATTTTTGCTTTGATATAGTTGGTTCTTATGGTGTTGTTTTCTGCAGCTATCAGAGGAGATCCTGTTCCTCTCTGAAGGTTTCCCCTTCTCGGCCATGTGCAAGTTTCTTTGTGTGAGATTTCGTTTATTTGTTGCTTGAAGTGCCCATATAGTTGTTTTTCTTCTTTTTATTTTTGTTTATTTCTCTTCAGTTGATGATTGTATTGTCTGTTGGTTTTGATGGCTCTTATCAGTTTTCGTCTGCGTCTGTGGATGTAGTATTTGAGTCGTTGTATCGATGCATCAAAGCCATTTGAATGCTGGCAAATCTGCTTTATCCTTCTTGTCTTGACGCATACAGTCTGTCTACCTCATCTCTCATATTATTACTATTATTATTACTCCTTTGGAGTTTTTCGCATCAGCATTAGCTGATGTTTTTTTACTGGAGTTTGAGTGACAGCAAGTCTTCCCAAGTCTCCAGAACTCTCCTCAGTATTCTGGCCGTTCCAAACAATGATGTCGCTTGGATGGTCTCCACTCGTCCGCCAACTTCCAAGTCATCCAGTCCCTTTAATAATCCTTTAGTTACTGTGCCAAAAGCACCAGTCACAATTGGTATAATAGCCACCTTCATGTTCCATAGATTTCTCCAGCAAGGTCGAGGTACTTATATTTCTTTCAAATTCTTTCAGTTTTATTCTGTGGTCAGCCGGGACAGCAAAGTCGACAATTTTGTAAATTCTCTTTTTTTTTTGTTGATTATTATAAGGTCTGGTCTTCGGGCCGAGATTAAGTAATCCGAGAGTATGTCAAAGTTGCATAGGAGTTTATGTGTGTCATTTTTATAATTATTCCTTTCAGAGTTTCTCGCCCTAGTATTAGCTGATGGGTTTCCATTGGAGATCGATAGTTAGCGAGTCTTCCCAATCTCCAGCTCTTTTCTCAGTATTTTGGCCGATCTTACTAATGCAGTAGTCTAGAAGGTCCTCACTTTTCCTTTAATTTCCCAGTCTTCCAGTCATTTTACCAATCTTTCTGGTATTGTTCTGTGTACACCAGTTGAAATTGGTATCACCGTCATCTTCATGTTTCATAGTTTTTTAATTTCCCAAGCAAGGTCATGGTACTTATCTTTCTTTTCGCTTTCTTTTAATTTATTGT
The DNA here is from genome assembly GCA_963585895.1 of Sepioteuthis lessoniana. Lineage (NCBI taxonomy): Eukaryota > Metazoa > Mollusca > Cephalopoda > Myopsida > Loliginidae > Sepioteuthis > Sepioteuthis lessoniana. The sequence goes on along the minus strand of OY757905.1, from coordinate 103,459,647 downwards.
AGTCTCCCGGGACGGTAAAGTCACCTATTTAACAGGTTTTTTTTTCTAGTGACGGTCACAGGGTCTGGTTGACTGGCCAAAACTAGGTGAACCCTTTGTATCTCAAAATCCCAGAGAAGTTTCTGCGTCTAATTCTCCAATTATTATTATTATTATTATTATTATTATTATCAGACGTCATTCTGGTGTAATCAACTATTAGTTTGACATAAGAAAGAGCAAATATTCCGAAATATCGATATGTATTAATTAGATTAATCAGCAGGAGCTGGTCAGAATGCAACAGTCAAAATATTCTATCAAAATAATGACACTCAACCGTAGTTTATTAGAGTGTATAATTTTTGTCTTTCAGCGAACCACATCCTTCCTGACTTAACTAGAACGGAATTGTGATATTCAAAAATACCGAAAGTCCGTGAAATACAGTAAACTGGATAGACGCCAAAAGCGACGGAAAATAATCTGTAACAATCAATGAAAAATATCTAAATAAAGCTTTAAGCGTCTGCGCCGTAAATATTACAGAGTTATTTGTTTAGATTTAGAAATATCGGTCAATTGGAAAATAAGATTATACTTCAAAAATGTCATATATATTTTGAGATTTGTATCTAGAGAATGTGTAATCATTGATGTATAAATTTGCGGCTTCATAATATTTTATTTAGTTATTGTTTGTTTCTATCAGGGCAATTAATCATTACGTTTGTGTTTTGTTGATATTGTAAGTTTGGTTAGCAAGACATAGAGAGAATTTGACAACGGGCAATGAATTATTGCATTAAATTCAGTAAACCTATGATTAAATGAATATAGTGTGAAAATATTCCTTTATATCTATCCAACACCGCGCACACTAAAACACACACACAAACACACACACAGAAACACACCCACACTAAAAACCCATACATATATAACTAAAAAGACACAGGCACATACAGGCGCTCTCTATCTCTCTCACTCTCTCTCTCGTTCTCTCTCTCCCTCTCATTCTCTCCCTCTGTCTCTCTGTCACATATACACTAACAAACACACACAAATAAACACACACACACACACACACACGCGCACACACACACACACGTATATATATGTATATACACACACACACACACACACACACACACACATATATATATATATATATAAATAATAAGTGATGCATTGATGTAATGATTTACGTCTATTTCTTTACAGTGTTGGGAAAGAGTTTCGCGTAAAAACGAATATGGTTACCTCATTCATACATACATAAATAACCCCACCACACACACAAATATATATATATATATATATATATATATATATATATATATATATATATACAGCTTTGGTCAAAATTATGGAACACCAATGAAAAATCGAAATTATGATTCAAACTTATATATTTAAAGCTTAAGAATAGTGGAGTAAACATTAATAACAACAATCAATATTTGGTATGTCCTCCCTTTGCCTTAATAAGAGCTTTTATTCGTTTTTGCGTATTATTGACTAAGTTGTTGCAGGTGGTAGGATCTATTTTCTGCCACTCTTCATGAAGTTTGGCCTCTAATTCTTTTTTTGATGAACATTTGTGCATTCTCATTCTTTTCCCTAAATGGGACCCCAAAGTTTCAATGGGATTTAGGTCTGGGGATTGAGGGGCCACTTCATCACTGTAATCCCTTTTTTCTCAAACCAACCTATTGAAACTTTTGACGTATGGCATGGAGTATTGTCTTGGAAGATACATCAGTTAGAATGTAATTATTAAATATTTTAGTCAAAAAGGTTCGGTAAACCTGGTCCAGCATGTTTGTATAAATTGTGGAGTTCATTCTGTCCTCACATGTGAACAACATTCCAGTGCCTGAAGAAGCCCTACAGCCCCAAACTATTACGCTTCCCCTCCAAATTTTACAGTTGGAAGCACACAATCGGGATGAAATGCCTCTCCTTCCCTACGGCGAACATAATCCGCTCCAGGGGTGCCAAAAATCTGATGAAAAAAAAAAGAATTTGTGACAATTTTTGAATAAATGTTATGGATGTGTATTCACATAAAAATTTCAATTATTACATCCAAAGTTAACGAAAAAGACATCGACACACGGCTAACGAAGGCATGGACAGCTATCGATAGGCTTTCGATCATATGGAAATGAAACCTGACCGATAAAATGAAA
>OY757905.1:103334973-103452473 GCA_963585895.1 Sepioteuthis lessoniana | reverse complement strand
TTTCTGAATTGTTTTCCTATTATCAACAATTGGAATACAGATACACAATACGAGTACCCATGACCTATAAAAATGCAGTGAATTGTTGGCCCACTGTGAACATTAATTCAAAATCCTGTAAAAATATGTCAATCGTTTCAACTCCAATATTTTACCAGCTTACAAATACTTGATATTCTCTGTTAATAGGCTTACAAAAAATATGTTTTTTGTTTATTTGGCATGTATGTACAGAATTTTTGTGGTTGTTTACATGCATGCATTTAATTTTTTTTTTATTGAATGTGTGCTTTCCCCTCCACCCAAAAATTTTACTCATCATCTTCTAACGTAGACATCCTTCATTACACCCTGCCTAGTTGGCTGGGGCTGTAGAATACACCGACTGCTTCTCTGCAGAAGGGTAAGACCCCCACCCCGCTTCAACAACTGTCCTGGATATGACACTGGCAAATCTGATAGTGGTAGTTCCAGTGAAGCTGGAACATTAGGGGATGAAGAATACCTCTTAATTGCCAGAGGTCCTAGGTCTACTCTGGCCCGGAATGATAGAACCTGATAGGCCCCTATCAATGGGTTAAATAGAACTAACTGCATACTTATGTTAAACTGAATTGTTTGAATTAGAACTGTTTGACTAAACTGAATAGTTTGAAATAGAAATGTTTTTGACAATTAAACTATACTTAGATTTAAACTGTGTTCTTATGCTAAAATGAATTGTTTGAAATGGAGCGCTTTTGACATTGAAACTGTACTTATACTGAACTGGATTAGCTGAATTAGAACTTTTTGAATAAACTGAATAGTTTGAAAATGAAGTGTTTTTTTGAAAATTAAACAGTAAACGCATGTCAAACTTAATTGTTTGAAATAGAAGTGACTATTTTCCGGGAAATGGATTTGGAATTAGATAACCTACAAAGGTTGATATGCCATAAAACTCAACCAACCAACCAACCAACCAAACAGCTTCATTACACTTAACTCTTTTTACTTTTAACAAATGGATTTATTTTTTCCTCTTCTTTAATTCTTTACTAATTTACAAACTAACTTTGTCCCCTGACTATCTTTAACATACATCGTCTAAATCGTATATCCGGCTCTACATATCTTTACATATATCTAAAGTTCGATCAAATTACTGGATTGATTTTTCGTCTTTCAGATGGTTGGTCAATTTTTCATCACACAGAACATATAGAAACAGCTATAAGGTCGCGAACAACTGCGTTTTTTTCCTTTATACTGCTCTGCCTCACATAATTCTAGCACTATAATCTAATTAATTTCTAAATCCCAACAGTTTCTTTCTACATTTCTTTTCATTGATATATATATATATATATATATATATATATATATATATATATATATATATATTAGGATAGCATGGACAGAGATTCACCTGTGCTGCGTAACTGTGAGTTTCTCGACAATGTGATCATCAAGGCGAGTCTCATAATTGCATATGCAAGAGAACTGACCTCCTCTAAGGAGCATTCATTCCATGTCTATGAGATCCTAGCATATAAATATGTTCTATCACCTATATTGAAGATTATTTAATTTTGTATGCTGCAAACATATATATATATATATATATATATATATATATATATATATATATATATATATATATTAAGGGGGTACTGCCTCTTTAAGTTTTTAAATAAGTTTGACTACGTGTCTGACAATTCTACTTTTGACATGTCCAAGTTTTTCGTATGAGACGTTTGTCATTTTAATATTTGTTCCACGAAGCTGGCCCTAGTTGGGGCCACAAGTACTTTGGGCAAATGAGATGCCTTCCTGAATTCATTCCGTACTGAAATCAAATGACTCGTAAGAAGACATGAACGGATCACTTATAATATATGTAGACACGAGGTGTCTGCCTTATTTAAGTAAACACACACAGACACTCACACATTTCACGTTTGTGCATACATCTCACTTTTGTTTCAACATCACCTTCACAGAAATCAAAACGTCTGAATGAATTCTTCTAGTTTTAAAAAAAGTTTTCGTATATTATCATAGCGAATATGTTCAAGTCAAGTCTTCTTTCTGGTCGCAGCTCAGTACCTTTCGAGCAACACTCGAGTATATATATATATATATATATATATATATATATATATATATATATATATATATATATATATACCAACCCCTTTCACCTTCAGCAGGATGTGGAAAAGGTCAATTTTTAAATGGAGCACTGTTGGTTTGAAATCAGTTTTCTTTTTCCTTTAATGATTATGATGACTAACTCCAGACAAAAGAAATCGTGCTGCAAATACAAAGAACTACTTAAATCGACATGCTTATCAAAGAAATCTTTAAGTAATTCCTTTATCAAGATAAACGAAAGGGAATTATTGAGGAAAGAAAAACAAAGCATATGTATTCAAAGAGAGACTATATTCTAAGTCTTTTCTCCAGGCAGTATTTTACAGTACTCGTAAACTTCACCGCCCAAACGATAGAAATATCAATCTATCAATCTCATAAAACCAAGCAAAATATAACAATTGAATTCATTTTTTAGCTAAATATACATACAAAATCGATACCAGGACAATAAAATACCTGAAAATAAAAGAAAGATATAACAATATCATGAAAATTCTTAAGTTTTTATTACTTTATTCTCGTAATTTATTTTTGTTTGTAAATGAAGCCTGTCGCCGATTCTTTCAGCTTTTGTCTAATTCACCGGATTACCGTCGTCATACTAGCTATTAATCTTCAGTGTATTTATCAAGATGTATTATCCTCAAGTCAAGCTCTATTGGTTCAAGAAAACGATTGATTGGGGCTCTAGGCAACACGCTCTCCTTTTAAAATATCTTTTTGCTGTTCTTTTTAAAATCGAACTCTACATTCGTTGTTTATTTAACAAAAGAGAAAGTGACTATAACGTTGGGTTTAGTTGATTTACACTCAATACGATAAAATTATTATTATTATTATTATTATTTGTTTTTCCAGTGCTATTCAAATTATCATTAAAGCTTGCCTTATCATTCATTAGTAATGTACGAGGAGTTGCCGAAAACTTTTATTTTTATCATATTTACCCAACCCCTCCACTCGGACAGGATATGACACAAGGTCAATTTTTTAAGCGGAGTTTAACAGGTTTGATTTCAGAGTTTTCCTTCTCCTAGACTAGTTGCCTCACCAAGTCTGAAGAACATAGTCTTTCCTTCTATTTACCCATAGCTGGAGGGAGAATAATTGGATTCATACCTTTTCCAAGGGTATTAGTTCTATGTAAAATGCAAACAGTCTCGTCCAGGATGTGAACTCGCGTCGCCGTGTCCATTTCCTGCGAGGATAACCATTACACCACGGGCACCGGCACATTTTTATAGGAATTGTTAATGAAACGTTAGAAACTATGCGCCAAGTATGCTGACTGATTGGTTTTAACGGCATTTCAACCCGGATATTTTATGCCTGGAGTTAAGGAATAGCGTTCATTGTACGTTCGTACTTATAATTTTTGTGAAGTTGTATTCTAAGATATTTTTTTGCAGACGGTTTCATAGGAATAATTTCGAAACCGATTTTTTTGACACATAGATAAGTCCCTAACAGGTATTAACTTTCTGTGTCACAGTAGACATGGGAATAATGGCAATGAATGGGGTTGTTTCAAACACTCCAGATCGCCAAAACTGAAGTCTCGTCATAAGATACTGTTTATTACCACACACAGAACACCTTTTTATGGATAATTTTACCACATTTTAGTATATAGACGGCGTGTTCTAAGCCACAGTGATCGGATGGCAAGCGTTCTTAAGTCCAAAATGAATGTGTAAACTAGCTTAGAAGTGTACATAATCTAAGTATTTTTTTTTCTTGGTCTGACGAAGAACTTTTCTTCATTATTATTTCATCATTATCCACGTTTTCGTCGCCCTCCAAATAAATGTAAGCCTTTGAAATCTTCTGGACTTTCGTCAGCATTTTTACTTTTTTAAAGAAATCTTCAAGGCTTCTCATTTTCCAGATTTTTTTGCTGAAGTCTTTGACGTTATTCCAAATTCTTTTTTCATAGGCGATATCTCAACTTCTATTATCAATAAAACTTTATCATATTTGTTTAATATTTAAAGATTTACTTCGTTGTTTTATAAATGCAGAAATCTCAGATGTTTGGCAAACTTTGATCTGGATTTCTATTATAGTTGAATTTTGACTCTGTGTAAATTTTAGTGAAAATCAATTGAAAACAAGTCTCCTCGGTCCTCTCGCTTATTGTAAATTACTTTAGCCGATTTTAGGGAAGTTATCGTTTGAATTAATTCAAATCTTGGACTTAAAATTTTGAAGCTGCTCAGAGTGCGCCTGTAATGATGGATACAAATGCAAATATTCTAGAAGATATTTAGTTATTTAGCAAAGTTAAATGTTTTCACAAATTTCCTTTACGATTTATTTCTAATTAGATATCAACTGTATTTCAATTATTTTCTGTGTTTACAATTACTTGATATGGTTGACTGAGCTTGATTCGGTGATCTACAACTTCCGTTGCTGCTACTGCTGCTGTTACTACTACAACTACTGACTCTTCCAGCGAATACTTCACGATTGAAATTGTATATAAATTGATACATGAAATATCATACTCTGTGTGTGTGTGTGTGTGTGTGTGTGTGTGTGTGTGTGTGTGTGTGTGTGTTTGTGTGTGTGTGCTTATGAAATTAATTGACCCAGTCTCACAGACCCATCCGTCCGTGCACATCAATCAGTGTCCCCGTCTAAAGCTGGTGAAGTCAGTTTTATTACTTGACGTTTAGTTGACCTTCAAATGGAGATACGCTGATATAATTTCATAATTATGACACGACCTAAGAAGGAAGATCCTTTCCTGGGATAATCACTGCGTTAAACTGACGTTGCCACATTTTGCTATCTCAGCCGTTATATATATATATATATTTTTTTTCATCCACAGAAAAACTGTTTCGTTGTATCATAACTTTTCAGTGTGGATTGACACGTAGCATACTTCTAACTGGGACTGAAACCCTCACAACATTACGTTAGACTTAGTATCATACCACTCAGCTACCTTTCGACATATGTCAGCTTGGTAATTATGGGACATTATGTAGTAGCTTCCGTTTGTTTACATTTTGCCTCACCGGATACCAGAGTGCTCAATTCATTCGAAGAACTTTGCATTACGCAAGCGGCCGCCGTTAATTCCTTCGCCAGAATACTAAACCTCCAGTAGGGCGTATATATTGTCATCCACAGAAAGACTGTTTCGTTGTATGACAACTCTTCAGGGTTGCTAGATACGTAGGACGCTAATATATATATATATATATATATATATATATATATATATATATATATATATATATATATATATATATATATTTACGTTGGTTGTCCAAAAGGTTTTCAGCCTTACACAGACTTTAAAAGAATCGCATATCTCTATCTTTTGTTTGGGACCCACTTGCAAGGAAATTACCTCAGATATCTGAATTAGTTTTCCTACTTTCGTAAAAAAGTATTTATGTGTTACTACAACAAAAATAGGCAGCTTTGATTCTCCTCTCTGTGTAAGGTTTAAAATTTCTAGAACGACCTTCTTGTATATATATATATATATATAATGAAATAAATTGTATAAACTTATAAAATAATCTACTAATAAGTGTATTTCACTTTTTTGAAAAAATTCATGATAAGCACAACTTATTTTTTTTCAAAAATCAGTTTCTTTATTCACGAGTAGGAAAAATTTCGTTGTTAATATTTGAGACAAACGAAAATGTTTTTTTTTTCTTTTTTTAGAATTTTAACAGGAAATTTATTTGGAATTTCTTATAGATATTGAGATATGTAATGTCTCTGCATTCCATTATCTTTAACTGCACCAGTGTGTGGATGGGCCCATGAATTGAACTCAATACTAGTTTCTTAATATATTGTTAAATATTATGGAATTGAAAACAATGAACAAACATAGTTATCGTTTTAGTAAAAGCATCTTAGAAAGCGTTAATCTTGGTTTGGTGACATAGAAAAAACATGGTGAGTAGCACTGGTGTGTTAAGTATTAATTCGGTAAACTTGCTAACCTATTGATTCATACTGTAAAATCTGATGAAGATATATTGGGTATATGTTTCACTAAGTTTCGTTCATCCATCACTTTCTCTAATTAGCAAGAGGCACGGTGAATCTTTTCTGCAGAAGTTAATTACTAGAAAGTGCTCACAGCATCTCTCAACGCTTTTGAATATTTTATCTACTGGAAAATTGTACTTTCTCTTTATTGATTTTAATCTTTCTATTTTTTCAAAAGGGAATTCGGTTCAGTTCCTTGTTCTCCACTGATTATTAGCTAAGTTGTCATCATTGAATTGCGAAAATTCTAAATCACGTAGGAACATTCTCAGTATCAATTTAACTCTTAAGACTATCAGTAAATGCAAATTCCGAGGATTGCTTATTTAAATAACTACCAGTGAGGATGAAATAAAACGTTTTTAAAAGGATAACTTTACCAATCCATATATATAAAAATTCCTTGCTTTCCCCGGTATACAGTCATACCCTGACTTTAGCCAATGTTTCCAAACGCCGTGAGGTAATTGATTTTTTAAATATAAATCTTACGTAATTCCTAAAAGTGTCTAGCAATAAGAAAAAAACCTTGTAAAACCTTGTAAAAGAATACAATATTACATATCAGCATAGCCTTGATGACAGTTTCATTTTAAAACCGAAACGTTTAATATTGGTTGAATATTCAATTTATATATATATATATATATATATATATATATATATATATATATATATATATATATATATTAATCAATCCAGTAAATCTGGAATACGGAATAATTCCAATCAGGACAAAAAATTATTCAAAAATTGAATATTAGATTTAAATGTTCCTGGTAAAGTGCTCAATGGAAATAAAATCCACTGAGAAAATGATTTTTTTTTTCAAAATTTCCTAATGTAACCGATTGTTGGATTTTTTGAATATATATATATATATATATATATATATATATATATATATATATATATGTGAGTGCGTGTGTGTGTGTGTGTGTGTGTATGGGGGGCGCATTTATTGTATTTTAATATCCTTTTCGTTTCTTTTATCTTTCATTATTTATTTTGTTTATCTTAAAAATATTTCGAGGAACATTTTATTTATTGCACTTCTTTTTTGTAATGAACTTGGTACTGTTGTAAAATAAAGTAACGTTTATTGAGCTGAAATTTCGTCCTTAAAAGTGGTGTAAAGGCGAATTTGTTGTAGGCTGAAATGGCGTAAAACTTGGTATTACTGCTTATGGATCGATCTAATATTTATGAGCGAAGGCTTTAGCCAATCATTTTAGCCTTTTTTCAACCTATTCTTCGAATTGTTATGGAAAAAGAAATTTCACGATACATATTATTTATTCATAGTTTGGTATGTTTCAAAAATTTGCTATTAAAATATATTAAGTTATGAAATTTTGGTTTTTTACCTCTTGGAAATGTCAAAATAATTAGATTTTATGCTATGATAAAATACTCGCTTGTAGTTTTAATAAATTAGTGGTGAATTTTAGGGCGTAATTTTTCCTTTTCATACAATGATGAAAAGAAAGAATTATGCCCTAAAATTCAGCACTAATATTTGATGAGCAAAAACAAAGTGTTTTTACATTAGGATTTTCTAGAAAGAAATGTACTGACAATCAAGCACAACGTGTAAATAGATAAAGAAAATAATGAAATTACTCTCTCACACATTGGATCATAAAAATGTTTATATTTGATTTATTTTAACGGCATGTCAATCCATCTCGGTTATAGAATGTACAGTTTTGCATAGAGATTTCTAAGGATTTTTTTTTCACTTTTGCACATGGTCCCATCGATTACAGATGATTTTTTAGCATATCTATTTGACCCATGGATTAGATTTTGATAAGAACTATGACCTCCGGTCAGAGTGAGCCTGGTAGTAATAGGAATACAGTTTGGTTTGGTTTGGTTTTATGGTATATCAACCATCGTAGGTTATCTAAAGCCAAATCCATGTATATATATATATATATATATATATATATATATATATATATAAACAATTCTATTAAAAAAAAAGTTTAGCATAAGTACACAGTTTAAATGTCAAAAAACATTTCTATTTCAAGCTATTCAGTTCAGTCAACTAAGTTAAATTATTCAATGTACTGTTATGTGTCACTAAAAATCTAATTAAACATCAAAAATTTATTTATTTACCCTAAATCAAATGACAAAACAGTTCTATTTCAAAGAATTCAGTTTAGCATAAGTACGCACTTTAAATTTCAAAACAGTTCTATTTCAAACGATTTATTTTAAAATAAGTACATAGGTTAGTCCTCTTTGACCCGTAAATTGGACTCTGTTCGGTGCTACCTCTCTGGGCCAGAGTGGGCCTGGGAGCGATGGCACTAAAGGGATACTCCCCAATCTTCAAAGCTTTACCATTGATGGAGCCTCACCATCAGATTTTTTTGAGTCATATCCAGGACAATCTTTGGGGGAGTCTTACCCCTCTGCAAAGATGCAGTCGGTGTATTCTGCAGCCTAAGCCGAGACGGGTATGGCAATACACGGGTACTCCATTTCCTCCAGATTCCCAGAACTTGAGCCTCACCATTATATGCACCTACTTATCACACCTTTAATTTGGAGGTTCTTACACTTCTGCAGGGAATACACTCCACCTATTATAATCCCCACCGACTGGGTGATTATTCATTAAAGCAAAAAAAAATATATATATATATATATATAAACAAAAAAAACAAACATTTAATGTATTATTTTTAGAAAGATATTCACAGAATGTCGAACAGAAAGTGGACATAGGTTACAAAGAAAAAAATCAAAATGTATCATTACTCATTTGAGCACACGTTGTGTCCAGTCCAATTACTTAGCTTTCCGGCGTTAGCAGCTGAAGAACCTTCGCCATCCAAGGGGCTGGATACCACTTTACAATGTCATCTTTCCTTAATTGCTACTCAAAAAGATCCAAGATCTTCTGTTTCCAGCGTGTGCCTAGACGAAAATAGAGTTGAATAAAAGAATATGGTAGTGGAAAGATTTGAACTGGACGATCATTTCTGTGTCGATCCGCTTAATATTCGGATTCAAATTCATTATAGAAATGCACGTAGAACCTTTCTTCCATACTTCCATAATACGTTTCGGACTGTCAGTCTATTTTCGTCTTCATCTGAAATTTGTCCCTTCTTCCTTCTTTAAAATCATCCTGCTTCCAAATCTTCATTCTTTTTTTCTTTCTTTTTGTTGCTTCTTAAACTTGTCTATGACTCCCTTTCTTCTTTCTAAGCCTTTTTTCCTTTTTTTTCTGTTGCGTTACTATGGCATTTATTTCTTCTTTCTATGGCGTTCTTCATTACTTCCATTGCTTTTTTGCTTCTTTCTTTTGCTTTCTTTATTCTCTCAATAGCTTTTCTCTTTCTTTCTTAAAGCTCTTCTATAGCTTTCCTTCTTCTTTCTATTCCTTTCTTCCCTCTTCTATTGCTTTTCTTCTGCTTTCTTCTTTCTATTTATTGTTTTCTTTCTTCTTTTTATAACTTCTTTCTTTCTATGCCTTCTTATTGTTTTCTGTAGCTTTATTTGTTCTTTTATGTCTTTTTATATTTTTGTTCATGCCGATCTTGTTTAAAATCCATAAAACCCTTTATCCCCGGTTATCTTCAATATGAATGTACTGTCATATGCATATACGATGCCAGAATTCGTGTTCTCTGCTTCCCGAAAAACCAATACATGAATGGGGATAATATAGATATGCATATATTGACTGACTTGAGAGGTAATCAGCAAATCATTTTGTAAAATTACAAATGGATTGTTTAACAGCTAGGCAAATTACACCGACCAGATACTAATATTGCCTTTCAAACGTGAGTGTAGGCAGAATTCGTCTCATTAGTCTTCATCATTATCACCTGAATTTTGCATCTAAGAGAATTATCAGCGGCCGTAAAGTGGACTCATTTGGACCATTATTCCTTAAAGTGCACTGTTAGATTGAGCGTGTAAATTTGTATTTCTTACAGGAGCCTTCCTCATGAATGGAAGCAACGTGGAAAATCAAGTTGCAATGAAATTACTTATGGAAGAGTGTTTCTTCGAGCGATAGTGCTTATTTGCTGCTAGCAAACGGGAATAGCCATTAGGGATGTCAGGGTTGAGAGAGAGGCTTGATTTGAACGAATTCTGCGCGCTTTTTGCACTCGAGACTCAATAGTATTTCAGATCTTTTTCTATCGGAGAAAGGCATTTGCACTTTGATTGGTTTGGTTTGGTTTTGTTTTTATGGTATATCAAATATTATAGATTATTTAATACCAAATCCAGTTTTTATATATATATATATATATATATATATATATAATATATATATATATATATATATATATATATATATATATATATATATATATATATATATATATATATATATATATACACATTGGTCTTGAGTGTTCGCCAATGGTCCGGGAGACCGGGGGTTCAATCCTACGTCGAGTCATACCAAAGACTTAAAATATGGTACTTGATACCTTTGGCTTAACACTCAGCATTATAAGGTACGAATCAAGGGTAAAATGGAGCAATCCAGCCAAAAGAGTAGCGCCCTCCCCTACACATCGGTGTAGTAGCTACTGAAAAGGGTACCTTCTGGTCGCCCTCGACAGCGGTCGCCAACTTTACTTTATATATATATATATATATATATATATATATATATATATATATAGGTGGGGATTTGCAAACATAAGTCAACAAAGTTAAATAGTTCCAAGTTATGCTATGTATCACTAACATCAGTCAATTGTTTACTCACAGTTCAATGATTAAACATTTCTATTTCTAACAACTGAATTTAGCCAAAATAAAAGTTAAATAAGATTCTAAGAGTTGTTATGTATAACTAACTATTGATTAGATATGAGTCATTTACTTACACATTTAAAGGGTAAAACTGTTCTATTACAGACCATTCAATTTAGGATTACTTATTTGCTTGCACTTAGTTTTAATGTCAAACAGTTCTCCTTAGCCTAAAGATAGGACCCTCTCTGGTGCAACCACCCCCGGCCAGAATGTAGTTTAGAGCGATAGCAATAAAGGGGGGGGTCCACTGCACTCCCCAAATTTCTTGAGCTCATCATCAGATTGTTTAATGTCATATTAAGGATATATGTTGTGGTGGTTTTACCCTACTGCAGAGATGAAGTCGGTGTATTCTGCATCACCAGCTGATAAGACATTTGCACTTTGTGGCAAACTAAACTCGTTGAAGAATCGACAACTCTGTGGAATTTATACACATGTTCAATGCTACATATTTTTCTCTTATATGTATTTCCTCGGCGAGGTTTACGCATATGCTAATATAATCATATAAACACCCTTACATATCGTGAATAAGGGACACATATGGTGTATCAGTTATCATTGTCGGAAAAAGACACGGTGATGTGAGTTCAAATTCTAAAATTATGTTTGCATTTCGCATAGCGCTAATACTCCTGGGAAAGTCATGCATCAAACAAGTTTCCTTCCAACTAAGGGTAAGTGGTAGGGTATACTGGGCTCTCTAGGCTTGGTATGGCAACCGGTCTAGGTGAAGGAAAACTGTGAATTTAAACCTGTTAAAATTAGCTGAAAAAATTGACCTTGTGTTGAAATCCTCCTTGTTTGAAGGAGTTGGGCAAATACGTATGGTGAATACTCATCACCAACCATCCACAGGTAAATAGTCGGTTAGAAAAGGGGCATCTAATCTTGGTAGGGCATGGAGAAGGTCTCTATAATATATATATATATATATATATATATATATATATATATATATTGATCGAGGAGACCGTCGTTCAGTCCCAGGTTGAGTCATACGAAATACTCAAAAAATGGTACTTGACGATCCCTTGCTTAGCACACAGCATTTTAAAGTATGGATAGATTAAATGGAGCCATCCATGGAAAGGATTAGTGTCCTCGCCTACACCTCGGTGTATTAGTAATTTGAAAAGGGAACTATCGTGTCAACCTCAACTATGGTCGACCAATTTATTTGTATTCATATTTCAATGAAAATTGTATTTATATAACCTGCTACACACACACACACACACACACACACACACACACACACACATATATATATATATATATATATATATATGTATATATGAAAAAATAAATGGAAAAGTGAATAAGTTAAACACTTTAGTTTTAATATTTCGTTCTTTAATAACGGAATAACTTCTTCAGACTAAACTTTTTTGCGTTTATTTAGCAATTGAGGAAATAAACTAATGGAGAATGTAAAAGGTATAAAGAGAGGGAAAGTGTTTTAAAACAAATGATAGATAAAGGAAGTACAATGAAGTTTGAGTGATATTGGTAAGGGCTAATTTAGTTTTGACTATGACCTTGAAGGGTAGGTGGGACCAAGTGTATTGGGTTTCATCTGAAATTTGACTAGATAGTGAGAAATAGGAAAATTTTTAGTGAGAAATAGGAAAATATGAGGAGGGAGAAGTTCATTTCGAGAAAAAAGAAAGATGAAATGAAGGGGGCAAAGTTTCATGGGTATCCCGTTTCATCAAAAACATTGGCTGTAATAGAGAATCTAAAAGGAAAAAAAAAGAAAAAAGAGAAATATAAAAATAAATTTAAGAAAAGTTGTTCATATTATTGACGTGTTGAGTGTGAAAATGTCTTAGTTTTGCCAATCTTTTTTATCCATTCTTCATTCTAATATTGTTTTCATGTAACATAATGTCTGCTACGTAGGGTAAAATCTGATGGAACCCGGAATGTTGCTCTATGTGTTATTCTTTTTTTAATTACTGAAGCTTCTAACAGCCCATGGGATATTTTGCAATGTCTGGGCTTGATTTGAGTAGTTCGGGAAAATTAAACGTGTGTTTGAAATCTAACATGTGGTAGATAGGGGCATTTCGGTGATTGCTTGTGTTCGTAGATTCTTTTTTCTGGATTGCGTTGAGCTTCAACGATATAATGTTTGAAACAATCTTTCCATATAATTGAATATATGCCTGAATGAGAAGTGGTCGTATTCTTGGTTACTTTCGATATGTTTGTGACATTTTTTAAAAATTTGTTACGTAGTATGAAGCTTGCCGCCTTCATTTCTTCTTTTTTCTCAAAATAAGCATCCCCCTCATATTTCCCTCTTTGTCACTAAAATTATTCCACCTCTATCCGGTCGAATCTCGGATGAAACCCAATAATTTAGTCCTGAGGAAGCTCTTCTGTTAATATACAACGTAATATTACCACTAAACCCATTGTAAATTTTTGAGTTATTCACTTTTTCACTTATTTTCATGAGCAGGTCAGATTCACCAAAATTTACTATTTATCTCTCTCTCTCTCTCTCTCTCTCTTTATATATATATATATATATGTCAATGGGGAAAACTAGGAATAAATTCGACATAATGAAAATGTGTAGAGATAAAGGACAATATTTTTACAGAATTATTTGTCAACTTTACAACCCATTCGGGGGTGGCTGAAGAAGACACCAACTGAGCTTTCTAATTATGGGATTAAACAATCTGATTGTGAGGGGCAAGTAATGCTGGAAATTTGGGGAATGCAGATTACCCTTTAATTACCATCGCTCTCAGGTCCACTCTGGCCCGGAAGTAGGGTCCAATCAATAGGTCAAATAGAACTGTTTGACATTTAAATTGAGAGCAAGGAAATAACTTACGCTAAATTGAATTGTTTGAAATAGAACTGTTCATGCTATTTTAGGTGTGTATACAATGAATGATGTCTAATTGAATTGTTCGTAATACTTTACGTTATGTAGAACCATTTACTTCTTTGACTAATGGAAAATTGAATTGTTTGAGATAGAACTCTTTTGGCATTTAACTGTGTGCATCTAAAATGATTTGACAAAACATATTTTATATATTCAAAAACAATATGTTGTCTTAAATAACCAACAATGGTTTCTATGCTAGAAAACCTAACCAAAAAAAACTAAACCAAACCAAATCATTTGTCAAATTTAAGCATTCCTAAAGTCTAAAATCGAAAGTTTTAACGTCTGTAAATAATTCTTTTAATAAGATCATATTCCGAAAACCTCGTCTTTGATCTGTGCGTTCTCGCGCGCGCACGTACACACACACACACACACACACACACACACACACACATATATATATATATATATATATATATATAAATTATTCTGGTACGGAAGTAGAATAAAGCAGGATAAAATGTCGCGAATACGAGTTTCCTGCGACCGATCTCAGTTAGCCGATATTCAATCTTAGTTAGGCGAATATTCTGAGGCTGACTACGTGATGTATTTCAATGTAGCATCAAATTAGAATCTAAATATTTATCCTCATCTGACTTTAACCGACAAAATACGATCTTTACTGAGTAGATAACTCAATTCCAGAAAATTTCTATATTTCATTTAAACAGTTTCAAACTCTTATTAGAAGCGTATAATCTCTGTTTAGAAAATAATCATGTAATTTCTAACCCTTTCCCATAGGAATTATTCTTTATATTCAAAGATATACTTAGACTGTCACATGCCATTGGGAGAGAATTCATTCCAGAAATAAGTTTTTTTAATTATTATTTCTTACAATCCCCGCTCACTCTGTCAAAATTATATAGATAACATTCTCTTCGTTATTACCGCTTACTTTAACAGTTTTAGGTAATTTATTTTTAAGTGGTTACTCACTTATTCCACTGTTTCACTTATGATTCAATTAATATTTGTTTTAGGAATAGATCTTTTATATTCCTGATTGTATCTTTATATCAATGCACGGAAATTATCTATACAGCTATTGCTTATATTGGTAGCATTTTCATTTTGAATTTTGTTTCATTTATTTGTTGGTAGAAGATGCTTATCAGTCAATGTAGATTTGCTTTCCCATTTTCGTTCTTACTCTTTTATTTGTATCAAAAAATAGTTCTTAGCCTCATCCAGAAAAAATTGCCATAACTGAACGTTTTTTCTAGTAATTCACTAACACTATCTATAAAACGAGACAAGCTTTTTCAGAACCCTATCTTAATTTTTACGCTTGTTAGTCCCATACATAGGTGAAAGCTGCGTGACAAATATAAAAGCTACGTGAAGCTCACAACCTTTTGAGCGATCCTTTCGTATATATATATAAGTAAAGTTGGCCACCGTAGTCGTGGGTAACCCGACGGGTCTAATTCCAACAGCTACTACACCAGTGTAAAGGGGAAGGGAGCTCCACTTTACCCTTGATACAAAACCTTATAATGCTACAGGTTTACCAAGGAGGTATCAAGTAGTATTTTTTCAGTCTTTTTTCAGTCTTCCATATAAGTGAACCTGGGATTGAACGCCGGTCTCATGAGCCATTTGAGGACGCTCTACTCACTAGTATAATGATACAAAAGGAGTGTATGTATACATACATACACTCAGATACACACAAACATGATAGACATGTGCACAGTTGGGTAAATGTAATTGATACTTATCTCTAAGGTATAATATAGACCGCTGAATGTAAGATTATAATGCATTTGTCCGAGAGGGTACAGTGTTCGCCAATGGTCCATAAGACCGGGGTTCAGTCCCAGGTCGAGCAATACTAAAGACTTAAAAAATGTACTTGATATCTCCTTGCTTAATACTCATTATAAGGCACGTATCAAGGGTAAAGTGGAGAAACCCAGGGAAAGAAGTAACGCCCTTCCCTACACCTCGGTGTAGTAGCTACTAAAAAGCGAGCTTTTGGGTAGCCCTTGATTACAGTCACCAACTTTACTTACTTTTATATCATACAACAATGTATATTTATGTGTGTGTGTGTGTGTGTGTGTGTGAACTTCAATCACACAAAAAGATAATGGATAATTATTAAATTCATGATATATATATATATATATATATATATATATATATAAATTACACCACAAACAACACACACACACACACCCACATATATATAAAGAGAGAAAGTAACAGAGGGAGTATGAGATTTTTGACAATCCGACAAAATTTTTTTAAGTAACATCATCATTTCAGGCGAGTATAAAAGGCTTCCACTAACTTAACAAATCAATTATTTCTGTTTTCCGTTCACACACGTTCTACATTGATTGTCTGTTTTTTTTATTTATTTCATCCAATTTTAAAACCTATAATTAAACTAATATATGACCCAATATATTAACCCAATGTGTATTGTTTTATCTATATTAAATTATGTTTTATTTTGAATAAACACCACCACAAAAAATAAATAAATGATAAAATGAAAGAGAAATCAATTATATCACCTGGCTCATTTCCCTACTTATGAAGTATGTAAGAATTGTATGTTTTTCTTTCTTTCTTTCTTTCTTTCTTTCTTTTCTTTTCTTTTCTTTTCTTTCGACGGAAGCCATTGACTGCATCATCAAGGTTTTTTGCATCACCATGGCAACAGAAGCTTACATTAT
Organism: Sepioteuthis lessoniana; assembly: GCA_963585895.1. NCBI lineage: Eukaryota > Metazoa > Mollusca > Cephalopoda > Myopsida > Loliginidae > Sepioteuthis > Sepioteuthis lessoniana. Next base: position 103,435,877 of record OY757905.1, on the reverse strand, counting down.
TTTGAGGACAGCGGTACAATAATTTAAATATGTTAAGTCACTTCCATTGTGTTTACTAACACTATTCTTGCGTTCAGTAAATCTTTTTCTCTCTATCACAATGTTTCTTCTCTTTTTTTCTTACTTTCGGTCTTTCTTTTTACCTATAATCATAATTATTAGATCTCACAAGTTCGCATGCACTGTAGAAATTAGGTTGATTGTTTGATTGATTTTACGACATGACAAACCTTTTTAATTCTAAAAGATTTGGGGATCGCATTCATTGTGGAGTCATATGTAATTTTTTGTAGTTGCTTCATAGTTTTTTTGGGTTTTTTTGTATACAGTTCCACCGATCACTAATCATTTTACAGATAAATTTTTGACCCATAGAGGTACAAACAGTTCGGTCCGAGTGGACCTGGAAGTAAGTGTAAAGAAGGTGGACTTCACCCTTTACAGGTTTGCAGAACCGGAATCTCATCATCAGAGACAATTTAGTGTCATTGCAAGGACACTCCATTTTGAAGATTCGTACACATCTGCATGGGATACATTCAGAGTCTTGTATATCCAGAAAACAGGATTATGCAGGAAATTGGAGATTTATTTTACTGCCTGTAATCGCTGTATACGCAAATTTGCGCTTCCTTTTTTTGTAACTGTTGTTCACGAAGAAGGTGAAAAAATTATTATTTACAGTCCAAGAAATCTGAGGTTCAATTATATTTCACTTTTCCGGGCTAAATTCTAAATATGGCATGTTTATCTCCTTTTATACAGATTTAATACGTTTAAAAAGATCAATACTCACCAAAGTGATCAAGAACAGTATCGATGAGTTTATTGTATTCTTTGTAGCTAATATTTTGGGGATATTTGTTAGTTGAAGATTGACACGTATTAATGTTCATTTTTTTAGGGATTAAACCTTGCAGGAATCAAATGAAATATTATGTCCTTGAAAGAATTTGAATTTAAAAACTCATTCAAGATGTTTACATAAACTCCGATAGATCATTCTTGCTCTACATATGCGACAACATTTGTTTGTTTTGGTTTAGTTCTATGGCATAGCAAACATTGGTGGTTTTTAAACGTCAAATCCTGTTTTTACGTATACAGTATATATATGATTTATAAACACATTTATGTAGGGCAGACTGGGTTCTTCAGCCTTGGTGAGGCAACTAGTCTAGGAAAAGGAAAACTCTGAATTCAAACCTGTTAAACTCCGCTTAAAAATTCTCCTTGTGTCATATCCTGCCCAAGCGGAGGGGTTAGGTAAATAGGATAAACACACTTTTGATACACACAGTAAAATGATTAATTAGTTCTATTTTTAAAAAGTCAATTTACAAAAAGTCAACGATAATAAATGGTTCCTAGTATTGGTATGCATCGCAAACAATTCAATTAAATATTAGTCTTTTGTTTATACGCAGTTAAATGATCAAAGCGTTCTATTTCAAACAATTTAAATTAGTTTGTGATTTGTTTGCCCTCAGTTTAAAAGCCAAACAATTCTAATTGACCCATAGAAAGGACACTATCAGGTACTTCCAATCCGGTCAAAAGTAGACCTGGGAGCAATGGCAATGAAGGGGTAATCCGCATTCCCAAAGCTCGAAGGGAGAAGCTTCACTATCAGATTGTCTAGTTTCATATCTAGGACACAGGTTAGGGCAAGGTTCTTACCCCTCTGCAGAAATGCAGCGAGGGTATTCTATAGCGTCAGCCGGCTAGGCTGTATGAATATATGACGAACTTTCACGTTCTCAGACAGGAAAAAATCATAGGAAGAATAATTTACCAATATTATCCATTTGTTTCCTGGCTTGGAAATATTCAGTTATATGTCTTCTTTGATTTGTTCTAAACCTGGATGGGGATTTCATATCACAAATACCCTTGGGAATGGCAGGAATCTAACTGTTTCCTCGTTAGCTATAGCTAAAAAGAAAGAAAAATCTGAATCGAACCCGATTTAAAAATTGGCCCTAAGTCGTATTCTTTCATCCTTCTCTTGACGAACAGATTTGATACATACAAACCATTTTGTACTGAGCATTATTATCATTAGATCTTCCCTACCTGTTGCGTTGCACCAAATTTAAGATATGCTGAACTTTTCGCCCTGTGAGACCTGTGTGCCAGATAATACAAATTTGTAAATTCTAATATTTTATTAGTCCACATGTTCTGTAAGTATTTGGACATTCACTTTATCACCTTTAATTGATAAGCTTATATATATATATATATATATATATATATATATATATATATATATAAATATATATATATATGAGTGCGTGGGTCTGTCTGTCTGTCTGTCTGTCGGTTTGAGTGTGTGCATGTGTGTTTACGTATGTGCAGTTAATAAAATATTTAAGCCATCACATGTTTCATAAACTGTTCTGGATATTACAACAGTCATGTCCATAAGAATTTCATAGACAAAAACACCCACCAAATGAAAACATCCCGTGAGAGAAAAAAGCACTATTGAAATCCAAGCGTAGGCAGAATCGATTAAATACATTTTTGCATGGAGACTACATTATCTCATGGTCTGGAAAGTGCATTTGTGGAGCTAGATTTTACGAATAAATCTGAAGACCATGAACCGCTGGAAATTCTGTACGGTGAGGTTACAGAGAATAAAAATGGAATTCATTTCCTTAATCTAGAGAACATATCATGATATTTACAATCACCTTTAGATATTTTGCGATATCCAGAAGAGACGAACCACTTCATTGATTTGGATCGTCACAGTTATTATGAATGCCAAATATACATGAAGAAATACCATTTGGCTATGTTCCGAAGGAGGAGGGTTTTTTCGGAAAGCAAAAGTCATTTAAAAAGTCTTGAAGGATATTCGAAGTTTGCTGATATACAAACTAATTGTTAAATTTAACATGCGTCATCGTTCTAAATTTAATCTAGTTTCATAATCGCCTATCAGTAGGACTTGGAATTTACTGAGAGTATCCCAATCAGAAGATGAATCTCTTCTAAAAAAAGAGTCCAAGGTATGAAATTATACTGCATATAGTAGCACAACTCCAGTTTTGGGGCACTCGAGAAGAGTAAAGTACCCTTTCATGGCCATTACTCCCAGGTTCACTATGATTTGTTAGAAGTCCGTCTATGATTCAGATAAATCGGTTCCAAAACTATTTATATTTGATAGAAAACTTGGTATAATATAACCATGTGCTAATTATTCTTATTAGAATTGTTATATTATTCCTTGTATATTTTTTACACTAGCGTGAGCTGATGATCTTTTCAATGTAATCTGAGTGAAAGTAAGTCTAATCAAGTCTCCAGGGTGGATGACCTTAGCAATATTATAGTTCGGATTGTCTCGCATGGTCATCTTATTTCCATGATTTCCAGACCCCTTCCCTCACTAAGCCATTGGAGACCTTTCCGAGCGCACCAGTTACAATGGGTATAACCGTCATCTTTATGTTCTACTGCTTTTTTTTAGTTCTCTGGCAAAATGTAAGTAATTATATCTCCTTTGGTTTTCTTTGATTTTCACTCTGGTTTGCCGGGATGGTAAAGTCTATAAATTTAGTAGGCACTCTTTTTTTGATCTCAAGATCGGGTCTTCGGGCCGGGATTTTGTGATCTGTGTATATCTCAAAACCTCAGAAAATCTTTTGTCTCATTCGCAATGATCGATTTAGGATTGTGTATACATCATTTGGTGTTATTATTCACTCAATAGAGCTTTTCACATCAGTGTTAGCCGATGGTTTTTCACTGGAGTCTGAGTGACAGCAAGTCTCCTCAAGTCTCCAGGACTCTTTTCAGTATTCTGGCCGTTCTCAATAATGCTGTCGTTTGGATGGTCTCCATCCGTCCGCCAATTTCCAAGTCCTCCAGTCCCTTTAGTTATCCTTTAGTTACTGTTCCAAACGCACCAATTACAATTGGCATAATTGTCACCAGCATATACCACAATTTTTTCAATTCCCAAGCAAGGTCGAAGTACTTATCCTTCTTTTCACATTCTTTCAGTTTTACTCTGTGGTCAGCCGGGAGAGCAAAGTCGACTATTTTGCAAGTTCTCTTTTTTTTTCTTTTTTTTTTTGGTACTTGTCTTTAATTGGAATCATTTTGAGATGAGGCTTCTTCATCTGAGAATTAATTTTTATTTATTGCGGACTTTTTCTTCATCTTGGTAGTTTTTGTGTTGTTTCTTCTTTGTATCACACCACGTTTTTGACCAAGTAAACCTCTGGCCGGCTTGGGTAGGATTTGAAACCGCTATCTTCTGACAATGCTCACCTGGAACCGCAGATAGACAACTATGGAAGGCAGTAATTACTGGGGATACTGTTACAAGACTCAGCATTCCTATCCGAGGTCGCGGTAAATCACCTCAAGAAGGCCAGAGGTTAAATTTGGCCGAAACGTAGTGAAAGAATAAACAACACAAAAAATTCAAGATGAGGAAAAAAAGTCCGCAATAAATAAAAATTAATTCTCAGATTAAGAAGCCTCATCTCAAAATGATTCCAATTAAAGATAAGTACAAAAAAAAAATCGGTACGGACCCGACTCTGGAAGAACAGATAAGGGTTTATAAGACCAAAAAATCCTTCTTTGATCGCCCTTCGGGGCACGTGGCGCAGCGGATAGAGGCGTTGAGTCTCTACGGTTCCAGGTGAGCATTGTCAGAAGATAGCGGTTTCAAATCCTACCCAAGCCGGTTTACTTGGTCAAAAACGTGGTGCGATAGACAACAACTATGGAAGGCAGTAATTACTGGCGATACGGTTACAAGACTCAGCATTCCTATCCGAGGTTGCGGTAAATCACCTGAAGAAGGCCAGAGGTGAAATTTGGCCGAAACGTAGTGAAAGAAGAAACAACACAAAAAGATGAGGAAAAAAAGTCCGCAATAAATAAAAATTAATTCTTTTTCTTTTTGTTGATTATTTTTAAGTGTGGTCTTCTGGCCGGGATCAGGTGATCCGTTTGCATGTTAAAGTCCCATATGAGTTTATGCGTGTCATTTTCTAGAACAGGTGCTGCGTTGTGCATATACCATTTGTTAGTATGGTCGAATATTATTATTATTATTATTATTATTTCACTCTTGGAGAATTTTTCTCTGTAGAGGTAGGTGATGGTTACACTGGAGTTTGAGTGACAAAATGTCACCTCGAGTCACCCAGACTATTCTTAGTATTATGGCGGATCTTTAGAATACAATAGTCTGGAGGGTTTTCACTTGTCCTCTTATTTCTAAGTCTTCCAACCCTTTTGAAATTGTTCTGAGCGCACTAATTGCAATTGGGATCACCGTTACGTTCATGTTCCATAGTTTTTAGTTCTCAGTCAAGCTCCTAAGACTTATCACTCTTTTCACTTTCTTTAATTTTTACTTTGGAGTCCGCAGGGACGGCAAAGTCCACTATTCAGCTGATTCTTTATGTCTTTGTTGACTATCACTAATTCTGGTTGTCTAGCTGAAATTAGTTGCTCTGTTTGTATCTAAGAATTCCAGAGAATTTTGTGCGTCTCATTCTCTTGGACAGATTCTGGCTTGGGCAAATACCACTTGTTCGTATGTTCACATTAAAATTTCTGGTACAATGTCCTGTGGATCACCTTCCCCACCTATTGTATCTAGTATTATACTCATTTTGATCAAATTTGCAGTATTCACCTATTATTTGAATAATCATTTCGTCTCTTTCAGCACATAACCAGCACTCGCTATTTTCTTGCGTCTTATCAATTTTTGCTTTAATATAGTTGGTCCTTATGGGGTTGTTTTCTTCTGCTAAGAGATTCAATTTCTCTCTTAAAGTATCATTTTCTGAGCTATGTATAAGTCCTCAAATGTGATTTTTCGCTCGTTTGTCGCTTGAAATAGGCATATTGCAGTTTTACTTTCCATTTTGTTTCTTAGTGTTGTTCTGTTGATCCTTGTGTTGTTTGTGTTGTTTCTGATTGTTGCAATTATTCATTTTTTGCTCTTTCCCGCGTAGCCTTTGAGTCTTTGTATTGATGCATCGAAGCTATCTTGAATGCTGTTTCGTCCTCTTCCTTCTTATTTTCTTGACACATATAACCTGTCTATATCTTCTCTGGGATGAAAGATCTTATGTATCGTCATGAATTTTCTTGTCCACAAGCCCATTTGTTGAAGTTCTTCCCTCATTCACTTTAAGAATGATCCCGTGTATCTTACAAGGGAGACTACCCAGGTGTTTATTTTTTGATAAGGCTTCTGCTATATAGTTTGGTTTCTAGCAGGTTTATGATTCTTTTGCGATAGTCTTTATTATGTTTTTATTTAATCTCTACTCGTTTATGTCCGCTTACAATATTCTCAAGAACTTGTAAGTTTTTATTTTATGCAAGCGTTCTGATTTTTTCTTGAGTTGCTTGTTCCCTCCTCTCTGTCAAGTGTCGTTTTCTATTTCTCATTATTTGCTTGACACATTTTTCTATGCCGAATTCCATCCTTATATCCTGACTATATATTCTTATCGTTTGTATTAGAGTCTTCACTTCGTTTTCATTTTTATATTTCGCTGGATTATTTTCAAGGACCCACTTAGCACTTCTTCTACTTCTCGGCCAGAATACTGAACCAGAAGCCGCTGGGGGCCGCCGCCCCTACAGGGCATTTTCTGCGACTGAAAGCTGAGTCTGACTCAAGACTCATTCTGACTCCAACTGACTCAGACCATCAAGCGGCATCTGCTCGACTTCCAGTCAAACACGTAACTGCTTCTGTTTATTTATCTAGGTGCGTCCTGTTCAGGGAAATCTCTGATTGACGGTTCTGTCTAGGGTCAATATGCTACATAAACAACAATGAGGACTGTGTAATTATCTATTTGGCGAAAAACCTTAATTAGAAAATAAACGAATATGATTTCAACAGCATGAGCTGATCGTGGCATTGTTGATCTTGTAAGTTGATCGGTCTATTGAATTATTTGAATCCGTTAAATTCACCTTAAACGTCAATGAGAGTCGATGGGACCATTTACCTACAAGAAGAAATCGAATGACATATTTCTGCTTTCTTGTCAGATACCATTTTTCTGGTCCGCCTCCAAGTTGTTCTCTCTAAAAAAGAAAGAATGTAGGCAATCAGGAAGAACTTTCAACCTCTTCTGATATATCACGTGCATCTGCCTCAGACAGAAGTTGGTAACTCAAAAATATCCATATACGTATTCTATTACGAAGAGTAATATATTCACGCTATAACATGGTTTGTTTGATGGTGCGCTGCATAAGTTATGTGTTTTGTGCAGGTATAGCCTGACAAAGCCGATCTTGCTCAAGGTCTGACTTGATATCAGAGTTTTTTATCTCTTAGGTGAGTTGCCATACCAAAATTAAAGAGGCCAATTTGTCCGATTATTTACCCATTGTTGGAAGGAGATTAGCTGGATTCCTAAATTTCCTTTGGGTACAAATGCTTTTTGAAAAGTAAGCAGGCGCATCCAGGATTTGAGCCCAGGAAGCCGAATCCACTTCCTACGAGGATTACCGTAAAGCCACGAGTGCATCTAACAAATACTTAATAGTTGAGGAAAACGAATCAGAAGGGGAGATTAAATTTAGTTCTTATTGAATATAGCACAATTTCCATATAATCATTTTTTGAGGTGTATAATTCAACTTGATTTATATGAAAAAAAACAAACGGCCATTTAGATATATTTTTAGTTTTTTTTATCTTATTTATTTTATTTAGTTATTTTTTTCCTTTTTTTTCTTGAGGAAGCGAAAATTCCAACTTTTATCATCTTAGAATTGGATACAGTGTCTACAGTTCAACTCTGGGATAAAGTGATTTGCATTTTATTTCATGCTAATGCCTCTATGAAAGGTATGGATACATCTATGATAGGGGAAAACTATATTTTTTTAGCCTAACAATCCTTGAAGAACTTAGTTTACCCTCCTGTTTAGTCACTCAAAGAGAAGGAATATTTTGAATTCAAACCAGTATTAATCCCTTTAAAACTGACCTAGTGTAGCATCGTGCTCGTAACAGAGGAGTCGAGTAAATGCATAAAAACATTTTTAAATTCATATAAATCATCATAATCGTCATGATGCTTGTACGGATTTCCGTACCTCTTTCTTGCCATTCATCTCTATCATCCATCTCTTCCGGCAGGTCTTGTAGACTACGTCCTCTGTCCAATCAGAACTGTTGTAGATACGTTCTAGTTTATCGTCTATCACTTGCATGTCCATTTCAAGGGTTTTAATGGAGAACGTCATTTTTGATTTCGCTCTAGCTTCTTCAGTAATGTCCCACATATCTTTTTGGCTTACTTAGACGGTTTTTGATATGAGAGGTAGATAGCCGTACAGCTGCTGTTTTGTGGGATATTCCTTCCAGGATTTGTTAAAAAAAAGCTCGTAGTCTTTTTGCGCAATTATTGCCTACCTTTTTCTCCGTTTAGTCAACGTCCATGTGGTATACACCTATAGGAAAATTAACACGATTGCCGCTTGGAAAAACATATAAATAATAATATATAAATAAATAAGGAATATTGTTTATAATTCATATCTAATTGTTATTTCCCCTGTGAATTTATAATGATCATAGAGAGCGCAAACAAACTCCACACACTAAAATAATTACGGTGCAAATTTGACAGGACATCGCTTTATTGTATTAAATTTTAACGCTGTTGCACCACCAGAACACTCACTGTGATATATGCATTTATCCAAACCGTCCGCCATCTGCATGATGTGACACAAGGTCAATTTCTAAGCAGTGTAGAGCTGATTTATATTCAGAGCTTTCTTTCAAGACTGATTACCTTAACGATGTTAAAGGTCTCCGTCTGTCTTATTACCTGTACTTGATGCGGAGGAATAGATGAATTCATGCCTTTCCCAAGGGCATTTTCAGGAAATAAAACGCGATTAGTCTCGGCTAGGATTTGAAATCGTGTGGCCAATTCCATTTCTTTGGATGATAACCTGTTATGTAAGTGTCCCTCACTATGATGTAACATTTTTGCGATTTTATGGTGATATATATATAAGAAATCGGATCATTATATTAAATTCTAAAAATATTTCTGTGAAATTTTGACAGTTGATGAGTTATTCCAAAGGTTATTTGTGCTCTAAAATAGTATATTTATGTTTTATTGTTTAAATAATTCGTCTGTCTTGCGGCAGACAAATATATATTAGACGCCCAACTATCTTTATGGCAGATAACTCTTCCTTTTATAGGGAAATAACAATAAACCTATGTATGTATTTGCTTTCTGCTCCCTTTCGAGTTTATCCTAATAATCCTGAAAGAAGACTATATCATTATTACTTACAGTCTGTATCATAGACCCCCATCTTATTGGGCAACCGTGTTCAGCCACATCTAACCTTACCAGTCCCCATTAAAAGCATCAACAGACACTTTATTTGTTGGAGCTGGCTTCTATTTTCGGTTGAAATACAAAATAAAAAAAATGTTATTGTCGTTTTGAATGACAGAACAAAGTGTCTTTTCAAAGAAAGGATTCGCGCAAACTACCATCAAAGCTGAGTCAAGTAATTGCCCATCCTCGTCCAGCCTCTGAATATTTTTTTTCAGAAATGGCTGGTCCATTTGCTTGTCTCGGATAAAAAAAAATGTCGAACTCTCATCTTTAGTTTAATAGCTCCCGAGATCTGAGTTTAGCCCTGAGGCTCTGGTTTCGTTCAGACTGATATTCTCCAGAGAAACATCTTCTTCGAATCTTTAAAGAACAAAGAAATCTATATCAATTATAAATATGTTTCCGACAGACACTCGATAACATTATCTGAAGTTGGTGAAGACAAAATGTCTTCTACTTTTTCGAACCATTTTTATTTTTGCAAGCTGATATTCTTTACATACTGTCTTTATATACTTTTTTGAGAAACTTTCCTTTGACTTTTTATAAAAAAAAAAAAACCAACATAATACATGTTCGGTAGAAAGAAATATTAGAATACACAGTTTAGATTTTGTTTACAAATAAGATATGGATCTTGTTTAATCTTATTTAGAACTTTATGTGGACTTGATTTATATGCTACAGCTATAAGACGTACATACACCCCCCACACACATACACACAACATGCACACCCTCCATGATGTTAGTGGATTAGTACGTCTGTAACCTAACATAACAATTTTAGCCAGAAATTGAAATTAAATTTTCATTGTATTATACTGTTTCTACGCAATTGCCATGTTATGTTGAAAAATCTGCATGCTGTACAAAAATAATTCAGAATCATTGATAAGCATACCCACACCTTTATATGTTCATATACGTACATAAGTCAGACCTGAACTCTCTCTCTCTCTCTCTCTCTCTCTCTCTCACACACACACACACACACACACACACACACACACACACACATACACACACACACTTAAATGTTAGACTATGAATAAGACAGATTTCTACTCATCGGCTCTTTGTTCTCGTGAGTGAAGACCATCGAAAGCTTTCTTTAAAAGAAACTAAGCCCTCTGAAGCCTTATGATAAATATCCATTGTTTAATATCCGATTCGTGGCTGAGAATTATATTCATTGAATTTCGTACTTTTGCTTTCCTCATGCACATAATAATATATCAGTAATATGTTGTATGATGGTAAGCACCGACGCTCTGAAAGCCATCACAACACTGACAGCATTTGCTGTTGATAAAGAGAGAATCAGAATCTATAAGATACATGTTATAAACATAGTCTGCATTCAAGTAATATATGCAGTACATACAGAGAACCGAAAATCACAAGCATTTTAATTATTTTTAATGAAGTCTATATGGACCAGGAACAATTTTAGGTCTGGATTAATTGGGTTCAAGAATATTATCCGACTTCCCATCAAATGGAGCCACTTTTTAACGCGGAGCCACGGACAAAACGAAACTCAAGTTTGGCTGTCACAAAAATGCTTGATGCTGTAGACATTCTTAATTTGTGCACCTAAGGCACTGAACAATTAACACAGATCTGTTAAGTAGGTATTTCAGGAGGAAAAAGGCCCCTGAAACCGAGCTAATATCATTTTCTCCTTCACCCAGCAAGGTTGCTCCTGGGTTGGATAAAGATTACAAAGGTTAAATTATCAATTTTATTTTGACATTCTGATGATAATACCTTTACTCTTGGAGTCCTGAGTTCCTGAGCATAAATCTACCTTCGATTGATTGAGTATAATCTTTTTACTGGTAAACCAGAACTAGAGTTTGCGGAAAAGTAAAACTACTACCTGTATACCGGCGTAACCCGAGTTCAATGTATTAATTGTCATTCATTTTTACCGCTATCATAGGTCTTCACACTCTTGCGCCAAAGCAAAAACTTACGATTCATTTAAACAAATAATTAAATCTAGGGATTCATATAACGATGTCACCGATGACTATTTCAATGATGGTGAGGAACTGATCAAATAATGGGTTGGTTGGTTGGTTGGTTTTGTTTTACGTCGTATCAACCCTTTTTATGTCATCTAACGCTGAATTAAATTTTAAACAATTCTGTTTATTATTTGTATATTTTTTGTTTACAAACAGTTAAATGCCAAAACAGTTCAGTTAGATGTAAAAATAGTTTTATTTCAAACAATTCAGTTGAGCATAAGTACAGTGTTTAATCCTATTTTAAAACGTTTCTTTTTCAAAATGTTCAGTTTAGCATAAATACACAGTTTAATTTGACCTATACACATGACCATGTAAGGTGCTACCACTCCGGACCAACGTGGACATGGGAGGAATGGCAATGAAGGGATACTCCGCATTCCCCAAGCTCCAGCATTACTAGAACCTCGCCATCAGATTGTTTCCCCCTGTGTGCAAATTTCTGTTTTGTAAATAAAAAAGGTCAAACGGGGTTTAGTCTGACGTGGGACTGCTGCACTTGCACAAACCTGTTTCGCTACTGATAAAAAAATATTTATATTTGGCACTAACTCGTGAAATTTTCTTTCCAGACATCTTTATTTTATTGTATAAGTTTCTTTGCTGTGCCTATGTAATTATTTGAATTTTAAATTCTAGATTTAAAGGTTTGAAAATTCAAATGCACAATCTCGATACTTTTTGATCAAATTTGTGACTCATATTAAAGACATACATTAAACCCCGAAAGTAATTGCTGATTAGCTTGTTCAGGGCAGAGAAAGGTCACATCGTAATGATGTGCGTCAGTTTATTTGTATTCATGTACGTATATGTTTGAAACCAAGCATATATACATACAGACATTATATATATATATATCATCATCATCATCATATCGTGCTGGCAGCACGGATATCCCTGACCCTCTCTCGCCACTCCTCCCTATCGTTCATCGCCCTAGGTAGGTCTTCAGGACAACAACCTGTATCCTCACATAGCTGCTGAATGTACGTTCGTGCTGGTCGTCCTGCTTTTGCGCGGCCGTGTGTGGGGATCCATAAGAGTACATCTCTTATGAGTTCATCTCTGCTTCTCCAGCAATGTCCTGCATGTCTGGTTCGCCTAACTTGAATAGTTTTCGTGATAGGGGGCAGGTGGCCGTACAGTTGGTGTCTTGTGGGGTGTTGCTGCCAGGACTTTATATATATATATATATATATATATATTGTCATCCACAGACAACCTGTTTTATTGTATCACAACTCTTCAGTGTAGCTAGATTCGCAGGACGGTTCCAACTGGGTTCGAAACCCACCCAACTTTATATCAGACTTAGTATCTTACCGCTCAGAAATTTAGATGATGTACGTCCGCTCGGGAATTATAACGTCCTATTCATTAACTTCCGTTTGTATATATTTTTGCCTTACTGGAGTGCTAATTTCATTAGAAGAGCTTTGCCTTACGCGAGTGGCAGCCGTTAATTCCTTCGCCAGAGTACTCAATCCTCGGGAGGGGAGCGTATATATTGTCATCCACATACTGACTGTTTCGTTGTATCACAACGCTGCAGTGTGTTTAAACACGCAGGACGCTTCAGCCAGGGATGGGAATTCTCCCAATCTTACGTTAGCCTAAGTATCTTACCGCGCAGCCAATTAGGTGACATACGTCAGTTCAGGAATTATAACGCCTTTTATATTAACTTTCCTTAATTATCATCGACTGACACAAATTGTTTCGTTGTATCACTATTCATTAGTGTAGCTAGATATGCGATATGCATAAAGCTGGTGTCGAAACCCTGCTTAACTTACGCTAGCTGAATACCTTACCACAAAGCTATCAACAATCTGAGCATAAGCAAAGGAATTTTTCCATATATATTTTTTGTTTACATACACGGTTCATGGCTGATAGATAGATAGATGGATATTACTTTCTGTAAATGCATATAACAAGGGAATTTAAAGAAAATCTGAAGCTTTTTTCTCTATAATACCCGAAGAAATACTCAAAGAAAGGACTGAAATAGATGAAACATTATGAGGCGCAAAGTATTTGTATAAATACACACACAATCTATCTATCTATCTATCTATCTACGTGGTGAATTCAATAAGTTTCCGGACTTTTTTGTACTGGCATTTAAAATTGTCATAGACTCTTTAAAATTCAGAATGTTATTGCTATACATCTTATGAGATTTCACGTTCAAATGAACTGCTACAGCACCAATTGGAGTACACCCTACTAAATCCTGGTTGTCACTGCTGGTGAATTTCAAAAATGCAATCTGGACGTGAGGACACTATAGAAGACCGATATGCAATAAAATTCTGTTTTAAACTTAGAAAAATGCCATAGAAATGTATGGAATGCTCCAGACTACTTTTCGACTATCTTGCATGAATCGAGCATCATTGTTTGAGTGGCATAAGAGATTCAAGGAAGGCAGGGAATCTGTGAGGGATAATGAGAGGTGTGGAAAGAGTAAGAATGTCAATAGACAAGAGTTGATTGGCCAAATGGTTAGGGTTAGGGTTTCTATGTTGAGGTTTTTAAGGGAGTTTAGGAAGAGATTCCTTGGGAAGAGGCCAGCACTCTTCAAATAGGGCCAGTGGCATTTCCACAAGGACAATGCACTAGTCAACAACTCCATCTTTGTCACAGACTATTTGACTAAGATGGGCATCAAGACAGTTCCACACCCTCCCTATAGTCCAGACCTTATTCCCTGTGATTTTTGCTTATTACCTAAGCTCCGAGGCTGTCGTTATGAGACAATTGAGGAGATGAAAGAGGCTGTGACGAAAGTCATTTACACGCTCACACAAGAGGACTTCCATGGAGCCTTCCAGAAGTTCTTGGAACGGTACAAGTACATTGCAGCCGGAGGAGATTACTTCGAAGTGGACTATAGTTTCATGTGTGAACTATCAATAAAAGTGCCCATACGAAAAAAGTCTGGAAACTTTTTTAATGATTCTCTTATGGGTGTGTGTGTGTGTGTGTGTGTGTGTGTGTGTGTGTGTGTGTGTGTGTGTGTGTGTGTGTGCCGTAAACCATCAAAGACCTATTTGTAAAGCTGAGCAAAATTTAGTACGCACTAACAAGTGGATAGAATGTTCTCCAATGTCCCTGAAGACCAGTGTTCAATCCCAAGTCGAGTTATACCAAAGACTTAAAAATGGTACTTGATCCTTCCTTGCTTAACACTCAGCATTATAAAGTATGAATCAAGGGTAAAGTGGAGCAATTCGAGGGAAGGAGTAGTTCCCTCCCCGACTCCTCGGTGTAGTAGCTATTGAAACGGGAGCCTTCGGGTCACCCTCGACTACAATCGCCAACTACATTTACTACTTATACTTGATGTGAGTATTCCTGTTTAACATTCTTTCATGGGTTTTTTGTGTTGAGGTCTGCCTTTGAATACGAGTACTTGACTAATCGCACGAGTTGTTTTTCGCCCGGAGAATATTACACACAGACAAAACACGCTTTACAGATTATCTCATAGTAAAAAACAAAAACCAAAAAGAATACGCGTACCAAAGCTAATTTCAGCAGTATTTGTTAGAGATTAGACAACCGCTTCAGATTTATGTTACATGTCCCTAAAGAAAAGGAATAGGCTAGATTTTCACGAACCTTCTAATTGTCGATAACAAAAAAAAAGTTTTAAAATACTTTTTTTCTCTATATTACTGATATAGACAATCACATAGGATCAATCAGACATTGTATCTTGCATCAACCACTTTCGTTTTCTGGAGTTGTGTGGTAGCTTTACAAGCATTTTTTTTTATTTTACTGATTCAAGATATTTTTCAGATTTTTATTTGCTGATTTTAAGATAACATGCATTCAATGTATGTTAATGCTGCTGGATAAACTTTTGTCGTATGCAGGATAAATAGGGCTAGTCGTGGTCTTGAAATATTGAATGTACAATTAGATGCATTTTAAATGATTTTTATAAAGCTGCCAATCAGGAAAAACAAGTAAAACAAACCATTGTGTATCATGGTCAGTAAATGAGGTACCATTAAAAATAGAGGAATTAATATCTTCAAAGAAAGAAACATAAAAAAAAATAAATTAAACGAATTGACAATAGTCATTTGCTTGATCTTTTCAGTTAATTTAGTTTGTAAGCTTTCATTAGCCATCCGGACTCAGATAATGGCTAATCATATTTACCAACCCCTCCACTCAGGCAGGATATGACACAAAGTCAATTTTTAAGCGGAGTTTTACAGGTTTCAATTCAAAGTTTTCCTTCTCCTAGACTAGTTGTCTCACCAAGGCTGAAGAACCTAGTTTCTCCTACAGTTTACCCAGGGAGAATAAATGGATTCATACGTTTCCCAAGGGTATTAGTGCTAAGTGAAATACAACCAGTCTCGTCCAGGATTTGAACTCGTGTCGCTATGTCCATTTCCTACGACGATAACCACTACACCACGGGCACCTCAGATAATGGCTAATAGTTATTCAATAGTTATTCAAAGTAAAAAGCTTTTACTGGAAAACAGAACGTGCAAACTGGCCGCAGTGAATTGGATAATCTTTTGATAAAATTTTGAACATGTTTTTAAAGCAGAATTAAGAAAAAGCAAAAAAAAACAAAAAAAACAAAATGAAAAGACCCCCCCCCAAAAAAAAACCGCATGGTATTAGCCATGAAGTAAGCTCATTTTAGTTCAGCATAAGGTTGGAAATATTCTCTTCCCGTGAGAATTGAACTCACTGACAATAGTCCGCTGATTTAGCTTGCTAACCATTACACCATTTGAGGTGCAGAGATGAGTAAGATCTGGTATAGGCCACAATACTGGAATCCTTGTGAGGGTGAAACTTACTGCTACATATTAATGGGTCTAGCAAAATTAGCCTGCCAACAATTAGACCAAGATAATAATCCATAAACATTGTGTAATAGAATAAAATCCCTTCTCGTGTATTGACTTAGTTAAGCCTCAAATATGTTCAGTAGCCTTATTGAGTACTTTTATCCTATATCAAATATTAAAAACATATTAATTTAAAATCGTTTAACCTTCATTACATTCAATCCATTGAATCAGTATGATTTGATTTGGTCTAGTCTAATGGCATATCAACCGATTTGGGTTATATAATGCCAAAACCATTTGATACATAACAGTTCTAGTTCAAAAAAGTCAGGTTAATATAAATATACATGTTAGTTCTGTTTGACATAGATAGGAGCCTATCAGATGCTACCACTCCGGGCTAGAGTGGACCTGGGAGTGATGGCAATGAAGGGGTGCTCTGCATTCTGTCATATCTAGGATATTTGTTGAGTAAGACTTACCTCTCTGCAGAAATGGACTCAGTGTCTTCTGCCACCCTCACCGACTAGGCCAGAATCGTTTTTTGAAAGAACAAAAATCTCCTTAAAAAAAACATTTTTTTTACATTTTATATTTTGCCTTTGTATAAGCTTTCTCTTATAATTTGGAAACACTTATAGAATAACTCACATAATCATATGCCCAAATAGACAAAGAAAGACAGACATGCACACAGAGACAACCACCAGCACACACACACACACACACACACACACACACACACACACACATATATATATATATATATATATATATATATATATATATATATAAAATCATTTTATATAAAAGCAAAAAAAAATCACTTCCTTGGTGTCATTATAAATTCATTTCTGCTTGTTAAAACCATCATCAGATCTTATATTGCTTCTGGCGAGCATGAACAAATTTCTTTTTTTTTTTAATTTAAATAATTCTTTAATTGGAATAATTTTTTTTATAAAGTTTATCATATTTTTTCAAGGAAAAAATTACATTATATCTATATTTATTTTTCATTTATACAGTGTTTATACAATCCTATAAAAAAATAAAATTCCTATAAAAAGAAAAGATGTTACCCCTGATTTAAATACTACTGAAAATTAAAAAAAAAAAATTCCAGAAAAACTAAATAGTGGTATGCAACTCATTTAAATCAATAGATAAAACGGGCATCCTAATTTCATTGAAACTATTATGTTTTTTCAATATTAGATAATATAATCGGTTTTATCTGAAAATGATAATCAAATACTGATCTTAACTTACATAAACTAAATCTAACAATTAAAATTATCGTAAAAATTCATGTTATTTATATTAAGAAGAATCGAAAGTAAAGTAAATTTTAATAAACACAGAGTTAATATGTTATTCACATATGGAATAATTATATTCCTTTTTTGTCTATTTCTATCAGCACTTAATTATAAATTATTGATAATACGAATTATAACATTTAATATTGTCTAAACATAATAGTTTCAATGAAAGTAGAATGCAACTTTAATCTGTAGATTTAGATAAGTAACTTACCACAATTTACTTTTTCCGGAATTATTTTTTTCGATTTTCCTAGTATTTAAATTAGGGGTAACGGTTTTTTTGTTTTTTTTCATAAATTTTTATAAAAATTGAATAAATGAAAAATATTAATAGATATAAAATATTTTTTTCTGGATTAAAAATATGATAAAATATATTAAAAAAGGATGTTGATTAAGTAATCATTTTAATTTAGATAAATAAAAAAGATACATTTTTTTTCAAATGCCATTCTCGCCATAAGCAATATTAGAACACACAAATAAAAATATTGGTTTTACATCTGATGATAGTTTAAACAACAACAAAAAAATAATCATAAAGACACCAAGGAAGTGTTTTTTTCTTCTGTTTTTGCTTTTATATAAAAAGATTTTTAGCTCTGCAAGTTGAGAGCTGATGTATTCTTAGTCATAAATTAATTATAGATCAATAAACGTTGATATTGAGCACTCAAATTGGATACTCCAAACCTTTGGATTTCCTCCTCTGATTATATAAAAATGTATTTAAGCTCCTTGTACCTAGTTTACACTTAACAGGATTATCTATACAAGAAAAATACCTTGTACCTAGTTTACACTTAACAGGAAAAATACCTTGTACCTAGTTTACACTTAACAGGATTATCTATACAAGAAAAAGAAAATATCTTTTTTGGAGATAACTATTGCTTCTAAATAGAGAAATATACTTCGAGTTTTTCCATGAAAAATATTTCCTTCCCATATGATGACCAATTCATTTTGTCTTTAACTGATGAAATAGTTGACTTTATTAAGATAATTCGATGGAAAGCATTCTTTTTTTACAACCAGGAATGGAAAATAAAGAAAAGGATTTTAAATTTAATTCACTGAAAATCACACCTGGCAATAAAATGTTGGGGAAATTTGAAGAAGACTTATTTAAACTGGTTTTTAAAAAATCAAATTTAGATCTATTAATGATGAATAAAAAAAAATACTGGTTTACATTAACAATGCGAAATAAGATGTAGCTCAAAGGTGACAAATCAAGAAGCCTCTATAAAATTGATCCACCACTATATAAGAAAATATTACATGATAAAATAACAGAGAAATATAAATTAAAACAAGATAGCATTATTGATCAAATTAATAAAGATTCATATAATTTCATAAATAAATTCAATATGAAAAATAAATTAGATAAATTAAATAGAAAAAATGCATATATTATTTTTAATGTCATAAACAGAAGTTTGAAAATTAAATACGGGCGAGATTAATCAAGCCAACAAAAACGGAGCTAGGTTTAATATCTGAAAATATAATACATAAAATTGTTACCAAAATTTAAAATAATTCGTGATATATTCAATAGAAGAACTCATTTGATGCTATTAAATGGTTTAAGAATATCAAGCATAAGAATAGAACTATCTTTATACCACATGACATAAATTTTTACCCCTCCATAACGAAAGAATTATTATTGCTAAGCATCAGTTTAGCTAGGGAATTATACAGATATAACTCAGGAAAAATTGGATATTATATTAGCATGTAGAATATCTGTACGAGATTACAATAGAATTACGTGGGAAAAGAAAACAACTGATAATTTTGACGTTATAATGGTGTTATCTGACTCCACCAAAATTGCAGACTTAGTAGGAAAATATATTATATACATTCTAGGTAGATATCTAAATTTGAAGAACGTCGGAATTTATAGAGATGATGGATTATTTTCTATACCTAATAGCAATGGACCCCTAACATGAAAAATACTAAAGGAAGTCATAAGGGGATTTAGATATATATGTTTAAAGATAAAGATTAGTTCTAACTTGAAAATAGTATATTTTTTTACATGCAACTTAATTTAAGTAACAATTTTTATAAACCATTCAGTAAATCTAGTGCTATACCAACATACATTAATGTTAGTTCAAACTACCCTAAATCCATAGTTTAAGAAAAATCCTAATGCAATTAATATTTGAATTAACAGATTATCCTCTACTAAAAACATCATAATCATAAGGAATTTTATAATGAAGGTTTATAAAATAGTAGTTATAAAAATGAACTTAATATTTAGAAGCCAATATAAATCAAATAAATAGGAGCCATAATATAGGAAATAATGGTCATAAAACTGAAGAAACAATGGAACCGACAATAATATAAATATGGATAATAAAATAAGTAAAAATATTAATAAAAATAGTCATAGAAATGTTATCTAGTTTAACCACCCTTTTGCAAACTCTCTAATACCAAGATGGGGAAATATTTTCTTGGTTTAATAAGCAAACATTTTATAAATGTTAGCCCCCCCTTTGAAAAAAATAAATAAGAACAATGTTAAAATTAGTTATTCTTGTACTAACAATATATCTAAAATTATTATCACTCACAACAAGAAACTAATAAATAAACTGGACTGGAATAATAATGGCAACTTGAAACATTCATTCAATTGTAAAATAAATAATGAATGTCCACTAGGAAACAAATGTAACCTTGATGATATTGTATATCGAGCCAACATTTCAACTAAAGAGAATGATAATAATAAGGTATACATAAGGATGACAAGCTTAAACTGGAAATGTTTGTATTACAAACGCCATCAAGCATTAGGAAATCCAACATCAAGAGATCCATCTGCCTTATACAGGTAATACTGGGAACTAATTGAACAAGGAATAACACCCCATATGAATTGAAAAATAATTAAAAGATCATCCTCGACAGACAGTTTATATGGTAAGAGTAATTTATGCGTAGAAGAGAAAATATGTATATTAAAAGTCACGTAGCATTATTTACTTTTTCCGGAATGAGGATTTTTAATTTTTAACTGTATCTAAATTAAGGGTAATGATTTTTTTGTTTTTTTGTAGGATTGTATAAACATTGTATGAATGAAAAATAATATAAATGATGTACTTTTTCCGTGATTAAAAATTTTGATAAATATGTTAAAAATATTTTACTTATATATATTTTTTTTATTTATAATTTTTTTTTCTTTAAATCTCATTCTCGCCGGAAGCAATATAAGAATACCTAAATAAAAACTTTGTAAATACATCTGATGATAGTTTTAACAACCAGAAATAAATATATAATAACACCAAGGAAATGAATTTTATTCGTTTTGCTTTTATACAAAAAGATTTTTAGCTCTGCACGTTAAGTGTTGATGTATTCTTTATCCCAAATAATTTATACATCAATGAACATTGATATTGAGCACGCAAATTGGTACTCCAGCACCTTGGATTTTCTCCTCGGATCACACACACACACACACGCTATATATATATAAATATTTCCGTTTACTTCTACGTTGTTGTGCATTCAATATTATATATATATATATATATATATATATATATATATATATATATATATATATATATATATATATATATACAAATATATATATATATATACAAATATATATATATATATACAAATATATATATATATATATATACAAATATATATATATATATATATACAAATATATATATATATATACAAATATATATATATATATACAAATATATATATATATATATACAAATATATATATATATATATACAAATATATATATATATATATACAAATATATATATATATACAAATATATATATATATACAAATATATATATATATATACAAATATATATATATATATACAAATATATATATATACAAATATATATATATATATATATATACAAATATATATATACAAATATATATATATACAAATATATATATACAAATATATATATATACAAATATATATATATACAAATATATATATATACAAATATATATATATACAAATATATATATATATATATATATATATATATATATATATATATATATATATATATATATATATATATATATATATATATATATAACTCTGTATGCACAACAAAGTCTCCATTTGAGGATGGTTTTTGGATCAAAAATGGATTCGGAATTGGAATATTATTAATCCTACCACAGATTACCCTGTCAACATCTTACAAAACCACTAAACTTTGTTGGTATTTAGTCAATACCGGGGATTTCAGTCAATTTAAGCCACTTCTTTTTTTTCCAGTTTCGAATCGTTAATTCAATGCGATTAAATTTTGATAATCTGACAAGATGACAGAAAGAGAATGGAATTCTCGTGAAGTTAAGGTGTGGAGTAAATTTACTGAAATCATTGAATTGATTTTTCATTATATCCCAGTAATGAAAAATCAATTCAATGATGTTTATTTGGATTCTATGACGATTATATTGGTCAAATTCATAGGAAAATTGAGACAAAATTCCACTATATTCAATTTTAAATGCTTACTTTTCAAACTTGTATCTTGTCCCGATAAAGAAAGTAGGGAACTCCTGTATCTTGATGCCTTCAGTCGATTTAACATCTCGATATGATATTCATGCGACCAATTTTTATCGAGGAGGGGGTTGTACATTTCATTTCCGTCGTTATGATATGATTCTATTTTATTCTATTCTATACAAAATAACTATTCTTGACCAAATCACCGAAATGAAACTGTGATGAGCCTGCTCTAATACTTTAATGAGTGACAGCTGAGGAACAGCATTTGATGCAATTAATCGAAGGCCTGTATGTCAGACCGAACAAAGATTAGTAAATGACTGTTATACTCGTCTGGGGCGTCTATTGGAGGTGCCCGTGGTGTAATGGCTATCGTCGTAGGAAATGGACACGGTGACACGAGTTCAAATCCTGAACGAGACTGATTGCATTTCACATAGCACTAATACCCTTGGGAAACGTATGAATCCAATTATTAGTAGGGAAGACTAGGTTCTTCAGCCTTGGTGAGGCAACTAGTCTAGGAGAAGGAAAACTCTGAATTCAAACCTGTTAAACTCCGCTTAAAAATTGACCTTGTGTCATATCCTGCCCGAGCGGAGGGGTTGGTAAATATGGTTATACTCGCCTGAGGTATCTGGAGTTATGATCAAGGCTGAAAGACCATTTTTGTATATTTGCTGCCCAGGGTGCCTCATGATTCTGCTTTGGTGACAAATTAAGTTTAGCGTAATAAATTACTATATGCGGATACTATATTCTGACCCTAGACAGAAATCATAGGAATTAATAATTATATTTTAGTAAAAGAACGTAATACATTTCCCTCTTCATTTGTGTGTGCTGTGCTTAGAATACGCTGACTGAAATATCTGCTGAAGATAGAAGGGGTGTCTTAGATAAAACAATAGATTGCATCTGGCGCTGAGGCTCCCATTCTTGAGCTTTAGGGAGTGTAGAATACCTCTTCATTGCCATTATGTCCACGCCCACTTTAACCCGGGGTGGGGGAAGTACCGGTTAGAGTCCTATCTATAGCTGATATAAAAGTTTTTGTTCTTTTTTTACATTTTTACGTTTAAATAGTTACATTAAAGAGAAATAGATATTTCAATATATGATTATGTACTGGAGTGGAAGTACTTGTTAGGGTCCTATTTATAGCTGAGATAATTTTTTTTCAATTATTACGTTTAAATAGTTACATTAAATAGAAAGTTATTTCAACTCATGATTGTGCATAAATCATAAGTATTTGATCGAAGTACTTGAAATCATACCATTGTGTGCACAATAATCTAAAATATTTATTCAAGTACCCTGGGCGCAAAAAAGGAATAAGTTAAAATTGTAGATAAAAATGTATTTTATTAAGACAGTTAAAATTGTAGATTTAAAATGTAATCCTAATTATAACCAAACAATTATAAATGAATCAATTTTCGGCATTAAATAACCAATAAGCAGTTGCTATACCATAAACAAAACATTGTTAAATATAGTCTGATCCTAGGAATATATATTGATCGACAAGTAACGAAAATCGTTATTTTTTAAGTAACTGTTTTTTATTGAATTATTTGACTCATGAATATTTAATATTTTTTATAAAACAAAACATATAATAACCTTATCTTAGGAATAATCTATTTAGTGGTTAAAAGTCTATCGTAATGATTGGCACCACCAGATGTCTAATTATTTGCAAACTTGTAAATTTCAGTTATAATTTAGATTTTGTTCCCCTCGAAAGGAAGTCAAGTCTTTATCATCGATAACAGCCTCATCATCTTTTAGAGAGAGAGAGAGAGAGAGAGAGAGAGAGATAGAGAGAGAGAGAGCTTTCATCTTTAGTATCAGCAACGATATCATTTAGCTTGCACTTGGCACAGCTGTGTGTTGAATATCGACCACGACTTTCCTTTAATTTTCAAGATCACATGACAAAGTCAGTTGGGCTGTGAGCGATGCTTTTTTCTACACAACACAAAGATCAGATGAAGATCAAGGTTCAGTAGCAGCAAGGAAAAAGAAAAACGTTATTAAAAAACAAACCAAAAAAAAAAAAAAGGTTTTTAAAAATTTGCTTTTCAAATAATTGGAAGATTCTCATGATTAGAAGAAAGTTCTATTTGCTTGAAGTGTGTTTTGCAGCTCCAGACTAAACGAGAAACATATCTTAATGGAGAAGATCAAAGCAAAGATAGAGGAATGTCGGATAAGTGCTGAGAACTCAGTGAAAAGTCAAGAGTGACAGTGTCAAAAGCTGACAAAAGAAAAAGTAGAACTAATACTGAAGGAGTATGATCAAAAGAAGCTGGGAAAAAACAGTAGTTATCAAGAAGAAAAGCACTGAGAAAGGGAAGAGAGAAAAATTATATACAGTAAGTATTTAACCAAGTTCTCCTCACAGGCAAGATGTGACACAGGGTCAATTTTTTAAGCAGAGTGTTATAATATCCTACACGGCACCAAATATAATATTATGCTGGGTAACAGCACCGATACCGATACCAACGGCAAATGTGGTACTATGCTTGTAATGGTTCTTTATTGTGACCTTCGCTCCATAACTACCACATCTTTCAAGGTAGTCTGTTTATCAATCCCCTCTGTTCCCATTTTGGGTTTGAATTCATCCCGAACTTCTAATGGTCGAGGTGATTCATTTGAACAAAGTTGCTTGGGTTTTGGCAACTAAAAGACAAGATCTATCCTTCAACAATTAACAGTCATTTATTGAGATGTATTGGTATAACAGTAATATGTCCAATATATTCATAAAAATTGTCGCTTTATTATCCAGATATGCTGTTCAATCTATTTTTAGATTCCATACAGTAGCAAGAGAGAGAGAGAGAGAGAGAGAGATAGATAGAGAGAGAGAGAGAGAGAGAGAGAGAGAGAGTATTTGTAACAGTCCATGAGCAGAGATACAAAAATACACCACTCTGACCGGACCGACGTCTAACCCCAACTGAACTCTTAGAACGCCAACTTTTAACTTCTGACTACCTTTTCAAAATTCTCATTTTAACAAATCTAAATTCAGGATATCGTTTGCCCAGTTGACTGGGGCTATAGAATACACCGACTGCTTCTCTGCAGAAGTGTAAGACCCCCCACCCTCAAAGAGTGTCCTGGATAGGACACTAAAAAATCTGATGATACTATTTACCAACACCTCCGCTCGGGCAGGGTATGACACAAGGTCAATTTTTAAGCGGAGTTTAACAGGTTTGATTTCAGAGTTTTCCTTCTCCTAGACTAGTTGCCTCACCAAGGCTGAAGAAGCTAGTCTGTCCTACTATTTACCCATAGCTGGAGGGAGAATAATTGGATTCATACCTTTCCCAAGGGTATTAGTGCTATGTGAAATGCAATCAGTATCGTCCAGGATTTGAACTCGTATCGCCGTGTTAATTTCCTACGGCGATAACGACTACACCACGATGATGAGGTTCCAGTGATGTTGGGGCTTTGGGGAATGTGGAGCACCTCTTCATTGCTATTGCTCCCAGATCCACTTTGCCACAGCGTGGTAGCACCTGATAGAGCCTTATCTGTGGGTTAAATAGAACTAACGACATACTTATGCTAAACTGAATTGTTAGACTAAACTGAATAGCTTGAAATAGAAATGTTTTTTGACAATTAAACCGTACTTACATTTAAACTGCGTGCTTATTCTAAACTGAATTATTTGAAATGGAACTGTTTTTGACATTGAAACTTACTTACACTAAACTGAATTGTTTAATATAGAAGTGTTTTGACATTTAACTGTGTAAACAAAATCTGTACTCATACTAAACCTAATTAGTTGAATTAGAACTGTTTCATGAAGCTGAATAGCTTGAAATAAAAATGTTTTTGACGATTAAACTGTGTTCTAATTCTAAACTAATTTTTTTGAAATAGAACTGACTATTTGCATAAAAATGGATTTGGCATTAAATAAGCTACAAAGGTTGATACGCCATAAAACCCAAATTACCAACAAACCAATCAGGATATCGATAGTGTGATGTTATCTCACTAAGGTATTGCGTCCTCTTACACGTGTTCCCAATTTCACCGTGTTTTCATTTCCTCAATCAAACTTGTGACAAGGTATGTATATATTTTATTTGCATTTTGTCTTCCTGTGTAGAAATGGCAGGTCCCTCATCCTACACGTGGTGTACTTGCTTGAACTTTCCAATTTGACTAACATTTTAACACTAAAATTATTGCTAACATTTCTGTTAACTGAAAAACTCGTGGCGTGACCAAACAAGATAATGGAATAATAAATACAATGCAACTATCACAGATATTAATTCGTAAGAGTTTAACAGGTTAGAATTCAGGATTTTCCTAAACTGATTACAGTACTAAGTTTAAAGAGCTCAGACTGTTCTTTTCTTTACTTATAGCTGGAGGTAGAATATTTGGATTAATGCTATAAATAAGTACAACCTTTTCATGTTTTAATTCTTTTTAAATTATTATATTTTAAAACAAATATACCCGGATTTTATAATATATAGTGGAACATAAAGCAGTCAAAACGGATATTATTGAGTATTATTTTTTATCAAACTTTACAGAATTGAAACTAACAAAGAGAGCGTCGCACTTATATATCAAATATGGTTGGTTGGTTTGCTCTCTAGATTCATAGACTTAAGTTTACAGGTATTCCGAGAGGTAGCAACTGCAAAAGGATAGATCTGAAGAGTGAAC
Organism: Sepioteuthis lessoniana; assembly: GCA_963585895.1. Taxonomy (NCBI): domain Eukaryota; kingdom Metazoa; phylum Mollusca; class Cephalopoda; order Myopsida; family Loliginidae; genus Sepioteuthis; species Sepioteuthis lessoniana. The sequence goes on along the minus strand of OY757905.1, from coordinate 103,408,979 downwards.
TTACAATGGCAGATAGATTGAGACATTGAAGGAGTGATGTGTAGATGTCTCCAGCGTTTTTTAGATGACTAAATTTTTTCGACAATCTCAGATAATTTGAAAAGAATATATTTCGGATGGATATTTTTTGATTGGTTTATTCTCTAATTGAAGTTTGTAATACTACGAAACCAAATAGATATTTGCACCACAACCGTTCTGAGCAGACCCGTGTAGCACTATGGCACCACATAGATATTTGTACCTCCATGATTCTAACAGGTCTATGAGTGCAGCGCAACAAGTTAAAATTCAGTGGGATCCCAGTTGTAAACTCACCGTGAGAAAAAGTTATGATATAACGGTACTATATATATATCCGTAACTCCATGTACCCCGTCGTGGCACTGCCGTGGTAAAAGTTAACGAATACAAGAAATTTTGTTTAACAACTCAGAGTTTTATCTACAACTACCACTTGTAGGTAGTCGCCGGGTGAAAGAAAGAGAGCATGGAAAGTGAGACGATCGCGTCAGCAAGACAAAGAGAAGCAACGTATCACGGGAAGAAAAATAGAGCATATACACACCTTGATTTTTTTCCTGGTTTTCTGTTGTATTTCTAACATGCTTGTCCGCCGGGTTGCGACATGTCTAATCCTCACCCCCACTTTGAAGCACACGCCCCAAAATAGGGCACGTAAATTTTTGCCTCCTTACATTTTTGCTGCTTTTGTTCAGTTGTCTTTACCTCATCACATTTCGCCGCCAACTCCCCCAAAACTACCAATCCCCTCCCGTTCGCCTGTTGTCGGCGGGAAGAACATCCAGTCCCTCTGGCTCCACATATGTGTACAAGAATTTTTGGGGCATCCAATCTTCCCTAGTCATTTTAACAACAAGAGCTTTGGCCTGGCCGTTCGGAGACTGTTTTTTTTATTCATCTAACTATTTTTTTTCAATTTCAATTTTCCTTGAGCCATTCAATTACGTTACAAAGTGACGAACATTCAAAACAACGTCTGTTTTTAGTTTGATACGTGGTTATTTGCTATCATCCTCACCTGGCGATCGCCGATAAGAGAAAAACAGCGTGTGAAAATAAGTCACCTGCATTAAATAGTCAGAGAGAAACAAAGTGTCACAGAACGATAGAAGCAGAGACAAACCTTGACGTTATCTTTCACGTTTGCTGGTGTATTTTTCCGTGTTCTCAGGTTACTTCACCAGGACCACTTGGCCCTGCGTTGTTGTGTACGTGGGCGCCTATGTGGAACTTACCCAAAATGGGTGCTGTAATTTTCGGCTCGTCTTCACATCATCGCTTCACGTGGCCTATTAAATTTCTTTTCAATTTTTCTCTCACGCCCCCTCGAATGATTTTTCATTCTGAGTTTCTTCTAGCCAATCAGAGCCAATTGGCCGATTTGGTGTTGATACATTTATATTTTTAACCCAGGCGTCCGTTGCTAACCCGACCTAAATTTGGAAAACCCCTCCCACTCACCTTCCCATTCGTTTTCCTCTTATAGCCTCTCTCTCTCTCTCTCTATCTATCTATCTATTTACCTGTGATGGCTTCAAAGCTCTTTCACATATATGTCCCTTCTTTTCCACCATCTTGTGGTTGTACTCTAAATCTAGATAGGAAACAACTTCCTATTTAAACAAGCAAATTGGGTCATAATTATATTACACTTAGAGGCAATGGAATCGCAATTATTGCACGTTCATATTTATATACATTCTGTAGCTGTTTGAATTTTTAAAGCAAAATTTTCAAATTAATATAATTTTAAATCAATATTTTGACCCATAAATGGGACTCTAACAGGTACAACTATTCCGAGTGTGAGCGGTATATTCCACCCCTTTCTGGAATGTCTTAATGCTCTACAGGCAATCCAATCTCTGCATTCTAAGTCTCACCAATATAGTGAGGCAATGATAGAGTCACAATCTTAAAAATAATTCTCAAACGCACAATGTTCCTCTTTACCGACTTCGATGACAATTAAAATAGCATGGATCCTGCTGCTGAAAACTACACCTCTTAATCGCTCATTGGTACAGGTCCCATTGTAGCGGCAATTGTAAATGTCAATCAAGTTATATTATCTATGAATTAGAGTTATGGTCAAGGGGAGGTTGAAATGATAACACGACTCGGAAAAAAGTGAAAGAAATATATTGAAGGAAAATAGTACATGCATAAACGATAGCCGGGAGAAACCCTTCCCCGGCTTAACAATCATGAATATTATTGTTCTTGGTAACGGCTCACTGAGACTGCTCCAAGACTGCGCAGAAGAGAGCATAGTCGGTATATGTCACATGAGGACGAGTCCATCTATATGGGATACCCCAACTATTAGGTGGTTTCAGTTTGCCAGAAATTCAAGATATCCTTTGAGATCTGGGAAATGACATATTTTGAATAATGATTTCAGAGATGGACACCATAACTCTTCTTAAGAATTTTGGCCATCTAATCCAACCTTGTATAGATAATTTCTCGCACGCTGTGACAATATGCCCGACATGGCCTATCTCCAGTATCTCAACTTCTTAAATCAGCTCATAGCCATTCGATAGTCTAGTGGTTTCTATCATCTCCGGCCAGGGGCATTTCACATGTTTTACAAATATGCTGCTCGTGTTGCATATATAACCAATAGTCGAAGAAAGAAGAACCAAAAAGCACGGACTTGGCTTAGCACTAAGCGTAAGAGGGGATAAGTTTTTGCAACTTTTCTGGCATTTCTGTGCATCTGTGGCTATCGCGATCGTGTATCTGAGCGAAATTCCCACACAGCTACCAGGAACTATGAGTTATTCTCCCGGGCTGGCCGACCTGGCCTCTAGGTTTACAAGTCCTAACTTCTCATTCAGCAGCTGCCTACCTCTGACCGTCACCTTTCCCTGACTGTCACTAAATCCTCTCTTTTCACTGCTCTGGGACCTAGTCTTTCCTCGTCTTCTTCCGGTCTCGTAGGAAATCTCTCGCCAAAACATACAAGGAATCCTCTGACTGGTGCTCACCCACACCCACACCCACAGAACGAATGCCCACCATCGTACCACAACGTTGTATCAGACTATGTTTGGTTTCATAAAATTTTTTTTTTTATTTACTGTTTTGATAAGCATATATTTTCTCTGTTATTTAACATAGTATTGTGGTCTTCAAGAACCAGAAATGAATAGTACAGAGAGATGTAAGGTTTACTGCAATATATATTTACGGAAATACAGAAAGTAACGGTTACCGGTAGCTGACTAGATTATCGAGCCAGTTACAATTTATAGTGTTGGGAAGGGTCCGTGCAGTGACGTCATGGGGCATATAACCATAACACATATCTACAATGATATATCAATAATAAATCTTTAATTATTTATGGTTTCTTTGTGTCTTGCTTTACTTTGCATATAGAAAAAGTGTAATGAGTACGCATAGACGATATGAGTTCAAACTGTATCAATACTAAAGATGAATTTACCAAGCGAGTAATGAGCAATGGATAAAACGTTAATTTTATGCAGAACAGTCCTCTTAGCTTAAACTATTGACAGGGCCGTTGCCTCTGGCCAAACATGGGATTGATACTGCTTTCAATCCGCGGAATAGTCTGCTGGTCGGAAATATCTTTGGATAACATGGAATGATTCACAATACGACCACTTAGAGTTTTCAAGATCTGGACAACGGATCAAACGTGAACCAGAGCTGCAGTAAGCAAGTAGATGGATGTTACCTCACAATTAAATAAGTAAGAAAATATGACAACAAGAAGCAGAGAACAAACATGACTTTGCAACAATAAAAATATTCAGTATATATCAAAAATGTCGATCAAATTTCTTACATTGGTGACAAGTTCTTTCAAAGATTGTCATGTACTCGAAAAAGGCGTAGTCTATCCTCCAAGGTAGTCTGATACAAGACAATCTTAAATAGCGGTTATGCTTGTTTTTTTTTCTTCTTCACAGCATAGTATATTAGACGGCTTTCTTCACTATCTATAATCGATGCAGTTCTGTACAAGGGAATCTTAAATGGCAATTATTCTTGCTTTTCATTCTTTCCAGTATTCTGTGACTAAATAAAAATAAACAATAAAATCAAATAAATAAATAAAGTAGACAAATAACATAAAGTGAATAAATAAATAGATATATAAATAAATGAATAAAAATAAATAAAAGAAAATGCATAAATAAAATGAAATAAAATAAATTAGATAAAATAAAAAAACAAAAAAAACAAACCACTGTTCACGTCTTCATCTAGATTTTAAATCTTAACATTGAAATATCTTTAATTTTCAGTCTGAATAATTATATATCATATATGATATTTGCATTTAGCAAACCCTCCACACAAGCAGGAGGTGACACAAGGTCAATTTCTAAATGGAATTGTATAGGTTTGTATTCAGAGTTTTCCTTCTAGAACGGTTGTCATACCAACATTATTGAGCCCACTCTGCCCTACAGTTTTCCTACACTTATTATTAGTATAAGTATATTTATTATAAGTATAAGTATTAGCGCTAAGTGAAATGAAAACAGTCTCGTCTAGGTTTTTTGAACTCTGTTCGACGTGTCCCTTTCCAATGACAACAACCATTGCACCACGGACGCTTCCAAAATAGCATGTATATGTTTTGTGTCCAGTTTGGGTTTGTATGTTTGTGAGTAAAAAATGAATACAATCTTTAATCTGAATAATGACGAAAAGATATGCTTCAGGGTGTAAATGCACACGAGCGTGTGTGTGTATATGTATTTGTCTGTGTGTGTGATCACAAGGGCTGTGATGGTCATGATGTAAACGCAGTGTGTGTTTGTGGACGTTTCATGCTTTTTCCAATCAATTATTTTTCTCTTTGCATGAGTGTGAGTAATTTATAATCGCGTACGTCAGACAAAATAAACTTGATAGAGCCTGACTCGCAGTTTTCTACTTTGCATGAATATTAATAGCCACAACGACAGCTGAAAATAAAAAGAAAAAAAGAAAACAAGATGAAGTGTCTCTAGAAATGTCATTAGTAATAACATGATTGAATTAATTTATAAGTTTATATTAAAACGTAAATTACCATATTTGAAATAAGGCGTGTCTTTTGCCTTTAAAAACTGGGCCAAGTTGGGAACGTGAATGGATTTCTAATAACATGCAACGTGTCATCCAATAATTTTTCATAAAATTCTAGTTGAATTGTCATTTACTCAGTGAGGCTTAGAATACACTGACTTTAAACCCTGTAGAGGACAAACCCCTCAAGACCAAAAAGGGGCGTCCTGGGAAGGAGACTAAACCTCATCAGGTATTAAGCTCAGGTGATTATGGTGTACCCTTTCATTACCCCTATGTCCACTTTGATCAAGTATGGAAGTATCTATTTAAGTATATCTGTGGGCCAAATACATATCTTTAAATATAATTTGTATACGATTAGACCATCTACTAAAAAAAACATCTCGTAAAAGATAACGACACAAAAATATAGAAATAAATCTACAATGGACTATTATACATAAAATAACACTAGACAAGTTGATATGCTTTTACAATCAATCAATCTTGTTGAATTGGTGTATCTTTTATACAATTATTGTCTTGCTTACCATCGAATTCAGTTATAATATTAATTTATTGGTTTTTCTAAGGAACAGTCTGGGCTTTAGGGGAAATCAATTATTTCTATAACGTAGTAGAGCATTGCGGAGATCTTAAATTATCACAGGATCGTTTAGATGACCAAAAGTCAGGGGATGTTAGTTTTTTACCCCGATGTGGGAAGAATTTAACAAACATGTCATAACATTTTAACCATTTCACATTATCTGGTATTTCCTTGTTCATGCCACTTCTAATAAAGGTTGTGTCATCTCCCATTGTTTCGTAGAGAGGAAAAAAATCTACCAAAATATAGATGATATCTTTATAGTCTTCTCATCCATCGCTCTAGTAAGCACTTTGCTTTCGAGAGCGATTAAATAAAATCAACACAAATGAACCAGCAGAAAATGAACCTGCAACCACGTGAAGAGACGAACTCGAACCAAGAAAATGATCGTTTCAGTTTCTTCTGTTTTTTGGGTTTTTTTCTTTAAGAGAATCTTATCAAAAGATCAGTACACAGTCACCTATTCAGTTTGCATCGAACTATACAATCATAGATTGTAATTTTTCGCGGAAAGTTCTTCCATGATCAATGACAAATCTTTGATGAAGCTTCGCCCCGAGGTTTTATATCCGTTGTCGACTTTTACACTGATCTGCATGGGCGATTGCATGACAGATCGTCGAACTATCTCGCTGAGTCTTTTCTTGCTTTTCTTAGGGCAATGGGGATTAATTTAACGTGTTATCTCCTGTTCGATGAATATAAGACAGGGTGTACTAGTTTGCTTAGTTCAAGTAGAATGAAATCCTCCTCAGCTTGAATTTCTTTCCCCAAAATGTTGAGTAATTGCCACAGACTAAATCAACCAGATTTTGAATTTAATACGCGATTTTAATGTAGGTAAATTTTCGGCCACCTTCCAAGGCTTTTTGATATTCCCCTTTATATTGAATAAAGTTTATACTCATTTTAGAACTGAGCAGAATCTTAATTCAATATAAGCGTTCCCTTTTTATTCCTTTCTTCTCAATAATGTTTTTATCTAAGGCTTACACAATCATAGATTTGTTTTATTCGTAAAAAAGAAAGAAGCAATGCATGTATATATATATATATATATATATATATATATATATATATATATATATATACATTCGGAATAATATCCTTGAGAGAGGTATGAACCCTTTATCCCCTCAGTTAGGTGTTAAAGAGTACGACTATAGTTATTCTAAAAGTAAAGCTTTGGCATTAAGTAACGCATGGTGGTGGATATGCAGTTAAAAAAGCCTACCAAATCGAAGGAAATACCTTGAAGGGTTTTAACTGGGTATGAGCATTTACTATCAGTACTGTGGAGACTGTTTTATTACAAACTTCTGCATATATTAATGAGCATGTTTTGTTTCCAGTAAGCTTTTTATATTAAATGTAGATAAAAGCTTCCTCCCGCAAGTGTAGGTTATTTATACTGTTATCTTGAACTCTATGCCTACTATTACGTTTACATTTGGACTAATATCCATGGGGATTATATGAACCCTCTTATTCCTAAAAGTATGGCTTAGTTAGTACCGATTCTGTTTATCTACAATATGGCTTTGACATTAAATAACGCACGAAACTTGATATAGGAAACCAAATATATCCTTCTTTCTTTAAACATATAATTCATTTTTTTTAAATATCCATTGTTAGGCATTTTACGACTTCAGATTTGTTTTTAGAATTTAAGTATTTTCCATTTAGAAAAATAGTAAAATTATTTTGTAAACTTCAGACGTGCAAAAGAGAACGAAGATGTCACCTGTTCATGATAGATCCTGGATATTTCTGTTCAAGATTTATTGATATATTTCAAGATCCTCCTTAGACAACCATTTCAATTTGTGTTCTTCTTTTTAAGACGATTGAAATTTTTGAGACAAGTGTAAACATAATCATAACAAGGTTGAACGCACGCACATATAAATGAACGGAAAGTTTTGTATGGTGTAATATTAAGCAAACTAGACTTGAATGACTTTTCTTGTGAGTTTTGGTCTCACTAGATGCCCCATATAGGTGTTTTTGTGTCACAACAAACAAAATCTATTAAATACTTATTAACATACACAAAGCATTCGTAGCTGGGGATGTAGATTATACAGACTGCATCTCTGCAGAGAGATTAGATTACACCCACGAGTGAAATTAAACCATCTGAGGGAAAGGCTTTAACCTTGGAAATTTGAGGAATGAGGAGTATCCCTCAAGTACCATTGTCCCCAGGTTCACTTTGATCCGGAGTGGAAGCACCTGAAAGGGTCCTATCTACGGACCACATAGAACTGTTTGATCTAAACTGTGTCCGAAAAAATGGTAGATGCTAAATTAAATTGTTAGAAATAGAACTCTTTCAACAATTAACTGTGTGTAAACATATGACTGATGTTTAATTGAATTACATTGCAATACTTAGAATCATTAAACTGTTTGCAAACAAATGAGTAATGTTGGATCCAATAATTAAAGTTAAATAGCAATACTTGAAATTCTTTAACTGTGTACCTAAATGAAATTATTGGTATTACATAGAAATACCTGGTACCATGAATTATAGGGAAGTGAATTAATAGTATTGATATAGAATAATTAATGTTAAATAGCAAGACTTGTATCGACTTCACTATCTGCAAAAACGATTAAAACTGCATAGAATTATTGGTGTTAGATAGCAATAATTGAAAACATTAATATATATATATATATATATATATATATATATATATATATATATATATCAGTGTGCGTCGAACGCCTTGACAGTAATGCGGTCTGTACCCACTTTTATTTTTTTTTTTATATAAAATAAGTATTTATTTTGAAAAAATGGAATTATTTTGATATTGCCTAATACAAACACGTTGCACTTCAATATTAATATTTCTCAACATAGAAATTTACATCAAAAATAATTTTTTCAGGATATCATTTTGGCAAAATAAGTAAAATATCATGTTTTGTTTTTTAGCTATATATCGATGTAATCTTTGTATTGGTATTTTATTGATATAATCATATGTTCAGGAATAATCTCAGCCTTATCTGCTAATAATAATGTATATAAACAATAAATAATTTTAGTTGAAATCCATGTTTTGCATTAAAATTAAAATTATAGTGGATCAACTATTCATGAACTTTGATACAGACTTATAAAGTACACCCATTTATCTATCTAGAAAGATATAAAAGGAGTCAATTACAAATTTCTCATTAGTTTTTATATCTTATTTCCTCTTAAATATGACAAAAAAGTATAAATGGTATAATATAATAAACATAAAATGGCACGGTGGCTATATTAAAGTAAGCAAAATTCTACAATTTTTTGCATGAAAACCTATTTATACAAATGGAATAAAACTAATTTGGGAAAAAAATTAATCCTTTGAAGTTTTTTAAAATGTTGGGTATTTGAGGCACCTTATATATATATATATATATATATATATATATATATATAAGTAGTGCATATAGCTCGGGGTCCGTTGACTCTCGCCTTCTGTCCTTATCGTTCATTACTCCTGGCTGCACAGATACATGTAAATCTTGAGTGATGGGCTAGCATGGGTGTTTCCATGCGAAAAAGTTTATCGAAGAATGTCTCTCATGACTTTTTTCTTACTTCTCCAGCAGCGGTCAGCATTTATTGGTCGTCTTACTGTCACGGTTTGTGATATTGGAGACAAGTGGTCTCACAGCTGTTGTTTTCAAGGGTACTGCCAGAAGAATTTGTTCAAAACTGTGTTCCTATCTATATTTATCTCTAAGCGTTTCATTAAAGTCAAGATGGTACAAACATACAATAGAACTGTCACAGCAACAGATTAAAAGAAATCTTACTTCATCAGAGAGATCTGATTTTTATCTAGTTGATTTGTCAATCTCAGTCGATGTCTTTTAATCATCATGTTGATTAGTCGGTTTGTTTGTTGGTTGGGTTTTATGGCATATCAATCTTTGTAGGTTATTTAACGCCGAATCCTTCATTATATAAATACTCGGTTATTTTTTCAATCAATTCAGTTTAGCATGAGTACACAATTTAATTGTCAAAAACATTCCTATACATGCTATGCAGTTTAGTCAAACAGTTCCAATTTGAACGATTCAGTTCGGCGTCAGTACAGTTTCCATGTCAAAAACAGTTATGGTGCGTACAATTCAGTTTAGAATATGTACGCAGTTTCATGTCAAAATAGTCAAGTTTAGCATAAAAACGCAGTTTAAATGCAAAAACAGTAAACTCTCGAAATTACTGTTAACTTCTATTCGACTCATAGATAGGACCCTTTCAGGTGCTACCACTACAAAACCAGCAACACTGGAACCTCACCATCAAATTGTTTAGTGTCATAAACAGGACACTCATTGGGGAGCATTACTCCTCTGCAGAGATGCAGTCGATGTATTCTACAGCTCCAGCCAACTGGGCAATCTGTACGTTGACATTTCTTTCAGTAGATGAGATATTGCTGTCCAGGTAAATGAACTGTTCTACAAATTCCAGAGGCTTGACACTTAATGTAGAGATGAATTCTTTTTGCTTAAAACACATGGACCCTTTTGTTCACAAAAAGTTGAATACCTTTTGTTTCCCAATTCAAACAATGCAGCAGTAATTCGATTTCTGCAGGTGTATTTGCGAGAAGTGCTATTTTGTCAGTGTCGTCTGAATCTGTCATTCTTTTTCGGGGATATCAAATGTTTCTTTTCTTTTTTTTATAAAATTTGAAACTATTTTCTTTATTTCATCGGCGTTCGTAGTACGTATTCTAGGCAGATTATAAACATACATGGTGCCAATGTATCTCCTGTTAGACTCCAGTGACGATGTTAAAGAAGTCGGTATCACCATCTGGTGAACGAACTATTGCTTTCATAAATATTTTTGTACTGCATGAATATAATAGAAGCAGTTTCTTTGGAGAGATAAGGTAATGATAGTATGCCAATACCCCTCACCGGGTGACTCCCAACCAACCAAACTACTCATGGCCATCAGATCAGATCGTCTAGTGGTTTATTTCATCTCCGACGAGGGGCATTACACACTTCTTTACGGACACACAAAACACAACCGAGAGGGTGGAAGAAAAGAAGAAACGAACAAACACAGACTTGGGTCTGCTCCAAGTGCAAGAAGGGGAATTCCCTGACACCTTTTATGTATTCTGTAAGCTAACGCGAGCGTGTATTCAAGCGAAACTCCTACAAAAGCCACTAGCCATGCTGACTTCTCTCGTCTGTGTCCTTCTCCTTCTCTTGACTGCTCTCTCAAGCCGACAGATCACTTCTGCTCCCTTCTACTGACTCACTTCTTCTGTCTTCTCTCGGATCTTTCTTCCTTCACCCACATCCGGTCTCGAGGGATATCTCGTGCGCATGGCCTTTGTGTTGGTTTCGCGCCAAAACAGATAAAATGATTCTCTGACTGGCACCCACACACAGAGAAATGGATGCCACCCATAGTGTCTAAATAATATTTGCTTTTTTTCTTCTGGGTTCGGAATCAGATGTTTTTCTAAAATTTCAAGTTTGCATGCACATACTTTTGCTGATTATTCGACATATAGTTGTTATAATCTCTGAGGTTGTGGCTAGATTTGTACCCGTCATGGTTAATGGTTATGGTTAACGGAAAGAGTCAGAAATAGTTGATATTATGTTGACAAGTGCCAGGAATGTAGTTATTTAATTAACAGGATAATTCATTTAAAGATTATTAAATATTTTTCAAAGCTTTGTTAATAATGTAACCCGATTTAAGAAATCAATTTAAAAAGTAGATTCCTAAGTTAAAAGCCACTTCCCAACATTTCTGTTTTAACATATAGGTATCATGGGTAGTAAAAGTAAGGATTAAAAGTTTAGAGAATTAGGCTTGAAAAGTTACCCCAAATTAAAGCAGTAAAAGAAATGAGAGTGCTTAAGAAGGTTAATCTATCATTTCAGATATTACATAGTAAGTAAAGTAAAGTTGACGACCGTAGTCGAGGGTGACCCGAAGGCTCCCTTTTCAATAGCTACAACACTGTAGGGGGAGGCGCTACTCCTTTCCCTGGATTGTTCCACTTTACCCTCGAGACATACCTTATATTGCTGAGTGTTAAGCAAGGAGATATCAAGTACCATTTTTTAAGTCTTTGGTATGACGCGACCTGGGATTGAACCCAGGTCTCCCAGACCACTGGCGAACTCTCTACCCACTAGACCAATAAGCCGATTAGGTAGATATTACACAGTTTCCCGTAATTCCTCGAAAGATTGTGTCTTTGCCTGTAAAAAAAATTACAGGAAACATCAAGACAAAACTGTGTGTGAGACGATAAAATATAAGTGAATCATTTTTCAAAATTCAATGAGAGAGAGAAAGAGAGAGAGAGAGAGAGAGAAAGAGAGAGAGAGAGAGAGAGAGAGAGAGAGAATCAGCTCCAAATGCTGATTTGATTGTTACAAACAATACAAGCAAAACTTTATAAGTGAGTTCGAGTCTCATCGGCCGTCCCATTCATACGGCCTTGAGCCACATCTAAGCAAAAGCTTAGTAAATTACTATATTGGCCTTCAAATTTTTATACTATAGAAGATCGTGGAAAAATGCGGCCCCAAAATCCTCAATCTCTATAGTTAGGTGTAATAAAGGGTTAAATAACAAAACCCTCTGCTATTCAGATGAGTATTAAAAAAAATTCATTACTGCTCAAAATCAAACTGATGATGAAATGAAAGAAAATTCTCGAAGTAGATAAGATTAATTATAAAATTTTGAAAGAAAGTGTAATCAGCGTCAAAAAAAAGACGTTGTGTGTCCCGTTGTAGCATTTTTGGATGAAAGTATTTTAACTATTCAGTCATCAAATGTTATCGATGATATCTCCCTCTTTATGGTGAGAATTTATATTAAAAATCGTGGTTTCAAACCTTTCATTACGGAGTTACGTTTTTTTTTATTAGCACCCAGCCCAAAAACTATATAAATACAATTGCTACTTGATCAACATGGGAAAAAATTATTCGATGTTTAAATTCTATGACGTTTGATCACATAAAAGATATATTGAGTCAGTACATTTCAGCAATGACCACGAAAATGGTTTGAATGAAATACAGCATAATATAGTATTACTTACTTTTGAGTACTATACAGGTTAACGATCATTGTATAATAGATTGAGTCAGTATTATTGATAATTACCATCAGGAGTATTATTAAGAATGATTTCATTAAAATTTTCAAAACTTTATGAAAATCTCTTTTGTTATCTGCATATAATTCTCTAAAGAAGTTAGTATAATTCTCGGTGAAGAATGATATATCAAGTACATGTTAAAACATAATAGCAAATAACTATTGAGTAAGTCAGTTCACCATCCATTTCTACTTTCACAAACAGTTTTTGGTATAATATTAATATATTTTAATGAGTGGTGTCTAACATTTTTGCCAAGATTTATTCCATTATAAAAATTAGCATCAGCCTTCTTATTTAAAAAGATGTAGTTTATATTTCAGGCTATTACCTCGATAATAGGTGATGTAACGACAACGGGGAAATCAAGATTTTTTGATATTATATCCCTCACTCTCCGAAAAAAAAAACTTGGCTAACTGAAGATAATAAACGTTTTCTTTTTTGATTAAGTTCATCTACTGAAAAATATTAGTAAATATTGAAAAGACAGAACTAATTTTGATGTTAATGGAGTAAAATAAGTTCAAAAATGGGCACATTCTAAAGAATCATATTGCTTTGAATCTGAAAGACAAGTTAAACTTACAAATTTTAATCACATTTCCATTGAGCCAAAACCTATAGAGAAACATCGGGTTTCCTTTTGTCTCAGAATATTTCCAGAAAAAAATGCACTTTTCACATAGTCAGGAATAAGTGCAGATAAAGATCTTACTGCCATCTCCACAAGGTTTTGTATGGTGAAAAATTTCTAATGTTTAGACTCTTTAAATTGATAATATACACAGTAAGGTTGTACAAGTTGAAACCAGATCTCTGAATGACAGCTGCCTTGATTTTATCATTGAGTTTGGTCAAATAGCTCTTAATATGTCTGACACTCAAGAGTAATCGTATGAAACAATCATTCAAACATACTACTATATACCATATTTTAAATAGAATTATTTGTCCATTCCTACACCTTTTAGCTAAAAACCATAAATATGTGAAAATTGGGCAATTTACATTAGAAAAAGAATTACGTAAAATTCATGAAGTATCAGGTAGTATCAATTTTATAAATGTTCAATATTGTATTGAAAAGCTGCATATCGAGCACATTTAAATCAAAATGTAAATATGAATGCTTTTCTTATTAAGCCAGATCACTATGTTCCTTTTTTGATAATACACTTTACGTGAAAGGTTCGGAATATTAAATAATTTTTGAATATTTAGAACCATCTCTCTGATGAAATAAAATGACTCTCATATACGTAGCTGGGTATATTACAAGAAATGATAATCAACCCTCTGAATAGGAAACCAATTTTATTATGAAATGTATGGAAAATATACCTGTTTATCTGGCTATGGGAAACTAAAGCTTCCTTCTAACTACACTTTAAATTCTCTTCGATCATTTTCCATACAATAAAATTAATGAACAACTAAATACATTTTATGCTTATTTTTTTAGTTTTTTTTTTTTTCTTTCAACATGGAAGATTCCCTATTCCTATTTTGCGATTGTAGTTTTGAAAAACTTCCCAAACATTAAACACTCAGATCAGACTATAAAACAACTTTAAACGTCTTGAAACTTTCCTAGAAGGATTTTGTTTTATTTGTCTATATTTCTGAGATGATTAACATATACACATTTTGGATGATGCCCATCAGCCTTCTTCAGGTAGTGTTTTGTTAACCCGGTAAATTTAATGAAAATTTGAACCGCACCTTTTCTTTTAATCTCTGAGTAGATTGAATGGAAACATCGGTAAAACCAGTAAAAAGTATGATTATATCTCGACGTTATTTGGATCATATATATTATGTTACCTGAAATCTGAACTACCTCTTTGTTTTGTTAAATACTAATTAACGTTCACATTAAAAATGCATATTTTCATTTATTTAATTATCAGCACACCGTTTTATACTGGAGGTTAGGTCAAAATGTTATTCTAAGTATTTTCTAAAATATTTAACATAATATTTTATCTCCGAAATTTCTGAAAATCATTATTTTTTCAGTTGGCTTCTAGCAAACCTGGTGTATTTTTCGTCATGCAACCTTGAACTTTGTTCCTTTGTCAGATACATTTTTGAACACATCGGTTTTTATCACCAATGGTAAAGACAAAAATCATAAATTCTGTTAACAAAACATGCCAAATAAAATTAGTGAATATTTATTAGTGAATAAAATTAGTGAATATTTATCAGACTTGTACACCCAAATACTAAATTAAAAAAGAAGGGAAAACTAAGGACTTACACCAACTTGAATAGGTCAAAAGCACAGCTAGATTACATAAACAATAATTATTTCAATAGTGTGGCGTACTCCCTTCTCTCTTTCTCTCTCTCTCTATATATATATATATTTATATATATATATATATAGATAGATATTCTCGGTCAAGTCATACCAAATACTTTAAAAATGGTGCTTGATGCCTCCTTAGATAACACTCGGCATTAAAAGGAAAAGGTACCAATCAAGGATAAATGGTACAATCCAGGGTAATGAGTTGTGTCCTCCCCAACAATTCGGAGTAGTAACAATTGAAAAGGGAGCCTTTGTGTCGACCCCAACAACGGTCTGTCAACAACAAAAATATATATATATTGAAGAGTTAAGAAATTTCAGAAACGATGTTGTGAATGTACTAGCTGCAGAATTGATATGTGGGTTAACATGTACATTTTATGGTTCTTGAAAGTTTACGATAAAAACATTCTAATATCAGTTCCTAAATCTATCTATATTCAGAATATTTAAAATCTAGATTTATAGATTTCTTCTAACACAATCTGTATGTGACCACACAAGGCCTGGATCTGTATTTCTTTATTTATGTTTTATTTGATCAATAAACAAACGAACGCTGCTGCTGCTGTTGCTACTTAATACCATATAATCCCCTAGCTGACGTGGTACGCTTGTTGGCCGAGCGGTCTAAGTCTAACGTAAAGTTGGGCAAGTTTCGACCCCAGCTTCAAGCGTCCTACGTGTGTAGCCACACTGAGGAGTATTGATACAACGAAACAGTGTGTCTGTGAATGATAATATATATATATATATATATAGTCAATGGCGTTTGCTGAGTGTTAGCTCCTCACCTACAGTGATATCATAGTTAAGAAAATAACAGTCGCCAAGCACTGTAGACACTATATCTATGCTATTTTAACTTATACCCACCCACACACACATGCACGCACACACACACACACACACACACATATATATATATATGTCAACTGTCTACTTGTATTTGAGTATGACAATTCCTTGTGTTTTGTGCCAAAATCCATTTTTGATTAGTGTTCCATCAGATGACCATTGAAGCCTGCTACAGAGATGGAGAACCTGATGTAAATTGGAAATTGCCGATCATTTCCCTAACAAAATTGATAGACTGATTATTAACTGTCCGAAAATTATTGTGCATGTGACTTTTACGTCCAATGAGAGACAGACAGATCTCTGGCATAAATTGCAGTCATAGTTTTGGTAATTACATGTTATGTGGCATGCTCACCTTTGTGAACCGAACATTTTGAAGAAGGAATATTAAGTGCGTTTATCTTCCTTTTTTTTGCGGTGTGTTTCTCTAATGAATAATGCGACATCAGATCTCTGGCGACAACTTCCCAATGTTCGAAATCAATTTTTCATGACTTCAAAGAGTCGGTCTATCAGGACTTAGCCTTTGCTTATATATATATATATATATATATACTAATGTTATTTAATGACATAATCTATTTTTTATGCATAAACCAAATCTTTGAAGTAGAAATCTTCTGTAGATTTCTAGAGTATTGTTATAGTAACGATTGTTAGCACTTTCAATCACTTGGCTGTGTCACTGACGAAGAAAATTTTGATTCTGGTCTATTTGCAGAGTTTAAGACAAAACTTGGCGTTCTTATAGTTCCTCACTGATTCTGAACTAAGCGAAAATAATATTATTTTTTAGAAAAATCCTTGGAAACTAATTGTTACTTCAATGGTACAAACCGTTTGCTACTTCCAAGTAAAAGGTAATTCATTTCAAGATAAATAACACATTTGGCATTAGCTAAATAGTCATAAACAATATTCCATTACTACAAGTAATACAATTGTCGTCAAAGTGTTATGCCAACTGATACTGGCCGCTGTTAGTTTAATAAATGCACAACAGTTCTATCCCTTTTTTCTGCCAACGTAATTTTTTATATCGTGGAGTTCTTGTTTTGTTAATGATAATTGTTATTGGTTGGTTATTACCTTTTTCAAACTGCAATACGAGTTGATCAATTTTGCTGTCTACGTTTGTTGGAATGGAATGAATTTAGGGAAGAAGAGACAAAAGGTTGAGTGAAGCTGTTAAGACTTAACTTTATTGCTACGGAAGTTCACAATTCAACTTTAAAAGGGGAAGAACTCCATGAGCAATAAAATAGCTGCCTTCCAAGTGCTTTTGGCCCCGGGAAGCTGCTTTTTTCTTCTGAGCATGCTCAGATAGTTTTTCTAGTCAGAGGCCTCCTGGGAGATTGTTATTTTTTGCGCCTGTTTTATTTTGTTTTTCATCTAGTTTTAGTTTATTATTTATTTTTATTGCCTTTAATTTTTATTCATTCGTCACATTTCCACGCCTCCTGCTTTTATTTTTCTAGAGATTTTTCGTCAGCCACAATGTATTCAGGATTAGTTTAATGAATAAATGAACCCTGTTCTAGAAGGGCTGTACTTACCCCTTTGTTTAAGGGTTAAGAAAGAGTTTATTATTCGGCATATAAAATAGAAATGCCGACAGAACTGATTCTCTTTTGAAATCAATGCTCAAGAATGTTGTTTCTTTTTCTGATTCCACTTTAAAAAATATTGTGTCATATTACAACATCATGGTGAGTTGCTTAAATACAACCTTTTTTTTGTAAAAACCAATTGTTTGTTCTTCGATTTTTCCGATTAGTCAGTCATAGTTTTCAAATTAAAATTGCCATTGTTGATATGACTTTCTATGCATAACGACGCAATTAGTGATTTTCCTCTTCTGTTTTAAGGTCGACTACATCCTTTTAGTCTGAAGATTTGTTCCATCTAATAGGATGCATAATTACCATAAACAGTGGTCTCATGAAATTATAGCCTTTCATAAGGAAATTAATATTCTTTCGTAAGGATTTTTCATCAGAAGTCCTAGATGTTACATGTTGATGCCAATGATGAAAAGAAGGGAGAGAAAAAGTTAAGCCTCGTATTGTTTTTTTTTTTTTTTTCTGTTGTTCATTTATTTATTTATTCTTTCTAAACTTTCCTCAGTTTAGCAAAGGCTAATGATGCATTGAATACATAGTGTTGCTAAGTACATACTCAGTTGTTTCATAGCATATCAACACTTGCTTATGCCCTGTTTATAAACTTCTTCACACACACACACACACACACACACACACACATATATATATATATATATATATGATTTGTACGCAATAAGTTAGTGGGTAGCATTATTTCTAAACTAACCAAAACTCTTTTGTTTGCACACTGTTAAATAGTTTCAAATATAGCTAACACTACTAGAACTATTTGTACAATGTTAAATGATTTCATGTAATGCTATGTAGCATTGAAAATGTTTTGAATAGTTTCATTCATAGATGGGATCCTAAAACTTAATATCCTTCCAGGACAAAGTGGATCTAGTATTAACTGCCATGAAAGCGTATTCTATGTTCTTTAAATCTCCAGGACTAGATTTTTACCATCAGACGGTTTAGAGTTAAAACCAGGACACTAGTTGAGACTCTTACCCCACTACAGAGATTAAATCGCCGTATTCTTCAGCTCGAGAATCATTTATATATTCAAGCTTCTCACCGAAGAGTTATCATCGGAACAAGTCTGTGCGGTGTTCTATGAAAGTCATCGAAGCGAAATGAGAAAACCCAGAACCATTTGTCGAATGTAAAATATCTATTCAGTTCCTTAACAAAGACAAAGCACTTTTTTTCGCTTCTTGGTGATCGAGATTCGAAAGAGTTTATTGGCGAATAAAGCACAGTTATAAAATATGGAGAATCTAATAATCCTTCCTGTCGGATATAATATTATTCTCAGGTATCAGAAACTATTTTCCCACATCATGTCTTTACATAATAAATTATCACGTGGTGCACCGAAAGGTGACTACAAAAAAGAAAGCAATATCCCGAAAATTATATATATATATATATATATATATATATATATGAGGATGTAGAAGAAACAAAAGTATTACGAATATGATAGTTGACGTCAACCATTTCGTTTTTAATAACCTTTATCAGGACTTTAAGATGGTGACAGGTGGATGTTTGCTATTATTTCTTCTTTCTTCATACTGTCAGATCTATTTTCATATTTACGTCGATACACTCGTCATATATATATATATATACACACACACACACACACACACACACACACACATATATATATATATATATATATATATATATATATATATATATATATATATATAGTAATCTACAAACGCCAATATTTCCCAGTTTCCTCCTAGTTTTCTTCATCAGTCAATCGAATAATTCTTAGTCAACTTGGTTCTATTTATCTGAACTTCCACTGATTTCTTAATGAGAGCATGATCCAATATTTTTCGCTTATGAGTATATCATTTGAATCTCTTACTCAATACGTTAAAAATGCGAGAAATAATTGCAATCGCTTTTGAGCAAATCAATAATCAAATTTTCTTTTAAATAAATTCCAAATTGGATTTTTATCATATATAGTTATACATTGCACGCATATGTCACGTTTTCAAGCATCAAAGACAGCAATAGGATTAAAAAACATTGACGCAAGTTAGAAATTTGAATAATTATTAATACCGCTGGAGGTAGGTTTAAGGAAACTGATAAGACGTCAACAAAATCAAACATTTTAAAGATGTCTCATAAAATGTGCGGAAACGTTGATTTTTCATAAATCTGAGGATGCTCAAAATTAATATGATGTAATGAGTATAAATTTGCTTCAAATTAACACAGTAATTCAATTTAATCATAAATATATATTTTAGTTGCATGTATTAAAGTTGTAACGCATATTCACATTTATGTAATTTATTAAATTTATTCAATCATTTTGAAGAACATGAAAATTTGCTTTTCAGAAAATGCGTTTGTGTGATTCAAAACCCAAAGCACCAGAAACCCCACCAAAACAAACATACTATATATATATATATATATATATATATATATATATATATATATATTTGTCTGAAGATGCAAATCTAACATTTCTTTTAAATATAGGTCCTGCTGAAATAAATATTATTTCAAAAAGTGTGAGTAATTTCTAAACGTGGCAAATGCTGTTCTGCAACTTTGAGAAAAGCATGTAAATAGTCATCTGACGAGACAGAGAGTAGAGTAATATTCTCCGCCGAAATAAATTTATAATGACGACTTAATCAAGTTTTAGTCTCCGTCAAATTGCACAATATATATATATATATATATATATATATATATATATATATATATATATATATATATATATTTAGTAATCTAATATCTACCAGTATTCACGGTACCAGAAAAAAAACAAAAAAAAAAAACCCTGCCAGGAATAAGAGATAAAAGTATCTCGAATCACCGCCCAGGGGACAAAGAAAAAAAATTATGGGTCAAAAAGAAAGAAAAGGCCAACCTCGTCCGACTCCTTGAAAAAAATCAAGTGATACGCAGTCTGTGGTCAAAAGAAAACCAAAAAACCCTCCGCGAATGCTGCGATGCTACTATTACTAAAGTGGTCAACACAACTGGAGCCAATTATAAAATTAACCTAAATCGCGTGTCGAAAATCTTCAGGAAGCCTAACTTCGAAGAAGTTAGGCTTCCTGATGATCCGATAAGGTGAAACTTAGTAGAAGATTTTCGACTCGCGATTTAGGTTAATTTGATATATATATATATATATATATATATATATATATATATATATATATATATGTATATTATAACAGTGTTGGTTGTCACTATCTCACTTGATGTGTTTGTGACAGACCAAAAGCGATATAATTTGGAGAGTGCTCAATATCTATGATAGAGCTATTTTATAATAAAAATAATAATAATAATAAATCAAAATATATAAGTTTTTGTAGGAATTAAATATCATGGAAGCTTGCCTGCGACCACTGGTTTCATAACGTCGTATAAACGAGAATCTTTAGGTAGAGAACGAAAGATATTCGAGAAATCGAAAAAATAGAAAAATACAGTCAAAACACGGTTAAAATTTTATACAACTCTTTATGTTTGCGCGAGTGTGTGTATGTGTGTGTTTTGTAGTTTTTTTCTGCATATTTTTGTGGATGGACCTAAAAGGGATATTTAGTATGCGTGTGTATGAAGATAGATGCGCTTGGTGGCAAATATGCAGTTGCATCCTTGATACATGAGGCGCGATGTTTAACGAAAGTCGCAATAGTTTGACCAAATACAAATTGTTTTTGGTTGTTTTTTTTTTCATATATATTCGTGTGCATGTGTCTCTGTTTATGTGTGTAGTGATGATTTTAACTAAGGAACAAAATATCCTCATCATTGTATTACGAAGAAAATAAAGTTTTGATTTGTAAGTATAATAGACTAAGGAGTATTTTAGGTTACAACACAATAAATATTGTAGAGCTGGGACATGTTATAGTGTAATATACTGTGGAGATTATTATTTGATGTGTAAGCATGATAAGTCTGGGACGCTAAGGATAATAAGCAGTGAGTTGTTTTGGATTACAATAATACATTTTTATTAGTTGTCTATGTTGTATAAATATTATATTACGTATACGTTATTTTAATATTTGATGGAGTGTGCGTCTGGGATATGTTGAATAGACTGAGTGGAGACGTATTTTTAACACTCATTAAAACATGGCTTATACAATATCAACTGGTTGTGGATATAAAGATTTCATGAAGGAAGATGGTTGTAACAGTGCGTGGAGTTTATTGTTTGATGTAGGAAAGTGGTACTTATAGTGTGTCGGGTGTATTGTGGGTTTGTTGGTGTTTAATTGTGGAGGTAGTATAGATAAGATGGATGGGTTATGTGTATGAGTCGAAATGTGAGAGTAGATGTTTGTTTCCATGTCTGTATTTGGATACGATTTCTGACTTTTTTGTTTAACCTTAGGTCCCAGACCTATTATGTTTATACGTCAAATAATAAATTACTTTACTTTAACATGCAAAAATGATAATTTTCTCGTTAGTTAAAATCATAACCATATACACTCACACACATACCCTCCCCACAAAAAACGTCATATTATTGCAACGTCTTAACACAATACATTCACTATATTCCTTACGTATAGAAAAACACGGATTACAATGATGCATACTCAACATGTCATTAACACATTATAACTAATACAAATCAGTCTAACACAAATCCTATTCCAGCATGAAATACTAATATTGCATGATACACCACAGTATATCACAAAATAAAAGTACTGGGACATTGACCTAATGATTAGTATGTTCACCGGAAGACCGGAGTTCAATCCCAGGTCGAATCCTACCAAAGACTCAAAAAATGGTACTTGAAGCTACCTTCCTCAATAAAAAGCATTATAAAGAACGGATCAAGGTAAAGTGGAGTAATCAAGGGAATGAAGTAGCACCCCCCTACACTTTGGTGTAGTAGCTATTGAAAAGGGAGCCTTCAGGTCGCCGTCGAGTAATGTCACCAATTTTACTTATATTGCAATATAACATGCCCCATCATGATATTTATTGTATTCTGACCTACCCCACCCCCTTCGTCTATACTGTTGACAAATCAAAACTTTATTTTCTTGATTTCAATGATGATGATATTTTGTTCCTTAGTTAAAACCATCACCACACACACACACACACACACACACACACACACACACACGAATATATATATATATATTGAAAAAAGAAATTTTACGCAATCGATCTGTCGTGACTTTGGGTACACATCGCGCCTCATATATCCAGGAGACAACCTCAAATTCGCTGCGTGACACATGTATCTTCATACACACACATACTAAATACCACTTATATGTCTACACACAATGATATTCAAAAATAACCTACACAAACATACGCATACACAAACACACCCACGCCAACATAAAGAGTTGTACGCAATTCTAACGTTCTTTTGACTCTACTTTTCGATTTTTTCGATTACTCCAATATCTTCCGTTCTCTGCCTGATGATTGTCGTTTATAAGACATCATGAAACTTGTATTCGCTGACAACCTTTCATGCTATTAAATATATATAAAGAAAAAAATATTTATATTTCCTTACACACACACACACACACTGATGTGTGTGTGTGTGTGTGTGTGTGTGTGTGTGTGTGTGTGTGTGTGTGTGTGTGTGTGTGTGTGTGTGTGTGTTGCGCAAGAAAAGGATCACTCGGGTTTGGAATATAAGTAAAAAAGATACAACATAAACCCTAATTGAAAATGTATTTTTTTTCTTTTACTCACTAAGAAAAACACATTATATTATGTATAATAACTGTTAAATAAATGCACCCTGACAGTTTTTGTAGAACAATTTTCTCTTTCATTAAATATATCAAGATTTCATTATTTCTAATTGAAAGTATTTGATTAAAACGTTTTTTTTACTTATAAGATATTTATCTTTCAAAATAGTCTCTACCTAAAATCAATTAATTTAATTACATAATTTGTTATGTATACAGTTAAAATTTTCAATCAAATATAATCTAAAAACTATTGTATCTCTCATGAATGAGTACATTTGTTTACATTTCTGTACATAAAGACACCATGGTCTCAGTATTTTGGTGGGTAATTATAAAATTAGAAATTATAATATTAGATATCATTTATTAACAAAGTCTACCACATAGAAATTCGAAAACCAAACATAGGAATTTATAGCAGTTCAAAATAAGTTCACCCATTCTTAATATTTATACAGCTTTATTTTTGATTACAGAATGTTGCGATCTTATTTTCGATTGCAGGGTTTCATTTGTCAAGAGATTGGGTATAAATTATACCTTATAATATTCTTTTTAAGTATATCTTTGGTTCAGAAGGAATTAAATCTTTATCTAAAAAAAATATTAGTTTTAAGAACCGACTCATTGGTTCAGAGGGTAGAGTGTTCGCCAAAGATCCCCGAGACCCGGGTTCAATCCTTGTTTACGTAATAGCAAAGACTTTAAAGATGGTAAGTGATAACTCCTTCCTTAACACTCAGCAATATAAGGCACATACTAATGGTAAAGTGGAGCAATCCAGGGAAAGGAGTAGCGCTCTCCCCTACACCTTGGTGTAGTAGCTATTGAAAAGGGAGCCTTCTGGTCGCCCTCAGCCACGGTCGCCAACCTTACTTTTTTACTTACTAATTAATGGGTTGTATTTTAACATCAGAATATTGAAAGTTATTATGATCCCTTTAATTTATTTCATAATTCGATAGTAATTAAAATGACTGATTTACTTATTGTATTATTTTGCTGGTATATCATTTCCTCTAAGGTTATCTTATACTCAGAGGTTAGGGAATCGTGTTCATTATGCCATAATCGTTACATTGTGTATTGGTTAGATTTTTTCTAACAGTGAAATCGAATGCGAATACTTTTTAAGTAGATTCACATGACCCATAGGGGAATGCTAATAGGTGCTACTACTCCGAGTCAAAGTGGACCTCGAAGTAATGGCGATGAAACAGTAATCAACATCCTCTAGATCTCAAGAAGTGCTGCCTGACCATCTGAGGCACTCAACTATCAAGCTCAGGATACCTCTTTTATGGTTGGGCTTAACCCCAGTACAACCATGGCAATAAGTATATTCTAAACTTCGTTGACATTGTTCCATAATTAAACCATTTTTCAGAAAAAAAAATGTTGGCTATTCATATCTTTATGTTTTCTCTCATTCTAGATTTCCTCTATCATGTAATCACTTTTCCGAATTTCCTTCAGCCGTTGAGGATTCTTTTCATATTAGAATCGACGTTTAAATCAAACAGCTTAACATCACTAACAAATGTAAATCCTTCATCGGGTTCATTTATAGTGATTTATTTAACTGTATTGTCTGCTATTTACAGAAAGATCATGAACCAGGAAGAGTTTGCAATTCTTCAAATGGTGGTGAGTTTCACATTGATTATAGTTATATGAAGCTAGGTTTTTTGCATTACCTTACTTTGTCTTTTAAATCTTAGCCCTTTTGTATTCTTTCACTTACTTCCCATAATTCATCTTTGAATAATTATTTCAACCCATCTTTAGTTTCGCGCCATCTCATTTTTTTACTCTTCTTAAAATATTGGTTTTTACTTCGTTATAATCCTGTTTCTTTTCTTACTCAATCATGTTTCCCTTTTTTCTTACTCATTTATATTCCTTTTCTTTTTTTTTTTTTACTCTTCCATATTCTTCTTTCATTTCTTACTATTTTACGTTCCTCTGTTTTTTTCTTTCTATTTCATGTTCTTCTTTCTTTTCACTCCCTAGGCCCATTCGACTTGGACTGAAAAATACAATGATTGCATCTCTGCAGAGGGTTAAGACTCCTCCAATGGGTGTGTTCTGGATATGACATTAAGCATTCTGATTTTGAGTCTTCAGTAATGCAGGAGCTTTGGGGAACGCGGCATACTTCTTCTTTGCCATTGCTCACAGGTCCACTCTGCCCCGAATTGTTTGTACCTCATAAGATCCTCTCTATGGGTCAAATAGAACTGTTTGACATTTAAATTGTGCACACGTGCTAAACTGAATTGCTTGAAATAGAACTGTTTAATCATGTAACTGTATGTAAACAAATAACTGAATTGTTAGTGATACATAGCAATACTATTAACTTTGCTGACATGCTAAACTGAAGAGTTTGAAAAAGAAATTTGGATCTTTTAACTGTGGGTAAAAAAAACTGAACTCATGCAAAAATGAATTCTTTAAAATGTCTAACTGTGTGTAAACAAGAAACGGTGAACCCATGCTAAATGAAACAGCTTGAAATAGAACTGTTTTTACTTTTAACTATGTATTCGTATTAAATAGAAATAAATTGGAATATTTAACTGTATGGAAGGAATGATCTCAGGCTATTTTTTTAAAAAAAAATCTTATATCTAATATATATGTATAAGGAGGATTTGACATTAAATAACCAAAGCAAACAAATTTCACTCGCTTTTATTGTGTCTTCTTTCCTTATCTTATATTTCCCAAATTCTTTTATTCACTTGTATTTTTTTTTTTTTTTGCTTCCTGTTTTTATTCCTCTTTCTTTTCTTTCTTTTTTATATTCCTCTTTTTATTCTTTCTCTTTTAGTCCTCTTTCTTTTCTTGCTCTCTAACATTCCTCTATATTTTATTACTCTCCATCATATTCCCTTTTCTTCTCTTATACTTCCATATTCCTCTTTGTTTTCATTCTTTATTTTTTTTCTCTTCTTCCAGTTTTATTTCCGCTTCTTTTTTCCCCCGTTATAGTTCTCTTCCTGTTGTTCCTCCTTTATATTTTTCTTTCTTTTCTTCTATTATATTCCTCTTTCCATTCTTCTTTTATATTCCACTCTCTTTTCCTCCATTGCCTCTTCATCGATTGATTCCTCTTCTCCTGATCATTTTTCTAATTGATTTATACATTATAATCTAAACTGCCGAAATGGTGAAGATCAAAACTTACTCTATTCGATCCGTTTGTAAACAGCCAAAATCATCGATAATCGAATTATTAACTAAATTACGAATATCTTTGTGTTTTTTCTCATCTCAGCCCATTTATCAGTGATAGTATAATTTTGTGTCTGGGCGTTGATTCTGTTATAAATTTTGGTAATACTAGGGGGAGGCAAAAGCTTTGCAATATTTTGGTTCGTGTTAGCTAACGGCACTCATTTCCCGTGGCCGAAGCAGTTCAAGTCCTCTCGTTACTTCTTTCGTTGTTATTGTTTCAATAACATGATGTGCATTGTATCACATCATATGTGATTTAAAAGCTGCACAGTTAGTGTTGTAACGAAGTCTAAATCAGGAAAATATGCTTAACTCATTCAAATTGGGCATTAACACCGTGGGAGAAACAAAAAAATCTTTATTGTGCTCTAACTGAAGGCAGAGTTGATTAAAGAATATTACTAAATGATTTACGAAAATTCACATGGGTTTCAAGAACCTCGATGGCCCTGCAATATCAGGTTCGCCCAAAATACTGGATTTTGATACTTGGTCAAAGCCATAGATTTGATTTGGTTTGATTTTGTGGCATATCAACAATTGTAGATTATTTAATGCTAAATCCTCTTTATACATACATATTAAAAATAGATATGATTTGTAAGCACATTTTTGATAACCTTCATCTGTCACTTCTTTTTACACAGTTGTTTCTATCTGACCC
Source organism: Sepioteuthis lessoniana (assembly GCA_963585895.1). Taxonomy (NCBI): domain Eukaryota; kingdom Metazoa; phylum Mollusca; class Cephalopoda; order Myopsida; family Loliginidae; genus Sepioteuthis; species Sepioteuthis lessoniana. Next base: position 103,381,667 of record OY757905.1, on the reverse strand, counting down.
ATAGATATGACCCTATCAGGTGCTACCACTTCGAGTCAGAGTGGACCTGTGAGTTATGGCAATGAATGTGTATTCAATATTCCCAAAATCCCCAAGGTGGGATCATCACCATCAGATAATTTAATGCCATAAACAGGACATTAGTTGGAAGGAGAAGTCATCCCTCAGCAGAGAAGCAGTCGGTATATTCTACAGGCCCGGCAGACTGGGCTCCAAATCCATAGTATAAAATCCAATGAGTAGCACTGGGAGGGTATCACGTGATCTTAGCATCTTGCCGTTCAGAAAATTTCATCATTTCACGAGCTTGGGTAAACTCCCGAATTGTGCTTTACGTTACCAAAATATCTCAAACATTTTGAATCACCTAGATATAAAAAAATATTCATGAAATAGAAACCCCGTCGTTTCGGGTTGAAGAATATATTGACTACATCTCTGCATAGGGGTAAGACTTCCGCAAAAAAAGTATCCTGGATATGAAAATATTTGACTCATAAATACGATCCTATCAGGTGCCACAACTCCGAGTCTGAGTGGACCTTAAGGTCAGGCTCCAGTTCTAGAGCTTTGGAGAATTTAAAGTACCCCTTCGTTGCTATTACTCCCAAGTCCACACTGAACCGGAGCGGCAGTTTCCGTGAATGTACCATGTATGGTTCAAGAATAACTTTCTAATCATTGAATAATCATGAAACTATTTAACTGTGTGTAAACAAATGAGTTTTTAATTGAATTGTTTGTATTATACAGAGATACTTAGAACCATTTAAGTGTCTTTAAATTATTGAATAATGTTGAATAGAATTACTTGTGTTAAATAGCAATACTTGAAACCATTTAAGAGTCTGCGAACAAATGAGCTCTGTCTAATTTTTAAATTGATTACTCAAAATATTTAAAAATTATATATGTTTGATATATCATGTATAAAGACTATTTGGCATTAAGTAAAATCCGAGGGTCGGTATATCATAAAAAATAAAATAAACAAACCAACCAACTTACGATGTAACAAATAAGTTTGATTATACACAAGATTAAACTTACGTGTTATTTCAAAGAAATATTTTATTTCGTTTTACTTTCTTATAAAAATAAACACCCTTACAAGGAACAGTTTAATTTTCAAGTATGCATCACGTCTTCATCTTGCAAAGTCACGCTTACTCAATATCCGTCTCTGAACCTGCTGAGTGAGTGAAAGATTTAAAAGTGTACATCAAGCACGACTTTTTGCTTCAGTATCATTCAGCAGTAAAATATTCTGGCTGATTAACTGACAAATTTTAATGGCATCATCTACTACACATCTAGGGTTATTTTATGGCAAGGGGTTTTGGAATCGAGTTCATTGTCCATTCATACTTTCATTATTTGGGGTGTTGTTTCTTAAGAGTGTTCTTATTTTTTTGCATCGAATACGAATAATTTGCAAACTTATATATTTAGCCCATACAGGGTGTGTGTGTGTGTATATATATATATATATATATATATATATATATATATATATATGATTAGAGGGGGTATCTGTGCATGTTTCATTAAAAAGAACAAAAAAACAGGAGTGTACAAATTAAAACAAAAGAACTGTTAATATGCTTACTGATGAGAGGTTATAAACAAGGATAATATAAAATTACTAATCGACCGAAAAATTCTAGGTTTCGAGCGCCTTCAGCTGTGACTGTAGCCATTGGTACACTTTTATAGGATTTAAAAAAAAAATTTTATTCATTATTGAAGGGCGGGAACAGGCTTTTTATATTTTTGTACTATGAAATGGAACAGCTTTGTTTATTTCTTATGGAATTTTCTTTTCTTTTACAGAGTTTTAATGTTGGAGAACTTGGTAATAAAATTATATCTATTTGGATTGTACAATATAAAATAGAAAATATGAAATCTGGGTACGTTTAGTTTGGAGAAAATTAATATCTTATGAAAAAATCTTCAAGACGTACTATTTTTAGGTGATATTAAAACATTTCTCTTTGCTTTGTCAGCTTGACTTAGAATACGCTGACTGTATCCTATTATAAGGATAAGCCCCTGCCCCATTACAGAAAGGGGTTGTCCTGGATATATTACTAAACTTCATCTGAAGGTGAAGCTCCAATTCTTAGGAGTGTTATGTATCCTTTCATTGTTATTATTATCAGGTCCACTCTGTCCCAAAGTGGAAGTATCTTTTAGGGTCTTACATATTGTTATATACAATGATGAATGTACATAACACTTACTTAACGAAAATATAACTCTCTCATCTGTATTTCTCGAAAGGGTCTGAACTGGTGTAAGTATGAGAAAGAGAAAGACGGGGGGGATTGCTACTATATTGACCCATAACTTCTTAGCCATATTGTGCTTCCATACTCTGGGCATCAGTTAGAACTTCTGCTTCCAGCCAGGGAGGCATTCCTCCCTCTGGGCACTCGCTGACCGCTCTCTGTGCATCTGACCGATCATGTATCCTGAGTTTGCACGCTATCGTGGGTGTGTGCATATATGATTTCATAATGCCTACACTTTTCCGGTTGTCAAACCACGTGACCAACTTTCGGCAATCAACCAGCGTGATCTACTTACATTCACATATTTTTGTCTTCCTTTTTACACAATTAGAACATGACAGCATTGTCAAAGATCAATATGCTACACATGAGTGAAATATATACGATAAAAATTGTAGCTATTCGATAGTTCTGTAGGTAAAAAATCTCTCACCAAACACCCTCATTAAAGGTAGAGAAAGAAAGACTCTAAAACCACTTTGAATAATGCTATAAACTTAGAAATAGTTTCTTGTTTAAAATAATTTGTAAGGTTTCGTCTTTGAAATTACAAAGAAATAATGCATCACTAGGCAAAAAATCGATAAGAATGAAAATGATTAAATTTATATTTCATATATATATATATATATATATATATATATATATATATATATATATATATATATTAATAACTGGAGACTGAGGCTCCTCACTTTGAACCGTTTTTTTAATTATATATAGGAGATTCTATGAGAGGATTTTATAGATCATTTGCCAAATTACGCCCAAAATATCATTCTGCACATAATGCAAATATATTTAGTAAGCTAAATCAAATCAATTATAACTTTCTTCAGTCATATGAAATGGGACACTATTATCCTACCAGCAAACGGAGTGAGGTAACAAAACGTATTGATATGAATTAACTTCTGACAAGAAAGCCAAACTTTCTTTGTAGTGACTCTTATGAATACGTGCTGGCTGGTGAACAGATGTCTTGTGGATTGCAGCCAGTTTCCTGGTGCTTACACACAACACTAATTTGCATTCGTCTATTGAGGTGTGAAAGAAGTAATTGACATGAGTATTAAATATTCATTAGCTCAAAGCTGCGGGATCTGAATTAAACCAAAAATGCCGAAGGCCTCTTTAATTAAATGTGAATGAGAACTCGATTGCACAAAAGCCTGTCCCAGATATATTCGTCCATCTCTTCTCCCTCTCTCTCTCTCTCTCTCTTTCTCTCTCTCCCTCTTTCTCCTAGTTCTTCAAGATGTTTGGCCAATTTTGACCTGTCCGACACTGAGGGAAATATTGGAGAAAATAGGGGGTGATATGCTCCTACCCCACACATAGACTAGAAAAATATGCTTGCCTTAAAAATCAGCATTCAATTTCGAAGTTTGTTGACACTCTTCATATTAACTACTAAACAGATAATGATCTTGAAATAATCAAGTTTGTTCAAGTTGGATAAAGATAAACGTTCAAAAAATCTTCTTCTTCTTCTTCTTCTTCTTCTTCTTCTTCTTCTTCTTCTTCTTCTTCTTATTATTATTATTATTATTATTATTATTATTATTATTATTATTTCACCCTTTTCAGAGTTTCTCACACAAACGTTAGCTAATGGTTTTTCACTAGAACCTGAGTGACAGGAAGTCCCTTCAAGTCTCCAGAATTCTTCCCAGTATTCTGGCCGATCTTAACAATGATTTCATTTGGATGGTCTCCATCCTCTTATTTCCAAGTCCTCTACTTCCTGTACCAATATTATGGTGACTATACACGAACGCATTAATTACAATTTGTATCCCCGTCTCTTTCATGTTCCATCGTTATATCAGTTCTATATCAAAGTCTAGGTACTTACTTCTCTTTTCACTTTCTTTTAGTTTTACTCTATGGTCAGCCAGAACGGCAAAGTCCACTATTCGGTAGGTTATCATTATTTTTTTTTTGTGACTATCACTAGGCCTGGTCCTCTGATCGAGATTCGATGATCCGTTTGTAACAAGTTTTGTAACCTTGAGTATATACTCCATTGGTTTTGAGAATTTGATTGAGGCCCTGTTGGAATGTAGTCATTCTGATCTCCACTTTTCCCGGCTTCTTTCCCACCGTATAAAAAAATTCCGATAAAAATTTAGTATGACGCCTTAATTGCAGTATAAATATTTGAATGATATTTGGATATGTGTTTCCTAATGTATTATAAAACTAGTTGATAAGGCAATATAAAAGAATTAAATATATAACATTTAACTGCTTGTTCTTTCTCTATCGATCATTTTATATGAAGTAAGGACTAAATAAGAAAAATAGATTAAAATATAATAGAAAAATAAGTTTTTTAGTGGTACCTTTGGCGATTCTCTGACTACCATGAGGCTCACCTCCCCGCTGAGAAAAGTGAGGAAGATGTTTATTACACTGGTGTTCTTGGAAGTCTACATGTTTTATAGAATTTGCTTAGTCTGTCATACAAACCTTGGCTAGCTTACGCTTCCTGCCATCAGAAGTAGCCGATCCTTTCATTGGGCAAGGTTAACTTCTGTATTCTAGCGAGAACCAATGCATCTATTGTAACAACGTAATTAAGGAAGAAATAATTGTGTATAATTGAGGACGTTTCAGAATTTATTACATTCGTAGCAGTGGTACTTGGTTTTACCCCGGTCGAAAAAGTAAGCACGTAAGGGTATAGAATAAATCAATGTATTCGTTAACAAATGAAAATATTTCAAGTAGAATAATGGAAACAAACAGTTTTCATTGATGATGTTTCTATAAAAATAACATTAGTTATCTGTGTATCTGTAGCAAGAATAAGGTTATTTATAAAATATATAAAGTTCCCTAATCGAAGTGCTTCATCAAATACGATCAAATGCAATGCATTTAAATACCAGCAATCCCCTTTCAATTCAGTAGCTTGGCCTAGTCGTCTGAGGCTGCTGAAGGTTATGACTCCACCAACGAGTGTTCTGTAAATGACACTAAACAAGCTGATGGTGAGGGTCCTGTAATTCCGGAGCTTTGGCGAATGCGGAATATCCCTTCATTGCCATTGCTCTCATGTCGACTCGAGCCCGGAGTAGTAGCACCTGATACGGTCCTATCTATGAGTTGAATAGAACTAAACTATGTACTTATGATAAACTATTTTTTAAGAACTGTTTATAAAAATGGATTTAGCATTAAATAACCTGCAATGTTTGATATGCTATAAAACCAAAGGAAACAGAACCAAACCTATTCAGTCACAGTCCAGAAGTCAAAGAAGACATACCTTATATATTCTGAACTCTGAACCAAAAATATCAATCCTTAATTTCTCCACGATAACCAAGTCTTATAGTCACAAATATTCATAACTGTTACGCAAGTAAGGATTTAAAAAGTAAATACCAAAACATTTTCGTACTCTGTACGCAGAAATAAATACGCGAAAAATATTTTTTACATTACTGCATTTTGCCAAAATAATATCTTTAAAAAAATCCTTTCATTTGAATTTTCTTTGGTTGTTTTATTTGTATACACGTTGTATTGTATACGAGATGTAATAAAAATGAACAGTATAGTGGCTTAAATAAAACAATTAAAAAATGATTTTTAAAAATTATATCTAAAATCTAATCGAAGAAACAGGAACTGCAGAAAAATAAATACAATTAAGAGGCAAAAAGTCGTTGGAAACGGAATCGGTGAACTAAGTTCAAATCATGGGCAAAACTGTTTGAATTTTGATTTGCGGTCATGCCCATGGGAAAGGCATTGATCAAACTGTTCTTCCTCCTGCTATGAGTATATTTAATAGGGTAGATTTGGTTCTTTACCTTGGTTAAGGCCATCAGTCTACGAAAAGGAATTATCAGAATTCAAACCTGTTGTAATCTTCTTAAAAAATGATCTTTTGTCATACCCTTCTGGTAGCCTCAGTTGGGTAAATTCACATAACATTGGAGGCGCTCCGAGTGTAACGATTATTGTCGAAGGAAATAAATAGTGATCGTAGTTATAATCACCACCTTCCATCCATACAAAACTTCCTTTGGTCGCCTAAACTGAAAAGGCAACTCAAGAATAAAATTTGAGGACTTGGAGAGGAATAAAAGAAAAACACGACAACACAACTTAACGCCGTATCAAAAGTGAAGTTTCAGAGTTATATTGATTATTAAAGAGGCGAGCTTAGTGTAACGGTTATCCTCGTGACAAATGGAACTGGTGACCAAATTTACACCCCGAACGAAGCTGTTTGCTTTTAAATTGGCTTTAATAAACTTTGAAAATACCTATCATCTCCTCCCTGGTATCAGATTCTTGATTCCTTGTTTATGCAACCAGACTAGGCGAAGGAGAAACAATAGAAACCTGCTTTACTCTGCTTAGAATTTAATAATTTTTCACATCCCGTTTTTGGAGGAGGGTGTCGAATTAAGCCATAAAAAACCTCGGTGGAATAAGTGAGATACATTGACCAATAAAAAAGTCGTTGGAATAAGTGTGTTGAATGAAAAGGAGACTATTTTGAAGGAAAAATATTTCCCTCATTTTTTATCTATGTTTTATTAATAAAGTTTTAGTCTTGATATATTTAACCCAATTCTCTGATTATTTGGGAATAGCTGTTTTTGGTCTCTTGTATCCCGTAGTAACCTTGAAGAGGCATCAAAAATCAGATCTAGTTGTCCTAATGATATATTCAAGTGGCATTTCGATTTTTAAGCCCCAGAATCTTATTATTCGCCCATCTATAGTTGTTAGTTTTATTTGCACTACTAGCATCTATTATTTATATCTATATCTGAATAAATATTAAGATATGCATTTGCATCATAAACTTATGTAAATATGTTCTTAATTACTGTACCACTTTATCAACCGGCCGAATGAGAATGAAGATCAATTTCTTTGAAGAGAAGAAAAGCTGGTTTGGATTTAAAGTTTTCCTTCTAGACTGGTTGCCTTAACAATACGAGAGAACGCATTCTGCCCTACTATTTACCCATACTTGAAGGAGAAAAAAAAGATACTTTCATTTCCAATGATCATTAGCTCGAAGTGAAACATAAACTGCTTCGTCCAAGATTTGATCGCGAGTAAGAGATTTCATTTCAGATGATGATAACCATTACGCCATTTACGCCTGACGTAAATATGTCATAAAAAAATCAATAAGTGGTAGGTTTTACAAACATAAATGTACGGATAATATTTTGAGTAAATTGGCAGGGAGTAGGTCTTTTTTGCCAGTCTTGACCGTAGATTAACAGACTATTTTTGCAATAATTGATTCGGTCAGCTTCAAACGCTATTCCGTATTGGAATAAAAATTAATGGAGTAATATAGACATCAAAGACTGACAAAGAAAATGTCTAACGATAAAAGTAATAAATAAATTAAAGTTATGTGATATACGTTTTTATATGCTGTCAAAAACTAATTGAAGGTCACGGGAATCATTTGATATACTAAGAAAATAGTTCCGGTTGTGTTTACAGCTTAATTTGGTTGAATATGTGTGTATATAACGACGTTTTGAGAGCAGAATCTTTATAGATAGCTTAGCATCAACCATTCGTTTGGAAGCCAAGTATTATGCACAAGAGACGCTCAGTGTTTTTTACGCAAAAAACAGCGTTTAAATCTCCTCGTTAGTCCTTTTCAAATTGACTACTATATCTTTTGTTTATCAATATACCTCAAATCAGTACTCTAGTAATGCTTATTTTCTTTGTAATGAGTTCTTTTTTTCCATGAAATTTTTCTTTCATAGGAATCCTTTTCCCTCTTATCTTTTTCTTATTTGTATTCCCTCTTCCATCCTTCTTCTATTGTCTTGTATGTATTTACTCCAACTCAAAATCATTTTATGCGAAATTTAACAGGTTTAGATTTAGAGTCTCTTTCTCCTAAATCGGTTGCCATACAAAGTTTAAAGAGTTCAGTCTTCCCAGCTATTTGTCCATAGGTGGAGGGAAAATAATTAGATTCCTTCCTTTCCCAAGAGTACAATCACTTTGTAGAATACAAACAGCCTCCTCCAGGTTTCATCTAGGGATGCTGTGACTACTTCCTATGACGATAACCGTTACAACACGAGCACCTTCATGTTTTCTTCATTCGTATGTAAACCATATTCCAATATTTTTTCATTTATTGCAATTCTCGTAACCCTTTTTTCCTCCTAATATTTATTTTTCTTTCTTAATCCTTCAAACATTTTTTTTTCATTTTTAACTCTTCTATTTTTTCTCGTGTTTTCTTTTCCTCTTGTAATTACTTTTTTTCTTCTGAAAAATCCTTTTGTTTCTATCTCAATATATTTGTAACTTTTTTAGATATTTTGTGCATAGTTTTATAAATTGATTAACTGATTTTAAATTCTTATCAATCCGTCTCATTTTATTTGTTGTGTAGTGGTAAGAGAATTGCTTTAATTGTATATCTTTATTTAATTTTTTGTATAGTTGCTTCTTATATGTTTTTCTCCACTGTTTAAAAAATATCTTCAAGTAACTATTTTTAATAAAAAAATTACAGTTATATAGCAGCAAGTATATATGTTTTAAAAAGGTCTACTTAATCCAAAGATGGAGCCCTGTCACTCCAAGTTTGAGTGGAACAAATTTTAATGGTAATAAATGTGTATTCCACAACCCACTAGATCTCTAGATCTGCGAAATCACGGTCAAATACGGTTTAATACCACACGCAGTACACTCATTTGGTGGGGTCTTACCTCTGTGCAAAGGATAGAGACGGCATGTTCTCAGCACCGCAGAGTATTTGTCCTTTTTTATCTCATGGAATCATTTTCTTTTTCTTTTTCTTCTGGCTCTTCTTCAGTAATTTTTTACATCAACTTTTAGTCATTTCATTTTTTATTTTATAGTCGACCTTCTTTTATCTTATAACATTCTACTTAGTCTTTCATTTCTTATACCTTCATTTTTTAGCAATTCTTCTCCTTTCTTGCGTAATACTCCTTTATGGCATTCAGTCATGTGTGAATCTTATTTTTGTAACCTTTCTTTTCCCACCATTTGAGATCATATGATTTTATAATATTTGTCATCCCTTCTTCTGTTTTGCAATTTTTTTTTCTTTTTCTCGTAATCTTTATTTGCTTTCTAGTAGCCTGTAGCATTGTAAATACTGGGGTGCCAATTGGGGAATAATTTTTAAAAAAATCCTGCAGCCAGACGAAAGACGAGTAGACAAAGTTCAACATCTCGTCCGGTAGATTAGGGATAACAAGATACGATTGATCAAGCAACCGGACTAAAAGAAAGAGTTAAATAGGATTTGCCTATGTCTCCACACTCGATCGGCTATCTAGTTGGTGTGGGGGTGAGTCGAAGCTTGAGTTGCATGTTCTGTAAATTTCCATTAAAACACGATGGATTTCTGGATTTGCTTTATTTAATGGCTGGGGCATGAGGAGATAAGCATGCACGTGTGAGGAGAACGAGACAAACTTTCAAAGAATCGGTTCCTCCTAAAACAAAGAAACTACCTAGGAAGTTGTGTCCATTAAGCGTTCCCACTTACTTCCAAGACCTAAGAAGGGATAAAATAAACCTACAGTCGCCCAAACATTTAATTGGCTTTTTTCTCATCTTCCATACGACGATTAGCCCTCATTGAAATATCTGTTGTCTGTGACTACTCAACGAATCCTTCATCTTTCTTTTCTACTTTTTCTCTTGTAATCATTCTTTTTCAGTTGTTCTTGCCTCATTTAAAATTAGTTTCTTCTTCCTCTTTAAATACATATTTCTTTTACAATCATACTTCTTTTCCCCTTCTTCTAGTAGGCCTCTCTCTTTCTCTTTCAATATCTCTCATTCCTCTTGCAAAATGTTGTCTTCCTTTTGTAATCTTTTTTTTTTTTTTTGAGCTGCCATTTTTCTTACTCCTGGAATCCATCTTCTGTCATTCACCATCATGTTTCTCTTGTAAAGTTTTCAAATCATCCTCTTTCAACTTTTCCTTTTTGTTTAAAAAATCATTCTTTTGAAAAATCTGTAGCTAACTCGGGAATTGGTCGAGTAGAGAGTTAGTTACCCTCTGTCTTTTTACTAAATTGTTCTTTTAATTCCATGAAAGATTTTATTGTGTATGTATAAAATCATTGCTGGATATTAACATTGTTTTAAATGTAAAATACTATTAATGTAAATCCAAGTTCAAGTTGAACCATGAAAAACGACGTAAAAGATTTTTATACTTTTGAAAATATTACAGAGTATTTGAAAACCTAAGTTAGCGTAAAAATAGAATGCCTTTAAGGTTGCAATGAACCATAAATAAAGACTCTCCGATGATTTTTTAAAAATAAAGTAACTGTGGACATTTACTATGTTAAAAATTAATACATGCACGGTGTGGTGAGGAAAAGGATTTTTTTAGATACACCACCAACATCATGGGAAACAGCGTAGTAGACGTAAAAGCGGACGAAGCCATCGACGGGTCACCGGCACGGCTAACCCGGCACTGGGCAGGCGAATCCCATGGGACAACGGCCAGGATCAAATAGTTCGATAAGGGAACTACTGCTTCTTATCTTTTAGAGTGGCTTTCGTGGATGAGAATAAAACAACAGCCAAGAAATATTACAATGACTCATACTCAAACCTCATGTCCAAACCGTATCGCCCTTTGCGCGGGTAAAAAAAAAGAGTGCGTCTTGCTGAGGTTAGAGCTCCTGCCCAGTTTTCGAAAAATCAGCTCCAGAACTCAATCTAAAACAAAATTTACTAAAATGTAAAAGCACAATACAAATAGTGACATTCAACGTTAGAATTTTAAATAGGCCACCTACTGTAGCTGACAACTTCTGCGATAGATCATAATATAGACATAGTATGCATACAAGAGCACAGATACTTTCATAACAAAGATATAAAATATCACGATACCGGCAATGGATGGACGTTTGTCTCGGCATCTGCATGGAAAATCTCAGTCAACGCCACCAAAGATGGAGGCGGTATGCTTATCGGACCACCGGCCCAAAAATCACAAAATAACATCATAAAATACAGCCGTGGATGATGGTAGCAACGTTTAATGACAACACCAGCACAGCAATTATCTCCTGCTACAGCCTTACCAATGTTAGAGAAGAAATGGACCTCATGACCTTTTATAACGAGCTATTCACCCTTATCCATGGCATCCCGAAATACAACACCCTCATCATCGGCGGAGACAAGAATGGCCAAAAAATTAAAATTGTAAACAACAAATTCAGCTTCCACAACTTGTCAAACAGAAATGGGTAAAAACTAACAGATTTCAAGCTGGAAAATAGATTAATATGCCTTAATACAAAATTTAAGAAGAGAAAGTGAAAAATATGGACTTACTCAAATAACGCTAAAGCACAGGTAGACTACATCACTGTGAATAAGAAATGGAATAATTGCGACATTGTGTGGCATATTCCTCTTTTGAGGGTGTGCCGTCCGATCACCGAAGTGTCACGGCTAAGATACGACAGGCCCTAAAAAGACGTGTGGCCTGAGCAACTGCAACCGTAAACTATAACTGGTCGAGGCTTAATAACAGGTATATTTGAGATAAATATACGTTACCTCTAAGAAACACATTCGATGCACTTCAGGAGATATCAGAAACACCTAGTCCGGATGACGAATATAAAAAAACTTCGTCAATGCCCACTTAGAAGCGGCAGAAGAATTCATACCAACTAAACAAAGAGCTAAACTTAGAGTCCCATGTGAGACATTAGCGGTTAGAAAAATGTGTACAAACGTAAAAATTGCTTCCCTACGCAATAGGAGGAACCCAACCAATATCAATGCTCAGAAACTTAAGAAGGCAGAAAATGAACTAACTTATACTTAAAAGAACAAACAGAATATACATAAAATCAGATAAATAAGATAAGAGACTTGGTTGAGGATATACAATATAGGATAGCATGTCAAACGGTAAATGAAGTGAGAAAAAATAAGAGTACTGCGAGGTTTAAAATGAAAGCTGCCAGTAAGAAGAACGTATACACCTTTAGAAACAACATGTCGAGAACTCACTCGGAAAACTCCCGAAACTTACAGATGAATCAATCCCCCAAATTATTTGTAATGAACCAGATGTCAACCTAGGACAGTTTACACGAGAACAAGTCGATTCGATACTAACAAAAATAAAAATAGAAAAGCAGCAGGGCTTGCGAAATACTCCGAGAAGTATGGAAGACAAGAGATTTCGACGACACACTGCTCCGATACTATAACGCCATGTATAACTAGAACACAATAGACAGATTGACAAAGGGATGCATCCACCCTTTTCCCAAGAAGGTTGACCTAAATAGCCAAGAACTACCGAGGCATAACCCTTACATCCATATCAGCACAGATCTACAATGCTCTGCCACGGAACTGCATAGAACCTAAAATAGACAAAATACTCAGGAAGAACGAAAATGGCTTTCGGTAAATCGATCTACGATATCACAAATTTTGACTATTCGTCGATTTCTCGAAAGTGTTCGTGAAAAAAACCTCTTTGGAACACTATCATTCGTCGATTTCTCCGTGGCATTTGACTACAGACATAGAGGGAAGAAACTGTTCCAGCCATAATGATGCTATATAAAAGTCCGCTCACCGGGTGGATACACAGACTACTACGACATTGTTGAAGGTGTGCTGCAAGGAGATGAATTAGCTTCATACCTGTTTATTATCTGCCTAGACTACATGCTTAGAACGTCTACAGGTTTAGTGAAAGAAAATTGTTTCAAGCTGACGAAGAAAAGAAGCAGAAGATACACCGCACAAATATTATGGACGCGGACTACGCCAATGACATAGCGCTTCTAGCAAATTCTCCCGCCCAAACCGAATCCCTGCCACATAGCCTGGACCGAGCAGCAGGTTGCATAGGCCTCAATGTCAAAACAGACTGAACAGAATACAATAAATGTGCTTAAATTAAAAATAAAGCATCTCCACACTAAAAGGTGATCCTCTGAAACTAGTGGGCACGTTCACCTACCTCAGAAGCAGCGTCTAATCAACCGAGAATGACATCAACACGTGACTAACAAAGACGTGGACAACTATTGATCGGCTCTGGGTCATATGGTAGTCAGACCTGACTGATATAATAAAACGCAGTTTTTTCCAAGAATCTATCGTGTTGACACTGCTATATGGATACCCCACATGGACGCCAACTAAACGTATGGTGAAAAAACTTAGCGGCAAGTACAAAAGAATGTTGCGAGCAATACTGAACAAGGTATGGAGTCAACACTCTAGGAAACAGCAGCTGTACGGCTACCTACCATACATCACGAAAACTATCCAAGTTAGACGAACCAGGCATGAGGGATACTGCTGGAGAAGTAAGCACAAACTCATAAGCGATATACTTGTTGTTGAGCCGATAAGCACGTCGACCCCGCAATATTTTTTAGTTAAATGTGTGCGAGTAGTGACAGCCAAAGTCAACGCAGGAAACAAAGGCGTGGTAACAAATACAACAAGGATTACAATTTATTGTCAAAATTACAGACGTGTGTGAGGTCGGTCGAGATCGGTAAATCGACGTCCCGATTTTTGACAGTACGTTGGGTTAACCGGAGGTGTGTCGAAGTAGCTGCTAGCCCGCACAGTGAGTCGTACGTGGTAGTAGTATTTGATCTCCAGCTAGATGGGCGATGTCGATAGCTGGTATTTTCGAGTCGTAGATGTGGCTGGATGATCGTTGCTGGAAGCTGAGATCAGGCGAGTCGTAAAATGCAGCTGGACGATCGTCGCGAAAAACTGAGGTCGGTCGAGATCGGTAAATCGACGTCCCGGTTTTTGACAGTACGTTGGGTTAACCGGAGGTGTGTCGAAGTAGTTGCTAGCCCGCACAGTGAGTCGTACATAGGCTAGATGCTTCAATGCAGGCCAATCTGTACGGCGTATCGTACATGGACTGGATGCTGCATTGCAGGAGCGTCGTGGTAGAAATCGGTGTTGACAGCTTGGTAGCGTACAGTTGAGCGACCGTGTCTGCTAAGACTTAATCGCGTCTTAGTACTGCGGACCAAGTGAACGGACGGGAATATGGTGGCTAAGTTTTGCCAGGCCTTAGCATCTACGAGGTCGAGGGAATGAACTAGTAAAGCTAGAGCTTTGTCGTGCCCCTAGCTGTGCGGACATCTTGGAAACGATGGTTATTGCTTTGCCGTGTCAAAGCTGAGCGGGCGTATCGAGATAGTAGCTATGACTTTGTCGTACCAAAGCTCTGTGGACGTATCAAGCGGTAGCTATGGCTTTACCGTGCCAATGCTGTACAGACGTATCGGGCAGTAGCTAAGGCTGTTTCGCGCCAAAGCTGTGCGGACGTATCGGACGGTAGCTAAGTCTGTTTCGCGCCAAAGCTGTGCAGACATATCTAGATGATAGCTAAGGCTTTTCGTGCCAAAGCTGTGCAAACGTATCGGAGAGTAGCTAAGACTTTTCGCGACAAAGCTGTGCGGGCGTATCGGACGGTAGCTAAGGCTGTTTTGCGCCAAAGCTGTTCGGGCGTATCGGACGGTAGCTAAGGCTTTTTGCGCCAAAGCTGTGCGGGTGTATCGAGACGGTAGCTAAGACTGTTTCGCGCCAAAGCTTTGTGGACGTATCGGAAGGTAGCTATAGATTTGGGCGCCAAAGCTCTGCACTATCGAGCGAGCAGGCCAGGAAGCCGCGGCTAAGATTGGCGTTAAATTAGCGCTGCACAGGTAGCGAAGCGGTAGCTAAAGGGTAACACCTACCTTTAGCACTGCGCAGCCGAACGGACGAGCGGAGCCTTTAGTGCATATCAATGCAAAGAAAGGACAGTTAATCTACCACTTATAGCAAGGCGATTTGTAGAAAAAAAAGAGGGTGAATCTACCACTAGATGTGGCGGTGAGGTGAATGCAACTACGATAACGTAGGATCCGACCTCGTATGAGCTCCGCAAAGAACGTGCCACCGAGAGTGGAAAGGGGCTTGTTGACATTAAGGAGGTGATATGACACTCTGCCCCAACCGTGTGGATAGAAAATTATTCTATGAAAAATGGGTGTAGAAATAAAGTACTTTTTTAGCCTGCTATAGGCTAGCGAAGACAATTACTTCCATTTTTAGAAAGTTATTTCTGGCAGAAGCGTTTCGTAAATATTGTTAATTTTAATCTATCCCTTTTTTGGCTGTAACGGGAGGTCAAGGTCGTAAAAAGGGCTTTGTCATTTCCGGGCGTACCCGGACTTAATTTTTCTAAAGCAAGTAGGTAATCTGATCTGTTTACGTTTGTGGGCAGGTCGCGGCATACTTATGTGGACCCTATTTACATAGACGAGCAAAGGCAGGACGACCAGCTAGAACCTATATAAAACAGCTCTCTGTTGATACAGGATATAGCCTGGAAGACTTCCCGGGAGCTATGGACGATGGAGACGAGTGATGAGAGAGGCTCAGGGTGATCCGTACTAGAAGCGCGACATATTGATGATGATGTATGCTTCCTGTTTTTTCATTTAATCTTTTTTTCCTTTTTTAAATTTTTTCTCTCGTAATTCTTCTACTTTTCTTTAAAATTATCATTCTTCTTTCTTTTCAAATGTTTTGTCATTAAATGCTTTGTTTTCAATATACAGCTAAAATTTACTAAATTTAGTTTATTAAGTACTTAGCTACTTGAAACAGGAGTATAAAGATACTTTTTTTTTAAAATATTTGTTAATCTTTCAACAGAAACGATTGCCTCATCTAAGTTCTGATTTTTTTATGTGTTCCTTTTGATTTCATTGATTTATTGATTTTAACGGTATATTAACTCGCCTGATTTCTATCTAATATCCAGATATTAGAGAACTGCATACATTTGAATATATATATGTTTTGTGTATTTTCTAAAGCGTTTTCTTTTGGAACATGATGATAAGATATCGGGAATTATTTCTAATACAGGTAATTTGCTAACAAATTTATTTAGCCGATAGAAATAACCTAGACTGTTTCAGAATAGACCTTGAGGTAAGAGCAATGGAAGGGGCTTTCAATACACTTTAGAGTAATTCATCTTTGTAGAATAGCTCGAGTTAAGGAGGGACTGGCTGATTGCTTTTAACGACATGTCGACTAGTCATGGATTATTCTATTCTTAGAGTTTATGCAATCATTGTACTTTCCCATTTATATATTATGTCTTGTTGTTTTTAGAAGTTGTTTTTTTTAACACGGTCGAACTGAAAACGAATAATTTTTATTTTTACTTTCCCTTAACAAATTATATTTGCTATCATTCAGGATTGACAGACTATTGACAGACTGAACTTCGATCAACGTCCCTGATTTAATCCACGGGAGTCGGTTGCTCTGATTCCGTTAACCATATCCCGGTTCAAGTATTAAGCATTCTTGTATTGTTACTTGTCAACAATCAGGACTGAATCTGCATTCCCCAAATGATTGTCGCTTTTGAAGCTTAGGGAACCAACGCCTATATATATTTACCAACCACTCCGTTCAGCCAGGATGTGACACTAGGTAAATTTTTGGTGGAGTCTAATAGGTTTTACTTCAGAGTATTCCTTCTCCTAGACTGGTTTCCTAACTAAGGCAAAACATCCCAGTCTGTCCTACAATTTACTCATGGTGGTAGAAAAATCAGATTCATACCTTTCACAAGGGTATTAGGGCTATGGGAAATGTAATCATCCTCATCCAGGATTTGAACTTGTGTCCCCATATCTATTTCTTATGAAGATAACCATTACACCTTGGGCAACGCCTATAACCATTACGATATATGTCCTAACCTAAAGAGAGGACTCTGATAGGTACTACCTCTTTGGTAGTAATTATTGACCTTGCATTAATCGCAATGAAGGGCTATTCCACATTCCACAGATCTCCAGAACTGAGACCTCATAATCAAATGGTTTACAGTCACTCCCATAAATCCCTTTTTGGTGGGAGCCACTTCTCTAAAGTACTGCCAACAATTGACAAACATTGGCCTAAAGTAATAGCTGAAAATAGGTAACAATATCTGCTACTAAGCATGACTTTTCTCTCATATAATTTCTATTTCTATATTTATCTTGTTTTCCCTTATTTCTTTACATATCTATTATCACAAAATATCAATTATACCCACTTTTTATCTTTATAAACCTGTTTTACAAGTTGAAAATCGAGATAGGATTTAAGCAATCCTTCACCAATGTAATCTACAATAAAAATTCAGCAATAAATATAAAGATATTTTCCCGCGATCGATATTTTCTGATCAATCAGAATAAATTCAAATTTAGTAAAGGAGAAATGTACTGAAGCAAAAACATTTGCCCTTGGGTAACAAGAATAGTTGACCCATGCCAATAAACGCTATTTACAAAAATGCTAACGGACTGAAAGGGTCGATAGAATTACTAGTCTTGAATTAAGCTAAGTAATATGTGTGTATTATCTTTACGGTCATGTTCCAACAACAAATGATCAACAATTTATGAATTTGTATTTACATCATTTTACAAATTAAAAAAAATCTTTTTCGGGGTTCAGTGGCTAAAAAGCTTTTCTTTTTTTTAAATATCTTTCCTTGAACATAAGATGAGGTTAGGTTCATTGTTATTGCTCGCTTTCTTGTTAAAAGAATTGTCAGTTACCAACTTAGAGAATAGTTTAACCCCATAACTACCTATTTGAGGCATATTC
The DNA here is from genome assembly GCA_963585895.1 of Sepioteuthis lessoniana. Lineage (NCBI taxonomy): Eukaryota > Metazoa > Mollusca > Cephalopoda > Myopsida > Loliginidae > Sepioteuthis > Sepioteuthis lessoniana. The sequence goes on along the minus strand of OY757905.1, from coordinate 103,363,653 downwards.
ACTTTTGAAGTATAGATGTAAAATCTCTAGCACGGAATTATTCAATGATGCTACGATTGTATTATTGTTAATTTGAGGTATGTGGCAGAAAATGATGCCAAAAATGCCGAGTTAAGTTTTCAGTCGTCATGTCAGCTAATGAACTTCAATTTCGCTTGTTCACAACAATCATTCTTTTTTTTGAGTATCTTCCTGTTGTATAGCCATAAAGATATCAATCACAACAGTAATACAAATACAAATACAGGCGGACTCTGTAATTTCAGATACGAACGGGTTTACTAATTTCTGGTTTCGGTCAATGGTGACACGAGGAGAGAGTCACAATTCTTAAAAACCTATGCTAACGATGCTATGCTGACCCACCCGCAGGGCACGGCGCATCTTGAGGTGTTAAGGATCTCGATTCATCTCTGCAGGTCGGGATCCGAAAAACTCAACCACCACCATCAACAGTTGATCTCGACAATTTTTCTTTTCAAAATCATCAGATTCACAGGACCATCTCTTCTGGGCATGGTGTCATCCACCCTCCATCCTCATTTCCTTTCTAGAGTATTATTATGACATATGACTGCACCATCTGACTATGCACCTGGACTAAGAAACCCGAGTATTTCAAAGCCTTACCAAAGTAAATAATAAAATATAATTAACGAAAAATAATTAATATATAAAAAAAAATCATTGCCTTACTTATATAACATTCACATTGTCCTCTTTTAAAACTGCCTCTACCACCTGAAAACTTTCTTTTAATCTATTTTGTAAACCCGCTTATTTCCCTTATAATCGTTCTTCATTTTATAATATTTTCTTCAAGTAATTCTTTTTTTTTTTTTTTTTGGCCAGTTAATCTTTTAAAGTTAATATTTCTTCTGTCTCATATAATATTTTCTCCTTGAAATGATTTTTCTTCGATACCTTTATATCAAAATAGCTGTGAAAGATAAGGTTTTGATACTAAACATTGTCTGATTGCTGGTAAAAGTCCTCTAGAACGAGAAATAGTAACTGGTGAACTGGATATTAGAGAAGGAATCGAGTCCCTCCAAACATTATCAATGCTAAGATTTGCGATGATGCTTATAATACTATCAGAGACCTGAGGAAATTTGATGTCACTCAAAAAGTCGTGAAAAAATACGAGTTAAAATGCGGTAAAAAATTTGCAAAGTTAATAGTAATGATCGAGGGAAACTGAAATTCTTCCTAATAGCAGCACAAAACAATTCAATATGGACCAACAATTTTAAAGCGAAAGTAAATAAGACGCAACAAAATAACATATGTAGCTCATGTGTTAATTGAGACGATGTAATTTATCATATAATGCAGCACATTTGTTGCAAAATAGTTCAAGACAAGACACTGATGTGTAGGGAAAGGGATACACTGTGTATTGTGCAAGGAATCTAAATTTGACCAGAGTACCAAATGGTATATGTACATCTCAGAATCTGTTTAGAATGAGACGTAGAAAATTCTCTAGATCACCAAATCCTGGCTAGAAAACTAGACCTAGAGATAGTTAAAGAAAAGAACCTTCTGAATATTGGACTTAGAGATCCTGGCTGACCACAGAGTGAAAATCAAAGAAAACGAAAAGAGAGATGGGTACATAAAACTTCCTAGATAACTAAAAGAGCTATCGAACATGAAGGTGACGGTGACACCAGTAGTAATTAGAGGGCCTGGAAAAACCCCAAAGGCTTGGTGTAGGGTCTGAAAGAGGTATAAATAGGAGAATGAGCCTAGGCCCCACAAACTACAGCATTAGTGAGGTCAGCAAGAATACTAAGGAGAGTCCTGGAGACTTGAAATGAGTTGTGTCACCCAGACTCCAATGAGAGACCATCAGCTGATTCTGGTGTGAAAAATTCTCAAAGGAGCAAGATAATAATAATAATAATAATAATAATAATAATAATAATAATAATAATGTGGAAGACCATCAGCGTAAGCTGATGGGGAAAAAACTATAATGATAATAGTAGTATAAAAACCTGGAGAGTGGAATTGACAGTAGGAGGAAGAAGTTTAGTGGGAGCAACTATCCAAAGAGGTATTTTTCAGGGAGATGCTCTATCACCCTTACTATTTATAATTGCCATGGTGCCACTTAAACACATACTCAGAAAATGCACAGCCGGATACAAACTTAGTAAATCGCAGGAAAAAATCAATCACTTAATGAACATAGATGACATCAAACTATTTGCAAAAAATGAAAAAGAACCAGAAACTGTAATGCACGCAGTTTGAATATACAGGCAGGACATAGGAATAGAATTTGGCATGGAAAAATGTACCATACTTGTAATGAGAAGGGGCAAACGGCATCGAACTGACGGAATGTAACAACCAAATCAAGACAAGATTAGAACACTCAGAGAAAACAAAACCTATAGATACTTGGGCATCTTGGAGGCTGACACCATCAAACAAGTGGAAATGAAAGACAACATTTAAAAAGAATGTCTCAGGAAAACTAGAAAATTACTCGAGACAAAAATCTCTTGCCGAAACTTTATCAAAGGAATAAATACCTGGGCTGTATCCTTCGTTAGATATTCGGGACCCTTTGTGAAGTGGACCAGAGATGAACTTAAACAAATAGACCAAAGAACAAGAAATCTAATAACCATGCACAAGGCATAACATCTCAGAGACGACGTTGACAAAATATAGGTATCAAGGAAAGAGGAAGGAAGAAGACTTACCAGCATTGAAGACGGCGTTGACGCATCGATACGACGACTTGAAGACTACATAGAAAAACATGAAGGATGACTGATTACAGCCATGAGAAACTATACTGACAACACGATGGACAATTGAACGACGATAACTAGGAAACAAAAATGGGAAGAAAAACACGTCTATGAGCGTTTTAAACGACTAACAAACAACATCTCACACGACAAAACCTGAACATAGTTAAGAAAAGGAAACATCAAGATAGAAACAGAATCTCTCATAGCAGCAAAAACAACGTCGTAAGAACCAGTCATATCAAAGCGAGAAAAGATAAGACGCAGAAAAATAACATATGTAGGCTATGCAGTGACAGTGATGAAACCATCAATCACATAATAAGCGAATGCAGTAAATTAGCACAGAAGGAGTATAAGATTAGACACGACTGGGTGGGCAAGCGATCCACTGGGAGATGTGCAAGAAATTTAAATTTGACCATACGAACGAATAGTATATGCACAACACAGTATCTCTCCTAGAAAATGCCGCACATAAACTCCTATGGGACATACAGACGGATCAACTAATCTTGGCCAGAAGACCAGACCTTATAATAATCAACCAAAAAAGATATTTTCCAAAATTGTCGACTTTGCTGTCCCGGCTGACCACAAAATAAAACGGAAAGAATGTGAAAAGAAGGATAAGTACCTCGACCTTGCAAAGGAATTGAAAAAACTATGGAACATGAAGGTGACAATTATACCAATTGTGATAGGTGCTTTTGGTGCAGTAACTATTGGATTATTAAAGGGGCTGGAAGACTTGGAAGTTGGTGGACGAGTAGAGACCATCCAAACTATTACACTGTTGAGAACGGCCAGAATACTGAGAAGAGTCGTGGAGCCTTGAGGAGACTTGTGTCACTCAAACTCTAGTGAAAACACTAATAAGTAAATAATATTGATTATAATCGAAACCAAGCTATATAGTAGAAATCATATCTAAGGGATAAATACCTGGTCTTTCCCCCTTGTAAGATACTCGGGACAACTTTTAAAGTGGACGAGAGAAGAACTTCAACAAATTAACCACAGAACAAGAAAACTCATGACAATTCATTAGGCCTACATCCCAGAGAAGACATACAGACTGTATATGTCAAGGAAAGAAGAAAGAAGTCGACAAACCAAAATTCAAGATAACGTTAATGCGTCGACACAATGACTGAAAGATTACATAAACAAGCGAGGAGAGACGTTACAGACAATACGAGCATCAACAGATCTGAAATAACCAGAAAACCAAACGGAGAGCAAAACAATGGGCATTTCAAGCGACAAACAAACGGAATGTCATACTAGAAAACTTAGAGATGACTAAGAAACAGAATCTTTATAGATAGCAGCACAGCACAACGCCAAGCGACCTACTATATCAAAGCAAGAATAGATAAAACGCAACAAGATGGCAAATGTAAGTTATGTGCCGATAAAGATGAAATAACCAATCATATAATGAGCGAACACAGCAAATTAGCACAAAGAGAGTGTAAGAGTAGACATGAATGGGTGGGAAAGGTGATCCACTGGAACCTATGCAAGAAAGTTAAGTTTGACCATGCGAACCAGTGGTATATGCACAACACGGAATCCGTCTTGCAGAACGAGACGCACAGACAAGGATTTGATAAACAAACGGATCACGTAAACTCGGCCAGATGACCAGACTGAATGATAGTCAATAAACAACAGAAAACTTGTCGAATAGTACACTTTGCCGTCCAGGCTGACCACAGAATAAAATTGAAGGTAGGTAAAAAAAATAAGTACCTGGTTCATGAAAGTGACGGTGATACCAATGGTAATCGGTGCGCTCGGTAAAGTCTCCAGAGGCTGCTTAAAAGGATAGGAAGAATTAGAAATAAGAACAAGAGTGGAGACTATCCAAACGACAGCACTGTTAAGATAGGCCAGAATACTGTGAAGAGTCCTGGAGATTTACGGAGACTTGCTGTCATTCAAATTTCATTGAAAGACCATCAGCTGATGCTAGTGGAAAAATCTCTCAAAGAAGCAAAATAGTAATAATCAACGAGACCATACTGACATGATAAATTCACAGACCGAAACCTGTTCAAGAAGATTAAACCCAACATCAGTCAGAAATACAGACATGGTGTTAATTATAGGGAAAGAAAAAAGCAAGTGCCAGAGAGTATTTTGACGCTAGAGTGGATCATAAAGTGAAAATAAAAGAAACCGAAAACATAGAAAAATACTTGCATTTTGCTAGAGAGCAGAAAAAAAATGTGGAACATGGTGTTGACAGTTATGTTGTCTAACGTTATTGGCACTGGGAACTGTTCAGAATCTCATTGAAAGAGACGGTAGAAATTGTAATTCAGAAGAAGAATCGCGATTCTCCATACCACAGCACTGGTAGGATCCACTTGAATATTTAGAAGAATCCTGAAGATTTCCTCTCTCTCTCTCTCTCTCTCTCTCTCTCTCTCTCTCTCTCTATCAAACACAGGTGTTAAACGCTGGTGTTATATCAAAATAGAAGAAGAAGAAGAAGAAGAAGAAGAAGAAGAAGAAGAAGAAGAAGAAGAAGAAGAAGGCCAACAGCAAAATAACAATAAATTCAGAATGTAGAATACAAGGCAGGAAAAGAATAGGAAGATATTTTTGTTGAATTATTTTACGGTCTGGAAGGCAAATAATGCAAGTGAATGCCAATAACACGGTTAGCCAGTGTTTAGTTCTTCTGCTTGTTTGCGTTGACCTTGGGCGAGTCTCTCATGCCTCACTACACACAACGATAATAAAATTCACGAGGCATGAAACAGTCTTGTTACTGTCGTCATTTTTGTTGAGAGGGGTATTTTTGTCTTTAAATTTGTATTTATTTTCTTTTTCCGACTAAACTGAAAAAAGGAATCACGTTGTCTTAAGATGATCGCCTTTTCGTTTTAGAATATTGGTATTTATTTGACCTTTTCATGCATCGAAGCGATATTTCTGTGTATCATGTGTTAGTATTGTTCAGTCTACAAATATATGAATGTAATACATTTAAACTTTTGATGCATAAATTATTCTCAAAGATTTCTCATACAGTCATATCACTTAAAGAATATATTTTTGAAATTTTCACTCAAATAGTTAAAAAAAAATAAAATTGCTTATTTTTCTCAATCTGTAGCATCATATCACATACACACATACGCACACACAGACATACACTCATATGCGTACACTCACACACACATACACACACACATGCACACACACACATATATATATATATAGAGAGAGAGAGAAAGAGAGAGAAAGGGGTTTATGATTCTACTAGTGTACTTTGTGCGTTAATGGAGGACCGAATGTTGTGGTATTATTAAATAGCGCTCAATATCAATCATAGAGGCTTTGATTGTCTGATGATTGCTTAATACATGAAACTCATCGTCACATTCACTACCATGTAATATATATATATATATATATATATATATGTGTGTGTGTGTGTGTGTGCGTGTGTGTGTGTGTGTGTATTACCAGAGTACACATAACAAAAAACAATGTTTTCATATGCATGTTATTCAACTGAATGTAGTCATTCGTGGAGTAATGGTCACTGTCGTTGCAAAGGCAAATCTGGATCAAGATTGTAATTCTTATTGCAAGAATACCCTAAAGAAAAGATATGAATCTTATTATTCCTGCTTCAGCTCTGGTTAAATACTAAGAGAGATTATACAATTTAACATTGGTATGGCAGCAACGGTAGGAGTAGGAAGACCCTGATTTCAAACTTGTTAAACTTTGCTTAAATAATTCAGCTGGTGTCGCATCCTGCTCGTGCGGAAGGCTTGGTAAAGCTCTTCTTACGAATTGAGCACTTCGGTAGCCGATAGCGTATAACTGCAAATAAACGAAAGTCCTAAGATATGCATACTGGTTTAGGGGTATGTCATCGACCTGATGTAAAGTTAGGTTGGTTTTGATCCCGGCTTGAAGTATTTCACGTTTCTACCCACACTGAAGAGTTGTGATACAACCAAGCAGTCTGTCTGTAGATGATAATATATACATTCCCTCGGGGAGCTGAGAACTTTGGCGAAGGAAATAACGGTCGCCACTCGTGTTATGCAAAGCTCTTCAAATGAACTGAGCACTTCGGTAGCCGATAACGTAAAAATGTAAACAAACGAAAGTTGATACATATGTGTTAAACTCCAAAGCTGACGTTGATTCGCATACAGGATTAGGGGTGTGTCGTTGGCCTGATCCTAGGTTGAAACGTCTCATGTGTCTAGCCCCCTGAAGAGTGGTGACACAACGAAACAGTGTGTCTCAGATATGCAGGACACTGCAGGAAAAGCAGGGAGGAGCTCATAAGAGATGTACTTCTATGGACCCCCACATATGGCCGAGCAAAAGCAGGACTGCCAGCTCAAAGATACATACAGCAGCTATGTAAGGATACGGGATGTAGCCTTGAAGACCTGCCAGAGGCGATGAACGATTGGGAGAAGTGGTGAGAGAGGGTCATGGATATCCGTGCTAGCTGCACAACATGATTATATATATATATATATATATATATATAAAACACTGATTTATAATAACTTAAATCAATGAAGTTATTATGAAAATCCAAACTCTCAGAAGTTTCATCGATTTAAAAAAAAAATGTCTATTCTCAGAGAAAACGTTCTTTGATAAGATTAAATCATGTCATATTCTTAAATCGCAGCACTTGTTTGAATACGCTTCTTTTACTAGAAGAAAATTATTGTAATATTTTTTGCTTTTAAAATTACTGTCTATTCTTAGTGTTGTATAGTCATAATAATCTCAATCACAACCGTAATACAATACATAAACAAACACAGGCGGACTCTTTCGTTTCAGATACGAACGGGTTTATTAACTTCTGGCTTCGGTCCATGGCGATACGAGGAGAGAGACAAAATTCATAAAAGCCAATGCTAGCCATACTATGGTGACCCCTTTTCAACGCGCATCGCATCTTGTGATGTTTAAGATCTCAATTCACCTCTGCCGGTCGAGAACCGAAAAACTGAACCGCATGACTCAACGGTAGAAAACTCAACTCTCGCCTCAACAGACGAATACCCAAATGCAACTCTCAAAGGCAGAATCTCCACTACACTTTCAATGGTAGAATCTCAACTGACGTCTTTTGAAAGTCTTCAAATTCTCAGGACCATCTCTTCTGGGCAAGTCGTCATCCACACCCGAGCCCGATTTACTCTCTTGGGTTTATTATGACAAATGGTAATTGTCATATCCTTTCCCCACCAAATGCCTCGAAGCCTTACCAAACTGAAAGATAGAATATAATTAACAAAAAATGATTTATATAAAAAAATCATTCCTTAATTATATAACGAAGAGACATAATTTACCAAAAATTAAATAATGTAAAATTCAAAAGAACTTGTTTTGGAATGCTATGATCTCTGTAAGGAATGACATATTGATATAATACTCATATATTTTAATAGTTGTGTGGTGCCTTTTAACGACAGTGGTCAGTTATCTACATCAATGCTGTTGATATCAAATTAGTGATAAACCGGTATATTAATGTTTTAGTTCGGCTATATAGTCATCTCATGGACCTACAGGATTTTCTTACTTAATGAAATGTACTATTTTTAGTCTTGGTTTCAGTATTACTTTATGAAATATATTACTTAATGAAATTTATTAGTCTTGGTTTCAGTATTATATGGCTTATTTACGATGAAAATGATATTTACTATTATGAATGCTCTTCATGTTAATGTTTTGCTTTTCTGGACATCCATTCTTGAGATATTAAAACAAAATTACCAACATAACTCTTAGTCCGAAAACTAAAAAATGCTATTAACATTAACGTGTAAAAACAATAGATATGGAAGCTGAAGAGGTGAAGTCAGTGAAACGTTCATTGGCGGTGTTTTAGGCTTCTGATTTTATAGTATAGTCGGTAAAGCAGTTTCGTTGCATAAGCAGGTTTTTCTGAGGTAATAGAACATATATTTTAGTCTCACCAATAATGTGTCCTTTATTGTTGTCTCGGATATACATGGTTCTTTGCTGTTGTAGAGATACTGTCCCAGTTGAGTAGTGAAAAAAGTAACCAATTAAAAGATGAGAATTATACGATCGCTTTCCTTGTTCAATGATATATTAACATTTGAGGTTTAATCAATACCAAACCCATCTTTGTAAAAAATAGCAGAGATACTATTAAACCCACAGCTTGGGATAAGGAAGTCCATACCTTAACCTTAGGGTATTAGTCTGTATGTGAACGTAATATCATGACTGGGGTTCAAACTTGGTTATTTTGAGGTTGCAGTCTCTACCCCAGAAGGAAATATGAGTCAAAATTAATGAGGATTTCAAAAAAATCTGAGATAACTTTAAAACTATCTATTGTCTATTCTGCGAAGGGTATTTCTTTTATCAAAATTGATTTTTTAAAAATTCCAGACAAATTATATAGGCAAGCTAAGGAAAAATGATATAAAAAACAAGTTGGAAGATGATTTTTTAATAATGATAAATAGGGAATAAAAACTGAATTATTTAAATTTAAAATAGCCCAAATCGGCGAACTTAAGTTAAATTCTGATCTTATGCCTAGAATTTTAATCATAGAATTAATTTTGAAAGGCCTGTTATCGATGACCTAAGCAACTGAAAATTCTCATCAATTGACTTTGAAAGTTTATATGAATCATACACTCCGTGAGGAACATGAATTCTTTAAAAAGATATTCTGGCTAAATCGAAATGATTTTGCTAGATTTTAAGTTTATTAAATTGGAAATGGAAATAAATGAAGAAACTTAATGAGAACAGACTTTTCGATTTTAATTTTTTCATCCCCGTTAAAATTGCCTTGATTTGGTCATTTTTTCCCCTAAAAAGCTTTCATATTAGAAAAAAAGTCAAATAAAAAAAATCAGGGTGACTCATTTAAACAAACACACACCAATATTTAACAAAAGGTTTTAAAAGCAAACTAATTCATTGCAGAAATTAGAATCTATTTTAACACACAAGTGTTCAAACGGTAATGTGATGATACAAGTTTCTTACTCTACCCGTTCGTTTTCGACTTCCGTTAGATCTACATGAAGGTACTTTACATTTAGGGACTGTTAAAATCTCACTCTCTCTCTCCCACTCTATATATATATATATATATATATATGGAGAGACAAAAAGAAGGAAAATATGGTGAAGAGTAGCAGAAGTTTATCTGTTCCATTAAGAAAAGCATAAATCTCTTAGTTCCGTTCATTTTATGGGTAAAATATTAGAGTAAATTGGGTTTTGGGGTTTTGACGTGAGCGAGAACACCATTGAATTTAAAACTAGTGGTTCTTTCGTTTCAGGAGATATTGTGATGATAATGTTCCTATGCTGCATTATCCCTTGGACTTCACTCGAACCGCGCCAGTAACATGGGAAATAATGATTTGTAATATGGACTACATGACCTCAGTGCGCATTCAAATTTATGAGAAATAAATACTATCCGTATCCATTGCATGATTTTCGACCAGAAATAATACAATCCTGCTCTCTTCTGTTTTCAAGTGACCGAACATTTTATTTTTTTTAAATTTCTATATATTCATGGGTGCTTCTCACATTAATTCTTTTGAGTCCTGCCATGTATCGAGTGAAGCATTTCAATTTCAGATTAGTATCTCCGTATCAAATATACTCATTCGTAGACAGCTAACTCCGGATAGTGTCTCCAGTATGTTTTCAGGTTTAATCAAGCCGTCAGAAATATTGATTCACTAAGCAATTAGTGTCCATTTTCGTTTGCACATGGTTCAATCATTAGGTTATTTATTAGTTGCTTAATAATGAAATCAGTTTATCCCCTCATAATTTATAATTGTTATATGTTCCGGCTGTCAACGAAAGTGGTTCTTAGTTTGGAGCAGACAAATCACATATAACTGTAGTTGTTTGTTCATTCTCGCTTCACTGTGTTGATATTAACTGCAGGTGCTACCTACCCAACCTCTATCTGTCTTATTGAAGAACACTTGAGAAACACTAGAATAGCAGCGTTTTCGTCATGTCTTTTGTTTGTTTGTTTGTTTGTTTGTTACAGAGACGAAATGTAGGCATGTACATGATGATATTTGTATCGAAACAGCCACTGGCAGACAAACACACACACGCACGCACACACACACACACACACACACACACACATCTGGACGGAGACTGATTGCATTTCACATAGCACTAATACCCTTGTGAAAGGTATGAATCCAATTATTATCCCTCCAGCTATGGGTAAAAAGTCGGGCAGACTAGGTTCTTCAGTCTTGGTGAGGCAACTTGTCTAGGAGAAGGACAACTTTGAATTCAAATCTGTCAAACTCCGCTTAAAAATTGACCTTGTACCGTATCTTTCCCGAGCGGAGGTGTTGGTAAATGTGTATATATATATATATATATATATATATATATATATATATATATATATATATAATTTCACCAGATGTTTGTGTCTTCTATTCTGTTAAAAATATATGAAACATTTGTTATTCAAAAAAAGTAATAAGTTGAGATCTCAATCATTTGGAATGTACTGGTTGTCGTCGAAGGAAACCAAGTTCAAAACCTGGATGATAATGTGTATATTTCATATTGCGCTAATAACCTGGGGAAAGGAATGAATCCAAGAATTCTCTTTCCAGCTATGGGTTGATAGTAGAGCAGATTGGGATATTTAACATTGGTAAGGAAAACTCTGAATTCAAACCTCTTGAAACTCAGCTTAAGTTTAATCTTCTGTTGCATTCTGGTCGTGAAGAAGGGCAGGGAAATGTATTTCATCATCATCATCATGTTGCGCTGGTAGCACGGATATCCCTGACCCTCTCTCGCCACTCCTCCCTATCGTTCATCGCCCTAGGCAGATCTTCAAGACAGCATTCCGCATCCTCACACAGCTGCTGAATGTATGTTCGTGCTGGTCGTCCTGCTTTTGCACGGCCATGTGTGGGGGTCCATAAGAGTACATCTTTTATGAGTTCGTCCCTGCTTCTCCAGCAGTGTCCTGCATGTCTGGTTTGACTAACTTGAATAGTTATTGTGATAGGAGGCAGGTGGCCGTACAGTTGGTGTCTTGTGGGGTGTTGTCGCCAGGACTTGTTCAAGATTGCACGCAGCATTCTTGTGTTATTGCCGTCTAGCTTCTTCTCCAGCCGTTTTGTTAGCGTCCATGTAGTGCACCCCTATAGCAGTTTCTGCCTGGAAGAAACTCCGTTTCATTTTATCGGTTAGGTCTGATTTCCATATAATCGATAGCCTATTGATAGCTGTCCATGCTTTCGTTAACCTCGTGTCGATGTCTTTTTCGGTTGATGAGACGCTACTTCCTAGGTAAGTGAATTTGTCTTCTAGTTTAAGAGGGGTTCCGTCTAGAGTGGAGATGTCCCCCGTTTGATTATAGCATATATATTACGTTTTGTGTGCATTAACATAGAGGCCTATGCCTGCGCCTGCTCGTTCCAAACTATGCAGTAGTGTTTCGGCTTGGTCGTGTGATTTGCCAGTATCGATATGTCATCGGCGTAGTCGGCGTCGGTAATTGTTTTTGCGGTGTACCTTCTGCTTCTTTTCTTCGTCAGCTCGAAGCCATTCTCTCTGATTTTGTCAATCAATGTTCTAAGTACGTAGTCTAGACAAATGATAAAGAGGTACGGAGCCAGCGTGTCCCCTTGTAGTACTCCTGCTACAATATCGAAGTATTCTGTGTCTCCATCTGGTGATCGTACTTTTACTTTGGTGTTTCTATAGAGAATCGTTATTGCTGCTACGGTTTCTTAAGGTATTCCCTACGCTAGTAGGATTTGTTCCATCTTTCCTCTGTGAATGGAATCGAAGGCCTTGGTAAAGTCAACAAATATTAATGTCGCTTGTAGGTTTTTTGCCCGTACACCTTCAAGGATTCTACGGATGGTTAATATTTGTGAGGTCGTGGATCTATTTCTTCGGAAGCTATTTTGGTTTTTCCTAAGTATGTTGTCGATTTTGGTTTCTATGCGGTTTCGAAGTAGGGCATTGTAGATTTTGGCTGCTATGGATGTAAGTGTTATGCCTCGATAGTTCTTGGCTAATCCGAGGTCCCCCGTTTTTAGGGAAGGGGAGTATGGATCCCTTCATCCATCTATCTATCGGATGTTGATTGTATACTGCATTGCAGTGTCGGAGCAGTATGTCGTCGATTGTCTGGTATTCCATAATTCTGGGGGAATCTCGTCCAGCCCTGCAGCTTTCCTATTTTTAATTTTTTTTTTCTTTTTTCATGCTCTCATCAAATCCTGGTCTTATGTTCTTATAAGTGGGAATCTGAGGTTCCCAAACCGTTTACTCTGAATCTACGCTATCTTAGGTATATAGGCTGTATCACCGATATCGAGTACTAATTATTTGTTATTATATCAAACGATGTATATATATATATATATATATATTAGGAATTCACTTTTAATTATATTTCATAACATAGGGAGATAAAGGATTTATTTAGTTTTTGTTACGGTTTCCCAACGGGGGAGTAAGATGCTGCATAAAATCTTTAAAAAAATGTTGTATACCTGCTGTTCGATTATTTTCGAAAATCACAGATTATTTTAAAGAAAATACGTGGTGCCTGAAATCCAGATACTTAAAGTTTTTAGATATACATCAATGTATGTAAATGCTCTTTGCAATTAATACATTACTTTCGACACAACATCAATATATATATATATATATATATATATATAGTGTGTGTGTGTGTGTGTGCTTGTGTGTGTGTGTGTGTGTGTGTGGTAGCAAAATATGAAATAATACCTAAAACATTCTTTTAGTCTGAATAATCCAATTATTGAAAAAAGGCGATGAACCTGAAATTTTATGATTACTTCTTTCATTCAAGCACTCACTAAATTAAAATTCCATCCAATATGAGTGAACAAGAAAATAAACAACAAAGACTATGATACGCTTGACGCCAAAACCAAGCGAAAGTTTCTTTGTATACAGTATGCAAATCAAATAGATATCTTTTAAGAGAAAAAGGGATTTTAAAGGAAAAGTGGGAGTGGAGGATAAAACAAAAGCGAAAAGAAGGCTTTTTAACTGGTCTCGCAACGGCGATTAATCACCATTGCGTGAGCAATTAAACATATGTAACTTCCCATTAAAGTATTGGTTCGCCCAAGACTGCAATTGAGGAAGAATGCAATAAAATGTCTGAATAATTTATTTTGAAGACATGCAAATCGTTTCGAAGGCATGTTGAACCGATAATTGAAAAAATGGTGTCCATATTGAATAAATTTATTCTTTTGTATCTATCTTCTTATTTTATTAATCATTTTTAGAAATTAAAATGATTCATGTTTTATAATAGAGTCATTTATCATTATACTAGAATAGTTTTAATGTTATTTACACACCCAATATATGTATGGGAAAAGGGAAATAAATACGACAGAATGTATATATATATATATATATATATATATATATATATATATATATATATATAATCATGTGTGTGAGTGTGCGAAAGAGAGAGAGAGAGAGGGAGTGAGAGAGTGAGAGAGAGAGAGAATCTCTGTGTGTGTGTGTGTGTGTGTTGATTCCTCAACAGATTATGCTGTTTCGGTAAAGTGAGACAAGGTTACTTGTTTATCTGTCGTTTTCCTCTAAAACCCTACATATACGCGAGTTCATACATGTCTCCTGCAATGTATCAACATCCGAATAGTGAAAATCTCATCGTAGTTTTAAATAGTATTCTTTTTAATATTGTTATTAAGTGATGCACAATTATATTTCTATTGGAAGCAGTATATGTAAAAATAATTCTAATTTTATACATTAGAATATTTTCCTTCAATCTGTTTTTATTTAAAACTTATTTTTAAAGTAGCAGTTTTATTTCAAGGATATATATGCTTTATTCCATTGCTGGGATGATGTTCTCGGAATGAAAATTTACACTTTGATTTAACGAAAGAATATAAGTCAATACATATATAAACACGTCTTTTCTGACTTATTGATTTTACCGGTACATCAACCCCTCTGAAGTCATTTTAAGACTATAAGTTAGGGAATTACACATATTGTACGAGGCTATTTAATAAATAAAGATTATTTTCCTAAAGAGTTGACAATAAGTAGAATTACTTATAGTTGCATCTTTTGTGAGGAAAGCATTAGTAATGGATCTATTCATGTTCCAGGAAACTGGCTCTATATCATTCTTTTCTTACCACTGCACCCAGGACTTTTTCTTCACTGCAGGATCATGGACTTTTTTTTCTCAGGATTATTATGACAAAACCATATTTAGCCAGGTTTATAAAAAGTATTCCTTATTTTACTAAAACTTGCTTTATTTGCATCACGCATTCTTCAATGATTTTTACATCGTTTGCACTTCACTGTAAATTGTTTGAAATAGAATTGTTTGATCATTCAACAGTGCAAACAGACGTATGATGTTTAATTGAATTGTTAACGTTACATAGCAATACTTGAAGAAATAAAACTGTGTGCAAACAAATGATCTAGAGTAAATAGAATTATTCATATTGGGTAGAAATAAGTGAACTTATTTAGCTGTGTAAAAAGAATAAGATCTGGCTCGTTTAAAAATATTATCAATAAAATTAGTTGAGAAATCATGTATTAGATATCTACATATAAAAAGGAGTTGGCAATGCTATAAAAATAAACCATACAAAACTTCTCAGCCACGAAGAATTAAATGACAAATGCGTGTTCAAGTTAAGAACACTGTGTTCGATTTGCCGTAATTTTTAATAACTTCAAAACAAGTATTTTAGAAGATTACACTTTTTGCTATCAACCAATTCCAGACAACGCATTTATGGGAACATTATGAAATATTTTATTGCTTTTTTCAAAACAATTCCCCTTAATTATTGAATGACCCTCGCTTCTTTGTATAGTTTCTTAACGGTTTTTGCACCGGTATATGGCAATCCGTATTGATATATTAGACTAATTATTAGCAAACATTTATTTAACCCATGGATGGGACGTGAACTAGCACAAATACTCCAGGACACAGTGAACCTGGGAGTAATGTCAATGAAGGGGTACTCCACACTCCACACTGCTTCGAAATGGAACTTCACCACTAGATGAAGTTTAGTGCCACAGCTAGGATACTCACTTTTATTAGAGGTGTCCTACCTCTTTGCAAGAGGATACAGTAGAAAAATTATTGGCTCTAACCCGCAGAGCAGGTCTTTTTCCAGGAGAACTATAATAACATATTCAATAAAAATGTGTAAAACATATAAAATGATAAAATATATGATGGCATAAAAACAAGTTTTTGATGCATAATGATATAATTATATAATATGTAATAACATATGATAAAATACAGGATAATATGCATAATAAATATAAGATTTGTGTTTTAGTGCGCGAGTTTGTCCAGATGAGGAAATCTTTTCAGCGCAATTGCTTCTTCAATAATCTAGTTTGGTACTAGTCTAGGATTATAGAACAACCTGTGAGAATTGATTTCGCTGCCACACTTGGTCTAACTCACGTACTATTAAGTAGCTCGAGGTATCCTTAAAAAATTAAACAAAATTTATTTTGAAAAATGACCACAAGAATTAAACACCTTGTAAGAATTGAAATCACAATCAATTAACCTTCAAGTCTAATATGTTAACAACCACACCATTAGAATATATCTAACAATTTCAATGAAGTAGGGTTTATTGATAGACCTTTTTAGACAAAAACCGTTTTCTTTTGCCTGAAGAGGATACTGAAAAATGATTAATGATTAAATATTAGTATATTTATGTTCTATTGTAAATCATATTTGTATATTATATTAAAAGTGATAATAAGTAAAAAATTATTTTCTTAAAAATGAGTACATTGTTGTATTATCATTATTGCGTATTTTAAACAGTACTGAAAAGTCATATTATTTTAATTAATAATATTCATTTCACACGACTTGCATAGAAACCTAACGACTGCAAATATTTAGTCTGTAAATATCAAGATTCAATGTTATCAATATTAATTTTAGAATTTTCTCACATGGTTTGCCTGACAGCAACAGAAACGAAAACAGATGCAGCTTTTATAATTGAAGTTTAGGGGAAATACTTTTTTTTTACCCTGGTTTGCTGTTTGAATGAATTGTTAGGATGAAGTTAATGTTATCTATTCTGGTTTATGTTAGTTTATTTGGTTTAACTTTAAATCACCTTTTAATGGTTATTTAATGTCAAAATCTCTTTATATATATATATATATATATATATATATATATATATATATATATATATATATATATATATATATTGTGTGTGTGTGTGTGTGTATGTGTGTTTTAACTAAATAATTTGTAGGAAAGTTTACTTTTAAACGAGTTGAATTTTATTCGGACAAATAGGGTTTCAAGTGTTAATGTTGTATAACCGTTCGTTTGATTGTTTGGGTTTATGGCACATCATCCACTGTAGGTTATTTAATGCCAAATCCATTTTATGCAAATAAACAGTTCTATTTTAAAAAAAAATAGTTTTACCTAAGTACACAGGTTATTTGTCAAAAACATTTCTATTTCCATCTATTCAGTGAAATCAAACAGTTCTAATTTTTTTAAATTCAGTTTAGTAAAGTTTTTGTATACACACAGTTAAATGTCAAAATAGTTCTATTTTAAACAATTAAGTTTAGCGTAAGTTCAGTTTCAATGTCAAAAACAGTTATATTTTTAAAAAATTCAGTTTAGCTTACAAAAACAGTTCCATTTCAAACAATTCAGTTTAGCATAAGTACACATTTTAAATATCAAAACAGTTCTATTTAGACAATTACACAGTATAGTTCTATTTCACCCATTGATAGGACCCTATCAGGTGCTACCACTCCAGGCCAAAGTGAACATGGGAGCGGTGAGAATGAAAGGGAACTCTGCATTCGTCAAAGATCCAGCATTCCTGGAACCTCCCTACAGAATGCTTAGTTTCCTATCTAAGACACGCGTCGAGAGGGTCTTACCCTCTGCAGAAAAGCAGCCGACTGGGCAATTTTATAGCAGTGATGAAGGAAGAATCACAACGCTTCACTACATAAATACATAGATTTTTTTCTTCAAAAAAGTTTGAATCCCTGTAGGTGTGTGAGAGACAGACGGACGGAGGAAGACGAATGGAGACTGCCATGTTGACCCATTACTTCTTCTTCTCTTGACCATACCATGTGTTATCTTCAAGGCTCTACTTGGCACTTCTTATGCATCTCGGCCGGGGGCAACTCAACCGGGAGCCTGCTGTGAGCCGCTATGTCAGTGAGGTGCCCTGTCACTCAAACTCTCACAGACAGATACTAGACTGAGACTAACTCAGAGGGACTGCCCGAATCTCACTTGGCCATCTTCATCGTTCATTACATAACACTTACACATTTCCGTTCCTACGTGTCAGCTTCACTTATTTTTGCAGGTCTGTCCTATGCAGAGAATCTCTGATTGACAGCCCGATTAAGGGTCAATATGCAACTTGTCTATTAAATATTTCTTTTTAATACTATTAATTCGTTTGCTCACAGTTGAAGGGTTTCAGGTACTGCTCATTAAATCTAGTGATTCTATCAAATATCAATCATTTGTTTGTGCACCGTTTAAATGGGCCTCAATCGTCGCCTTTAACACTATTAAATTGTAATAGTTATAGATATTTGTTTGCCACTAGAGCAATTTGAAGGATGCGTTAGGAACAATCCTATTTGGTGCTAGACATGACCAGGTGATTGTTCAGATAGGGCCAATACAACGACCCGTTAAACCCAGAAAGATACAAAAACCATTTCTAGTCAAGTGCTGTGGTATTACGGGTAACTATCCATAGACAGCAGATATCCTTGGTGAGGGGTTTATTACCTCTTTCCTGACGTACAGTATCTATCTATCTATGGGAGTAGACTGAAATACATCCATTAAAACGTTCTTATGATGACGTCATATCTGCTGTTGGTGTATTTTTAGCGATTTGATCAGAGCACTACAACACCAATGGAAGAAGTGTGTGAACCATAAGAACGGCCAAAAGTTAAGGAACGGAAAAATCGCAAATATTTGAATGATTTTGACTTTAAAAAACTTCCATGTATGTTTATGAAATTTTCACAATATATATTTGGAACATCTATGCATTTATTACATATAAATTTTCCTAAATTTTCCTTTACAGTAAATTAATAGTCAACTGAAAAAACAAAAATATACATTTTGCCCTGAGTTAAGGAACATATCATAAGCCCTTGTCAGATCAATTTATAAACTAAATAAAAATTCAATGTTTAGAGTATTTCCTTTGCATTGGATTACCTCACTGCATCTTGGACCACATGAGCCAATTAACATCATACAAAAGGCAGTACTGATACTTTCCCATTCTTCTTTAAGAAAACCCCATAAATCATCAATATTTTGAGGATTTCTGTTCTGAGCTTTCTCTCTTATGATTTTCCATTCCCAATAGGATTCATATCAGGGCTTTGTAATAACAGTTATTCCTTCCTCTTCAAGGAAACTTTACACAATTTTAGCTTTGGAGCAAAGCTCGTTGTCTTGCATAAATATTAGAGTTTCAACAGTCCCATTGTGTAAATGTGGAAGAGCATGCTGGCGAAAAAGTTCTCTAAAAACACTGGCATTAATATTACTGTGAAAACGAACATACGCCATACTTCCGATGAAGAAATCATCATCCACACCATGACGCTCACCCTCCAAATTTTACAGTTTTCTTAACGCATTGAGAAGCTAAGCGTTCTCCAATTTTACATCTTACAAACCTAATACTATCAGATCCAAACAAGTTGAATTTAGATTAATCACCAAAGTGAACCATATTCCATTGCTCCTCTGTCGACTGGATATGATCTGAGGCGAAGTCAAGAAGAACCTTTTTATTTTTCTTTGAAATCAAAGGTTTGCGGTAGAGAATCAGAGACACACATTTTTCCTTATTTAACCTACGAAAAACAGTTTTTCTAGAGATTGGCTTTCCTGTTTACTTACGAAATGCACGAAAAATAGACGTTGCTGTATCGGAACGGACTTTTAAAGATATTTTAACAATCATCCGATCTTCCTGTTTGGTAGTCATAGGAGGCCTGCTAGTTCTCGGTTTTGATTTAATTGTTTTGTCAGCCTTAAATGTACTGATTACGCGATAAACAATGCTTTTTGACCTGCGTACTATGCCAGCAATTTTAGAAAACAATTTGCCTTTTCCATGATTTGCTAAAATGAGCTTTTTTTCTTTTCGAGTTAGATAATTACCTGCTTTCGCCTTCACCTTGCTTAAAATTGTTCCAACGATGTATGACAGTTGATTATAAGTCAAAATTAGCAAACGAGTTGTTTAAAAATTACCTAAATTACTATAATTCAACAGTCTTCCTTAACTTTTGACCATGGCAAAATGTATGTTTTGTTATTTTTTATAAACTATCTATTTACCGTAAAATTTTTTAGAAAACTTTAAATGTAATAAATACATATATGATCCAAGTATCTTTTGGGAAAATTTCGTTAACTTACATGCAATCTTTTTTAGTAAAAATCATTTAAATGTTTGTTGATCTTCCGTTCCTTAGCTTATGCACGCTACTATATATATATATATATATATATATATATATATATATATATATATATAAAATTAACTTAAAGTTTCACCTTATCGGATCATCAGGGAGCCAAACTCCGAAGCTAATGGGTATGGATTATTCGTATATAGAATATATGATGAATTTCATATAAACTTATAAGAGTGATCGATGTATGGCTATTGTTTTATATTACGTATGCAGTTTTATATAATAAAGCTTACATACCGAACGTACACAATGTGATTAGAAGAAAATTCAAACCTGGCTAAATTTTCATCATAAATATTCCTCGCCAAAATAAATTTGTAATGACAATTTAACCAGGTTTAGTTTTCTTCTAACTACATTATATATATATATATATATATATATATATATATATATATATATATATATATATCTGTTACCATGATAATAAAAGAAAGGGTTCGTGAAATATTTAATCATTTTCGAGAAATATTTTTAAAATCTGGCAAAACTGCAAGAAATTGTTATGCTTTTAATCACAGCCTTCAACTATGTTTCATCAAGTGACTACCGATTTCAACCATCAATCTAACTTCTTTTAAGGCAGTTCTAGGAAGAGGGTAACTCATTTATCATTGTAAGATGTGTTGACAAAATCTTTTGAGATCAGTTCATGGTTATTGATTTAAAAGCGTGTGCGAGAATGAAAATGCAAAAATAACATATTGGCATAATAACATTGCGGCAACGATATTTACTAAGGGTGAATAAAAATTTGGCTGGATGAATAATTTTATAACAGAACACACATCGCTAAATCATGTAGATAAATTGTCAGATATGATACACCTAGCAGAAAGCCTAATTAGGTGTGATTCCCACAAGTAATGATCCGTTTCCTTCAAAACATTCGAACCATTTGAATGAATGAAGTATCTCTTCCTGACCGAAAGATCCACATCGTCTTAATGTTGTGTAGGATTTATAAAATCTTATTTTCACGAAAGAAAACAATCATATTTAAATGTTTGCTTGTTTGTTTGTTTGTTTGTTTGAGTGGTATGCCATATCAACATTTGTAAAGTTATTTCATGCCAAATCTAATTTATTTAAAAAAACAGTTCTATTTCAAACAACTCAGTTAAGCATAAGTGCACAGTTTATTCGTCAAAAAACATTTCTATTTCAAGCTATTCAGTCCAGTCAAACATTTCTATTTCAAACAGCTTAGTTTATCGTAAAAACTGTTCCATTTCAAATGATTCAGTTTACTATAAGTAAGCAGTTTAAATGTCAAAACAGGTGTACTTCAACCAATTCACTTTAGAGTACGTACGCATTTTAGTTTTATTTGACCCATAGATAGGACCTTATCAGGTGTTACAACTCCTGGCCAGATTGAACCTGGGAGCGACAGCAATGAAAGGGTATTCCTCAGTGACCAAAGCTCCAGTATTTCTGGAACCTCACCATCAGATTGTTTAGTGCCCGCCATATCCAGGACACTCGTTGTGGGGTGGGTCTTACTCCTCTGCAGAGAAGCAGTCAGTGTATTCTACAGCCCCAGCCGACTGGGGGTTATTCTAAACGTAATTTTTTATAAAAATAATGAACTCAAGCACATCTTTTTTTATAATAGCTTATGAGATGTTTTTAATAAAAAGATTATTTAATAAGAATGATAAAATAACTATTTAAAATTCAGAAAATACTTTTCAGTTTATACTCTAAAGTAGTTCATATAGATTCGTCAAAGAGACTAAAACTCTGGTATGTTGAATATATTTACCAGACTCAATCGGCACAGATAGGATGCGACAAAAGGACACACTTTCTGTGGATTAATGCTGGTTTTGAATTCAGTGTCTTCCTCGAATGGTTGGTAGACGAAGGTTATAGAATTCAGTCTTCTCTTCTACACACTCATAGCTTTGTGGAGAAGACTTTGGTTCCTGTCTTTCTCAAGGGAATTAAGCGAAGTGATACGCAAAAATGTTCGAGCAGGATTTGAACTCGGCTTGTGATGTCCATTTTGAAGTTTAGAGAACCACCATATTCCAACCAGTAAATATGGATTATATAGATGTACATCCTAATAATATTTTAAAAAAGAAATGATAATTTTCGAATGTATATATAATATATATATATATATATATATATATATATATATATAACAGGATCTATTTTCTACAATGTATAATTACTCAAATAAAATGCGTATAATTATGTACAATTTATTACGTAAATATGTAACAGAGAAATTATGTTGTGAGAAAATATTTTTCTTGAAATATGAATATATAAGCAACCAAAAATGTGCACTCCAATTATATCCCTTTAAGAAATTTTATTTTGGTTACATATCTTTCTCAATGGAATTTAGCGAAGTGATACGCAAAAATGTTCAAGCATGGATTTGAACTCGGCTCGTGATGTCCATTTTGAAGTCTAGAGAACTAGAAGGAGTGATTTTATCAGTTTTCATTTTATAAATCCTTTTCAAACTGTTGAAAATGTTGATAGGTTAAAATATTTGCTAAGAAAATAGGCAAATAATATTTCTTGTATTGAAGTAATCGTAAGCCATTAACATTTTATGAACATATCTTTTACTGATGTTAGAACTACGTAGAGAGAAATCTTCATGAACGATGATAAACAGGTAATGTTCTTTTTGTACTTTGTTCGCCGAGATTAGAATAAAGAAGAAGAAGAAGAAGAAGAAGAAGAAGAAGAAGAAGAAGAAGAAGAAGAAGAAGAAGAAGAAGAAGAAGAAGAAGAAAAGGGGACCATGAAATTGATTCCCGCCAAGTGTCAAATGCAATGGCAGAGACAACAAATAACACCAAGTCGTAAATCATAGATAATTGGTTCTTCAGTGATCGTTGGCACATAAACAATTCATTCATTTTTTTTAGAACTAAATAATGTAGGTAGAGAAGGTCACAAGCTCACACACTATTATTATAATTATTATTATTGTTGTTGTTGCTTTTGTTGTTGTTGTTGTTGTTGTTGTTTTAACTATGAAAACGCTGCATTTATAGGAGAAAACATAAATGTACGCTTACACATATGTACGATATGTCATTCACATACCAGATCACACACACACACACACACACACACACACACAACATATATATATATATATATATATATATATATATACATATATATATGGGTATGGGTGTCTTACTTTATATTCAACTTCGAGCGGAGAAGCTGACTCGTAAATATTTGGAGATGCTATTCTGGATTTCCACTCGAATTTACATATTTATATGAAATTTTATAAATAATTCACCATATTCCAACAAGTAAATATGGATTTTATAGATATTCATCCAAACAATATTTTAAAATCGAACTGTTAATTTTCTAATATATATATATATATATATATATATATATAACAGGATATATTTTCTACAATGGATAATATGCTCAAATAAAATGGGTAGTATTATGTAAAATTCATTATGTAAATGTATAACAGAGAAATTATGTTGTAAGAAAATGTTTCTTGAAATATAAATATAAAGCAATCAAAAATGTTCACTCATATAATATCTTTTTAAGCTATTTTATTTTGGTTACATATTTTTATTCCTGTATGACAAGATTATAAATAATGCAGCATAATATCCATTTTCATTTTATATTATTACGAAATAAATAACAAAATTCGGAAATCCTTTGTTTAAAAGAAATTTAACTTTTTTATTCAAAGAATATTAAGGTTGTATTTACATGTATGTGGTACAATATGTTGTAAAGTAAAACATTTTAATCTTCGTCAGCATAGTTGTGTATGTAGCTGAATGTTAACAGCAGGAACATATACTCAGGATTTTGTATGTATATCCTTGATTACAGATATGTCCGTATAAAAACAAGAAGTAATGAAAGAAAATTATATATCAAAAAAGGAAATAAAGAAAGAACGTAAAAATAGAATACACTGTCAAATAGTTGTGGCGTTCGAAGGGATTTTAATTCTCCAAATTTTTCACATCAAGTGTTATTTGGCGAGAGAAACAGATGTTCATTTTATGAATAGAGATTTGGGAAAATATGTCGTTTTACCTTTGCCTGAGCTCAAATGAAATGGTATTTCAAATTCACAGCTACCATTTAATATTAAGGCGTGAAATTCCTTTTTTCACCTATTTCAGAACCATGGTCAGTTTAGTCTAAATTCCATACCAAATATTCTCTCTCCCTCTCTCCCCCTCTCTCTCTCTATATATATATATATATATATATATATATATACACCTATCTGCTAAAAATCATTCATACACACATATCTATCTAAACATATCAATATCTCTATCTTTCTGTCATTTTCATTCTGTCTGTTTTTATCATTATCTCTCCCCTCTCCTCGCTTTTGTCTGTCTGTCTTTATCACTCTCTCTCTCTCTCTCTCTATATATATATATATATATATATATATATATGTGTGTGTGTGTGTGTGTGTGTTGGTTGGGTTTGGTTTGGTTTATGGTATATCACCTATTATAGATTATTTAATGCCAAATCCATTTTCATGCATATAAACAGTTCTATTTCAAACAATTCAGTTTAGCATAAATACAGTTTTATTGTTAAACAGTTCTGTTTAACCAGCAGATAGAATATCATCAGGTGCTACCACTCCAGGCCAGAATGGACCTAGGAGAGATGCCAATAAAGGATTACTCTGGATTCCCCAAAGCTCCACTATTAGTGGAGCCTCGCCATCAAATTTTTTGTGTCGTATCCTACACACTCCGTTCGTGAGTATATTCTGCTGCCTCAGCCGACATTTCCACTTTAAGTTTTTATCTATCACTCATTGTTCTATAATTTTATCTCTCTTTTCTATTCAAAATATCGATGAATTTATCTATCTATCTATCGATCTATCTACACACAAACGACACACATATCTATCTATTTATCAATACATATCAATATCTCTTTATCTTTAAGTCATTTTCTCTCTGTCTGTCTGTATATTTGTCTCTCTCTTTATATATATATATATATATATATATATAGAGAGAGAGAGAGAGAGAGACAGGATGAGTAAGAGAAAAATATTCTGTTCCAGTCTCCCTTTTCGTCAATCACACATTGTCCTAGTGTTCTACAAGTTTATCCCCCTTTTCTATCTATCTATCTATCTATCTATCACTGTCAAAACAGCCCGTTGTATTTACCCCGTTTCGGCAAACCGCCACAAATCGAAAACATATGTGAAATGACATGAATCTTTTTTCCCACCAAGGATTCAAAAACAATTCTGATTGATAACACCGAAAGATGAATTTATTTCAGCTTTTCTTGCTGCCAGGGAATTTATGGCATAGCCACATTAAATGTGTTGACCACACTTTCACACCAATGGAAACTCAGATGAGTACATCCATGTATCACATTCGGTCAATAAGAACACTTTTGCTTACAGTCATATAATGCATATATACATACCATCGTGTTTAAATTTTATATCTCTCTGTCTCTCTATAAATGTATATATATATATATATATATATATAGAGAGAGAGAGAGAGAGAGATGTAATGCAAAGCGTATCAAACGAACTGAGTACTCTCGTATCCGAGAGCGCTAATGTAAAATAAACGATAGCTAATACATATGCGTTATAATTCCAGAACTGACATTTGTCGTCGAAATGGCTGAGTGGTTAAATACTATGTCTAGCGAAAAGTTTGGTGTGTTTCCATTCCAGCTTAAAGCGTCCTGCGTGTCTATCCACATTGAAGTGTTGTGATACAACGAAAGAGTATGTCTGTGGATGACAATACACACACACACACATATATATATATATATATGTGTGTGTGTGTGTGTGTGTGTGTACAAAGTCAGAAAAAAATCTCCCTAGGTTTTACCTAGACGCATCATAAGGACGGTTCTGATTAAAGTGTGTTGGACCAAAAGTACATTTTATTGATAAAAAAGACCTATAAAAGAAATAAAATTACCATTGAAATAACAAAGAAAATAAATGGATAAATAGATACATATATACATCAAAAATAA
The DNA here is from genome assembly GCA_963585895.1 of Sepioteuthis lessoniana. Taxonomy (NCBI): domain Eukaryota; kingdom Metazoa; phylum Mollusca; class Cephalopoda; order Myopsida; family Loliginidae; genus Sepioteuthis; species Sepioteuthis lessoniana. The sequence continues at coordinate 103,337,173 of OY757905.1, read as the reverse complement.
ATTGATAGATAAATTAAATAAGGAAAAGATTATTATATTAAATTAAAAAAGACAAAATTAAATTGTACGTTATCTACCAATCATCCAACATTTCTTGTGTCTTCAAATATGAAGTATCTCGGCCCTTTCATTAAGTAAAAGGATATATATATATATATATATATATATATATATATATATATATATATATATATATATATATATATATATATATATATATATATATATATATATATAATGTGTGTATGTCCCTTTATGTATTTTTGCTTTTATAGTCTCTATAACTTTCCTAGAACAGTAACAGTCACTATAATCAATCTGGGAAAGTGCCCGTGATGTAATGGTTATCGTCGTAGGAACTGAACACGGCGACACGAGTTCAAATCCTGGACCTGACTGATTACATTTCACATAGCACTAATACCCTTGGGAAAGGTATGAATCCAATTATTCTCCCTTCAGCTATGAAAAAATAGTTGGGCAGACTAGGTTCTTCAGCCCTGGTGAGGCATCTAGTCTAGTTGAAGGAAAACCCTGAATTCACACCTGTTAAACTCCGCATAAAAATTGACCTTGTTTCATATCCTGCCCGAGCGGAGGGGTTGGATAAATATGATAATCAACAAGTCGTGTTGATAACTGGGAATCCTTAGACTCTCTCTTTCTCTACCACTCTCTTTCTCTCTTTCCCCCTCTATCCTTTACCTATTGTCCCTCACACTTCGTAGATTCTCCTGACTTCATCTGTTATCCGCCCAGAGCAGATGTACATAAGTCTTTGCAGGGCAGCCAGCACTGGTGTGTCCATGCATAGGAGTCAATAGAAGGTCGCTTTGCAATTCTTAGATGATCTTGTGCGTTAGGCTTGCTTGGATATTTTGAGAAATGGATGGTAGGTAGCCGTACAGTTGCTGTTTAATTAGTTACTCCTTTCAGTATTCTTTCAAAACAGCAAGTAGTATTCTTGGGTCGTTCCGATCTAACTTTTTCTCTAACACACACATAAACACGCACCCCATATGTATAAAATACTCTCTAGATTTATTCTTTATATGAAATATTCTCTAGATTTATACTTTATATAAAAAAAAACCTTCCACTCAATGACCAGGGTGGTGTAATTGATTTTTACTTTTTGCCTTTAAACTTATATTCAAATGAAAAAGAAAAAAAGACAGAAACAGAAAATTTACAACATTCTATTTCCCACTATACAGATGTCATTTTTTGTGGTTGAACGTAAAAAACAAAACAAAAAAAACTCGCATCTTTCTTTGAAGTTTGGAAATCATCAGAAACTTGTTCAATCTAATTATAATGAAATTATAATTACTAAAAACTAATTAAATAAGGGGTGATGTGACAATGTAGAACTAATTTGATAGACGGAGTTTGGTTGAAAGAAAATTAGTTTTGAAGGTAAAATTAAAAATCAATTACACCACCATGAAGATGATTTTATTGAACGTAATATAAAGAATTAGTTCAGTGAAAATTTCTTTATATATATATATATATATATATATATATAAAAAAAGATATATATTTTATGAAAAATAAATTCTCTATATACAAAATATAAAAATATATACAATATATAGGAGAAAGTTAGATCAGAACTACCCAAGAATACTAACAGCTGATTTGGAACAATCCAGGAAAACAGCTGCTGTGCGGCCACCTACAAGACATTTCATTAAATATCCAAGTAAGACAGACATTTAGAACTAAGAGTCTGATGCTTTGGGGTGGCAGAAAAAGTGATGGTTTATTATAGTTGGTTGAAATTAACGATAACATCAGTAATGCTAAATGTATCAAATTGCTGAAGGACAGTTTGTTATTTTTCAGCTTCACAAAGCTCCATATCACAAATCACATAGAATATAACATACTTTGCCTGCATAAATTGTAACAGTATAAAAAGAGAAGATATCTGTCTTATGTATAATGTGAACAGAACTAAAGGGAAAATTTGGTCAGATGAATTTACACAATCTTGAAAGGTAATGGTAACTCAGTCATAAAGAATGGCATCTAACACCCGAATATTGTGCAGGATGTGTACGCATCTTTTACCAGACGAACTGAAACAATTATTTAAACTCTGAGATGCCACATGAAATATTTATAATGAACAGCAACTTCTTGAAATTAACATTATGCCATATATTTTCATTAAAGAGAGTTTTCAGTTAAA
>OY757905.1:103317473-103332473 GCA_963585895.1 Sepioteuthis lessoniana | reverse complement strand
ACTATTATACCAATTGTAGTTGATGCTCTTGCTACAGTCATCAGAGGATTGATTCAAGGATTGGAGGACTTGGAAATAAGGGGACGAGTGGAGACTATCCAAACTACAGCAGTTTTGATATCGGCCAGAATACTGGTAAGCGTCCTGGAGACTTAGACATAATTGCTGTCATTCAAATTCCAGTGTGAAACTATTTGCTAATGCTAGTGTCGAAAACATGAGGAGTTAATTATAAAGAAATTAAAATTGATGAATGGTACATGCACAACCCTGAATCTGTCCCGGAGAATAAGACGCTCAAACATCTATGGAATTATGTAACAGAAAAGGATCAAGTAATCTCGGCCATACGACGACACTAAATGATAGTCAACAAAAAAAAAAAAAAAGAAAAAAAAGAAAAAGAAAAAGAGAACCTGCTGATTAGTGAACTTCCATCAGGAAGCAAGACCAGAAAAAAGGTAATGTAGAAATTGAAAACGTAAGTAAATTATTACCAAATTTATGCACAAAATGCAACATCACCGAACTAAATAAGCTAATTTATGCAAGAGGGAAACTAGTCAGAGCTAAAATCGGTATAACCAAGCTAATCTGAACAAAGGTACAAAACCTGGATGGGAAATGAGACTAAAGAGACAGATAAATAAACTGCAAGAACAAGAAAAAGTAATAAGAAAGGAAAAAACACGCAACGATATATTGGGATAAAAGGACATAACAAAACATGATAGAAATGTAAAAGTACATCTAGAAGAGATAAATCAAAAGATATTGGAGGGAAAGGGAGACTCAAAATAACGAAAGAAAATTTACGAACAAGTAAGTTGAGAATGCATGAAGACTAACTAAAAACCGGATGCAAAGGAAGCAAAACAATTTTGGAGTAAAATATGGGAAGAGAAAGAACATAACAGGAAGGCTGAATGAATGAGATGACATGAAAAAAGAATGTGAATACATGGATAAATGCCCTGAGACGGACATACTTGAAATCGCTTAGAAATATACGAGGTGCATACGATAAGTTTCCAGAGTTTTTTCGTATGGGCACTTTTATTGAGAGGACATGCATGAAACTTTAGTCCCCTTCGAAGTAATCTCCTCCGACTTCAATGCACTTGTTGTACCGTTCCAACAACTTTTGGAAGGTTCCATGGAAGTCCTCTTGTGTGAGTGTGTCAATGACCTTCGTCAGAGCCTCTTTCATCTCCTCAATTGTCTCATAATGACAGCCTCTGAGCTTAGGGAATAATCAAAAGTCACAGGAAGCAAGCTCTGGACTATAGGGAGGGTGTGGAACTGTCTTGATGCCCATCTTGCTCAAATTGTCTGTGATAACGATGGAATTGTGGATTGATTCATTGTCCTGGTGGAAATGCCACTGACTCGATTTGAAGAGTGCTGCCCTCTTCCGACGGAATCTCTTCCTGAACTTCATTAAAACCTCAACATATTAACCCTAACCATAACCCTAACCCTTTGGCCAATCAACTCTGGTGTATTGACTTCCTTACTCCTCCTACACCTCTCATCATCCCTCACAGACTACCTGCCTTCGTTGAATCTCTTATGCCACTGAAAAACTGATGCTCGATTCATGCAAGATGGTCGAAAAGCAGTCTGAAGCATTCCATACGTTTCTGTGGCATTTTTCCAAGTTGAAAACAGAATTTTATTGTATATCCTTCTTCTAAAGTGTCAGATTGCATTTTTGAAATTCAGGAGCTGTGACAATCAGGTTTTAGTGGGGTGTATTCCAATTGCTGGTGTAGCTGTTCATTTGAACCTGAAATCATACAAATTGGCCCGTCATCTCAAAAGCTGTACAGCAATAACATAGTGAATTTTCAAGAGTGTACGACAATTTGAAATACCCATACGATAAAAGTATGGAAACTTATCGTATGGCCCTCGTACTTATGAAAGTTCCGAAATGGAAAACGCCAGACCAAGATGCTATGCACGATTTTTGGTTTTACAAATTCACGTACATCTATGATTGACTTGCTCTAAAACTGATTAAATTCCCAAAAGTAAGTATACCTGAATGGATGACTTAGGTGAAAATCACCATGATCCTGAGATCCCCCACTAAAAAAAAAAACCTCATCTATAGACTGATTATTTCTCTATCTATGACGTGGAAAATACTGACGGTATAAATTAATGAAGGGATGTGTTATTGTTTCGTATTGCAGTGACTATTTCTCGAAGAACAGAAAGTATGTCAAAGAGGAATATGAGGGACAAATGCTTTACCATGTATAAACATGCATACTTAATAAGGGACCTGGGGCTAAAAATAAAAACAAACAAACAAACAAACAAACAAACGTAAATCATCTTATGTAGATGGACAATCTTAAGCTATTTGCCAAAAAATGAAAAAAGAAATGGAGACTTTAATAAAAGCAATAAAAATGTACAAGTAAGTTATAGGAACGAAATTTGAATAGGAAAATTTGCCCTAGCGGATGGGGCTGTAGAATACACCGACTGTACCTCAGCATACAGATATGATAATAAATAAGTGTCCTGGATATGATACTAAAATATCTGATGGTGAGGTTCCAGTGATACTAGATCTTTGGGGAATGTGGAGCACCCCTTTATTGCTATCGTTCCCAGGTCCACTCTGGTCCGGAGTGGCAGTACCTGATAGGGTCCTATCTAAGGTTTGAATAGAACTAAACTGCGTACTCATGCTGAACTGAATTGTTTGAATTAGAACTGTTTGACTAAAATAAATAGCTTAAAATAGAAATGTTTTTGACAATTAAACGGTGTACAGATGCTAAACTGAATTGTTTGAAATAGAACTGTTTTTGATATTGAAGCTGCTCTTACAGCAAATTGAATTGTTTGAATTTGAACTGTTTAACTAAACTGAATAGCTTGAAACAGACATTTTTTGACACTGAAACTGTGTACTCATACTAACCTGAAGTTTTTGAAGTAGAACTGATTATTTGTATAAAAATGGATTTGCCGTTAAATAACCTACAAAGGTTGATATGCCATAAAACAAAACCAACAAAACTAAAGTTAATAGTTAAATGTGTTATGCTTAACAATGAAAAAGTGGAAAACGATTAATAACAGCAAGAATATGAATACCAGATTAAGAAAGAATCAGAATGTCAGGGAATATTGGAAGCAGACACAATCTAAGAAGCAGAAAATTAAGAAAATTTCTTGAAATCACTCCTGCAGTTGACATTTTAACAAAAAGATTAAAAAAACTGCGCAGTCCTCCTTGTAAAGTTCTCTGGACTATTCGTAAAATAGACAAGGGAGGAACCCAGACAAATGGAACAAAGGACAAGGAAATATATGGCAATGAATGATCATGGTTTTACACCCGATAGACGACACTGAATGGCAGTATGCACCAAGAAAAGATGGGAGAAGTGTACTTGCCAGCATTGAAACTGCGTAGATTCATCAATACAATGACTCGATTATTACATTAGAAATAGCTGAGAAAGACTAATCACAGAGCTAGTAATTCGATTGGCATGATTACAGCAGACAGAAAAATAACAAAAAATTGGAAAAAGAAATGTAAAGATCAACAGATGTATGGAGATTCCAAAGAAGAAACTGATGATATCCATGAGGAGAAAACCAAGATATAGCTACAAAAGGCGGACCACAAGAGAAAGTGAATCTCTTCCTGAAACAGCACCATAAGGACAAATCCTGTTTGAGCGAAAAGGAATAGTTCTCAATAAAATTGCAAGTATAAAATATGTGAAGAAAAGATGAACCGTTTAATGTGAATGGAGCCAACTAGTACAAAAGAAGTACTATGATATAATTAGGGATACTGGGTGATTGTTTTAGTATCAAGTTGTATTCTAGCAAGATTTACAAGTCGACTATAGGACAGTGAAAAAGGAGGGACATATAAGAAAAAGAAATTCGAGTTAGTGGTAAAGAGAGAGAGAGAGAGAGGGTACGGTGATGGAGAGGAAGCAAATGGGGGCTCCTCATGTCTAGGTTTGAGATTGCAGCATAGTCTGGATTTAAAATTAAGATTTATCAGAATAATCTGCGATGGATTCTGATTGGTTGGAAGAAACTTAAACGGAGTAGGCGTTAGAGGGTACATGGGATCGAAAAAGAGGAATAGATGGAGTAGGACATGAGACGCGATGGAGTGAAGACGGGCCGAAAATTATGTCACCCATTTTTGGGTAACCACCGTGAAGGGGTTCCGAACCCACTACGAAAATGTGAAGACGGAAACCGATCGTGCGACAATAGAATACGAGAACGATAATATCAAGTTCTGTGTCTCATTTTCTTCTCATTATGGTTTCTTTCTATCTATCTAAAGTTGACTTATTTTCACGTTCTGTTTCTTTCATGTAGGCGACCACTAGGAAAGGATGGTCGCAAGAAAATTTCGTATCCAACGAAAAAAAAAAAACAGTAAACAGTCGGTGTTTCTTGAGTTCGTAACTTTTTCGCACAGTGAGGTTACAACAGGGGTTGTAAATTAAGGGTTAGTGCTACACTCATAGACCCTTTAGAACCGTGGTCGTGTAAATGTCTACGTAGTGCCGTTGCGCTATAACTGTACGCTGAAAACCGTGGTAAGGCGTCTTTTTGGTGTCTCATTATTAAAACCGTCGGTTTGAGAACCGTAGCATTACAATGCAATGTGACAACACCCCTCCCCCGCGATACCTCAACTTCTTGTAACAATTCTATCTTGGCCGGTGATTCATCTAGTGGTTCCGACAGGGGAATCACACATTTCTTTACGGCTCAAGAAATTCAACCGAGGGAATGGGAGAAAAAGAACAAAGAACAAACGAACAATATGGGCTTGGGTTAACTCAAGTGCAAGAGGGTGGTTCTGTGACACTGCATTCCCAGTGCATCCGTAGACAAACGCTGACGTGCATTCTTTGCAAAATTTCCACAAAGCCACGAGGAATGCTGACTCATCTCTGACGGTCTTCCTCACTGCTGACCGTTGTTGACTGCCCCTCTGCGTTCCCCTTCACCAACTACCTTCTCTGAGTTCCTTTTTCCAACAAGTCTCATTGGCGTTCCCTTGCCCACTTCCGGTCGTGTCGGGATCTCGAGCTCAGGCTTTTTTTTTTTGGTTTCGAGCTAAAGCAAGCTAAAAGATCGTCTGCTTGGTGCACCCTCTTCATTATGTCACAACAAAACGACCAGACAAAACTGGGTAGGAAAGGTAATCCACTGAAGATTGTACAAGAAATTGAAACTTGATCGCACAACGAAATGCTCTATTCACAAATTCGAATCCACCCAAGAGAATGACACCCGTAGAATTCTCTAGAATGTGATACAGACGGATTCCGTACTCCCAGTTAGAAAGCAAAACTTAGAATTGATCAACAAAAATATTACTATGTAGAGGATTTTGACGTTACAGCGACCGCATGGTGAAACGAAAAAAAGTTAAATGATTGATAAATACATGGTCCTTTCCAGAGAATTGGAAAAGCTATAGATCACGAGAGTCAAGGTAATATCATTTGAAGTATGCGCGCTTAGAACGATCCTCAAGGGCCTGGTGAAGAAATTTTGTAATTTGGCAATTAGAGAAAGAATCAAAATTATCCACATTACAACATTACTGAGATCGACCGGAACACTGAGAAGAGTACTGCAGTCTTGAGTAGAATTGCTATCACTCAGACTCCAGCGAAATATCACCAGCGTAAGTTGTTGTAAAAAACTTGAGAAGAGTGTAATAATGAGAAGAAGAAGAAGAAGAAGAAGAAGAAGAAGAAGAAGAAGAAGAAGAAGAAGAAGAAGAAACACAACAGGAACAATAATTATCAGAATTGTCTTCGATTTCCATGTAAGTGTTAAAACAATATGTCTTAGTTATAAGATTAAAGCAAATATAGTAAAACAAATTAAATTTTTTGATATGGAAATCGCACAATAGCCGTAATTAACATTGATTCCAAACTACTTTGGTTATTCATGACTATTTTTTTCAGGAAAGTATTTTCCTTTTCCAATATGTTACTTTTGTTTTCAAATCTGCAACTTAAACAAAAAAATAGCATGAAATTTATTTATTATTTCGATGTATTATACGTAATCTGGGCTCACCAGTATGTAAACAAGATTTTGTTGGAATTTAATTGAAATTACACTTGCGTAAAGAATATCCGGAGCATGTCAAAAGCAGATTTTTAAGCCGACTTTTAACTGTATTCACAAAATATGTTGACATGATTTTAGAAGTGAAAAGCTGTAAAATACAAAATAAATTCCATTAACATTTATACCATTAGCCTAATGAGTTGAGCGTTCGCCAATGGTCCTGGAGAACGGGGTAAATTCCTGGTCGACTCATACCAAAGACTCAAAAAATGGTACTTGATACCGCCTTGCTTAATATTAATTATTATAAGGCAAGGATTAAGAGTAAAGTGAAGCAATCCAAGGAAAGGAGTAGCGCCCTCCGTTACATCTCAGTGTTGTAGCTCTTGAAAAGGGAGCCTTCGGGTCACCCCCTGGATTAAGGGTGCCAAACTTACTTACTTTACATCATACTATTATTTTAAATTACCACCTCTTCTACAGCATTATCCACCACACACAAAAACACACGCATACACACACACACACACACACACGTATACATATATATATATATATATATATACACTATTTTTTACGAAAGAATGCTGCGAGCTGTATTAATCAAGTCCTGGAGAGAGGCAACACTCCACAAAACAGCAACTTTTTGGCCACCTTCCAGAATCACGAAACTATCCAACTTAGACGAACCAGACATGCGGGAAACTGCTAGAGAAGAAAGGACGAGCTCATAAGCGATGGGCTCCTGTGCAATCCTTCACATGGACGAACAAGGGTTGGACAACCAGCTAGAAATTATATACAACAGTATGTAGCCTGGAACCCCTCCCGGGAGCTATATACGATAGAGACGGGTGATGAGAGAGGGTCAGGGATATCCTTGCTAGGAGCCTGAATTGAACAGTGTACTTTTTTTAAAAGTTTAGTTTAATTTGTTGCACAGCAAGAAGGCTATCCAGAGAAAATCGTAGTCACTAAATACTGTGTACTTATAATTACATCGTGTGATGTGTTCCGGTTGGAAAATTGTAGATAGCTGGTATTGTGAGTCTTATGTGAGTCTGTAAAAGGGAGTTTTCTTGGACTTAGGCACTCTATCCAACCGGACTTGACTAGATTGAGTAAAACAAGAACGGTTATTAGTGGTTCGTATGAACGTTAAATGTGAGAAAAAAAATCAAATATGTCGATGAATTAAGACAACAAACACATGGAGAGTGATCAACCGCAGATGGAGAGTAATCAAGTTAACAGACGCAAATCCCTTGGCGTATCGATGGATAGCACTGACGATGCGTTCCAGAATATCATTAGATGTGTATATATACACAACTCCCCCGTCAGGGGTTGAATGCGACAGAGTTTCTCTTTTTAGGTTGAACACAGCTGGTTTTAATTCATACTTTCCTTCTCTTGGATGTGTTACCATACCATGTTGAAATAATCAGTGTACTAATCTGAGTTTGGCGAAGAACAGATATCTTTTCCAGCATTATTAGCAGAAAGTAAAAGGATAACACTTTTGTCGAAGTTTTAAACTTTCCTCCCGGAGCTTATCTTTCTTGAAAATCTTGGTTTATATATATATATATATATATATATATATATATATATATATCCAGAGAGAGTAGTAACGCTCTCCCCTACACCTCGGTGTTGTAGCTAGTGAAAAAGAACCCTTCGGGTCTCCTTCGAATATGATCGCCAACATTACTCGTATATATACTCTCACGAATTGAACCCTCTGGTATCCGATAATGCAAAATGTAAACAAACGAAAACTAATGCATATGCGTTATTATTACTGAGCTGACGTAGGCCGTCTAAATCGCTTAGTGGTAAGATACTAAGTGTAGCGTAAAGTTGGGCGGGTTTCGATCCCAACTTGAAGCGTCCTGCGTATCTAGCCACACTAGATGAGAATATATATATATATCATCATCATCATCATATCGTGCTGGCAGCACGGATATCCCTGACCCTCTCTCGCCACTCCTCCCTATCGTTCATCGCCCTAGGTAGGTCTTCAGGACAACAACCTGTATCCTCACATAGCTGCTGAATGTACGTTCGTGCTGGTCGTCCTGCTTTTGCGCGGCCGTGTGTGGGGATCCATAAGAGTACATCTCTTATGAGTTCATCTCTGCTTCTCCAAGGTGTGTTTAAAAATAAACATGAATGCATTTAATAACATACCCATTGATTTACTTGCGACATTCAATAAAGAACTAAACGTTTTCAAAAAGGAAGCGTCTTGTCTGCAAACTGATGACTGTACTTGTGCCGAAGACTTATTTAATATATAATAAGACGTTATAAAATAATACGTTTATTCCTATTTCATTAAAACTGAGGAATTATTTTTCTTTAATTTTAATATTTAGGATCCTTTTTTCTTTAATTTTTTCTGATTATCTGCTAAAGTTTCGTTAAATTACTTCAGTAATACGATTATTCACTGTTATCAATATACGAATGCCGTTAAAAAGGTCTAAAGCTCTGTTCAGATTTTAAATTTGTCGCACACTTCCCAAATTAGTATTGCCCTCTCCTGCACAGAAATTATGACATAAGTTCGAATTAAATTTCTTTTTTTTTTTTTTTTTATTCTTTGTATGTTGCCAAAACAAAAATGTTCTGTGATGGCTGTTTTCTTCTCGTTGAGATTTAAAACTTTTTCAACTATCCTTGTACATGAACATACTATGCATAAACACTCAGTGATACAGTTGCACCTTCATGCACATGCATTATCGCACCAAAATATGTGCATCTAGGGACAGAAGAATATAATGTGTTATATTCTACGACATTTTAGAACACATATCTCAACACCTGCGCTTAGTCGAATCCCTGTTACATTGCCTGTAGCAGTGGGCAAGAGGAATTGGCATCTGCTTGGACTTAAATAGAATAGAGTTCATCTGTATTAAACAAGATAGAGCCATCGCCACTCTAACATTTGAAATTTGTAGACCAGTTCACACACCTTATAAACGATGTTTCATCTACTAAAAGCGATGTTAATATATGTACATGAAAAGACATGGATCATTGTATCACATGGACTGTAAAGAAAAACTCCGAGAATTCCACGAAAATCTCACAAAATGACAGTTTTACGGTCCCTTTCCTCGCATCTGAAAAACAATCCAGGAAATGCATCGCACTGTTGTAGAAGTAGGGAAGAACTCATAAGTAACGTTCCACTGTGAACAACCAACTCGACTTACATATACTGTGGCCACTGGATATCATCTAGAGGATCTGGTAAAGGCCATGAAAGATTGGGACAGATGGCGAGCAAGCGAAAAAGGGAATTTCTCGAAAATCTGTTCTATCTGTATGACTTGATAATAACGAAGATTAAACGAACATCCAGTATAGCTGAAATTTTGTAGATAGCCACATGTACAGATCAGTGTGAGCGCAGGTTCCAAAATAAGGAAGATATTAATAATACTCAGCTGGCCAGGTACATACATGGCCAGAATCAAAGTTGACAGGTTTTTTATGATGGTGTAATCTTATTTTCACCCGAATATATTAATTTTCAGGATCAAATCATTGATACAGGGTTGAATGATTAAATTGTCGTCCTAGAAAAGACAACATGATTCCATTTCTCTTTAATGAAAACCTGTTTTCTTTTTTTATTGCAGACCATCTACTAGTTGGCCAGTTGTGTGCAAATCCCAAGAGCGATAGGAGTCTTCTCTCGTGTCTGAAAGTGATAATGTTCAACGAGCGAGATCGGAGATGCGCCGCTGTAGAAATCATGCTCTCTACCGATCCAACTTATGACAACATGACCATTGCAAGCACCGTCAAAATGCAAATCCGGACGGTTCTACGCTTGAGGGCACAGCTCAACGCATCGGACGACCTTTTGAAAGGTAGTAGAACGGAGGCCCAAGGCTGAGGACACCGCCAGGAAGACCCGGACCAAGATGTTCATCAAAAAGGTCCTGGTCATCATTGATGAAATTTAGGCGTCTCACGCACAACTGTGAATGCGTGTGTGAAGGAGGTCTTGAAGTGTAGTTCCTACAGACGCCAGACAAACCAGATCTTGACTGAGAAGACAAAGAACCTCAGGTTAATCAAATCCGTTAGGTTGCTCAACAAACTGAAGCATCTCAAGAAATCAAGCATGCTCTGGTTCTTTTCAGGCGAAAAGAACTTTTGCCAGGACCAGGTGCACACCAGCCAGAACCATCGTTGGATTGCCACGAATAACAGGGACGTGCCCAGGGTGATGAAATCAAGGTTTCCAGCTACGGTTATGGTGTTTGGTGTGGTTTCAGTTGAGGGCCACATCATGCCACCTTACATCATCGAAGTCGGCTTGAAAGTCAACACCAAAATGTACCTGTATGTGCTGAAGGGTGTGGTGATCCCCTGGTGCAATCAGGTGGCCGGTGGCAGACCCTGGGTGTGGCAGCAAGACTTGGGCCGGCCCACAGGTCCAAAGAGACCCAGGCTTGGCTTCAGAAGGAGTGCCACGACTTTGTACCCTTCTTTCACTGGGCCCCCTCCTGCCCCGACCTGAACCCGCTGGACTACTTCGTTTGATCATATGTCGAGAACATCACAGACATGACCTCCCACAACACCAAAGCCAGCCTGATCGCCGCCATCCACTGAGTATTCGCCGATCTCCCGCCGGCGCTAGTCGAAAAGGCATGATCCTAGTTCCAGATCCGTATCGAGGCAGTGATTGAGGCTGAAGGGGGCTACATTAAATAGATGTCAGCTCTACTACATAATCAAGTTACCTGAATTGATGTTTTCAATAAAGGTTTTAAAATAAAGCTGTGGTGTTGTTTTCTTTCGGACGACAATTTTATCGTTCCACCCTGTATGTATGTAGAATCTTCAATGGTATGTATTGAATAGAATCTTATTATATCAAGCAAACCAAATAGAATTTTTGAAAATTAAGTCTTTACACAAGCTTATTTGACTGTTTATAAAAGGCTGCATATATATATATATATATATATATATATATATATATATATATATATATATATTGTCATCCAAAGATAGACTGTTTCGTTGTATCACAACTTTTCAGTGTGGCTAGACACGTAGGACGCTTGAAGCTGTGATCGAAACCCTCCCAACTTTACGTTAGACTTAGTATCATCCGTTGGCCTAATGAGATCGCCAACGGTCCAGGGGACCAGGGTTCAATCTCAGGTCGAGTCATACCAAAGGCTCAAAACATGGTACTTGATGCCGCCTACAAAGGTTGATATGACATAAAACCCAAACACTCAACAATACTCACACATTAAATAAAAAATTTCTGTTTTGAATAAGTACAGTTTCGAGCAATTCAGTTTAGTATAAGTACACAGTTTAGTTCTATTTAACCCATAGATAGGACCCTATCAGGTGCTACCACTCCGGGTGAGAGAGGACCTGGGAGCTATTGCAATGAAGGGGTATTCCGCATTGCCCAAAGCTCCAGCATTCCAGGAACCTCAGCATCAGATTGTTTAGTGACATATCCTGTACACTCGTTGCCCCCACCCTCTGCAGACAAGCACTTGGTGTATTCTACTGAGCAAGCAATGTTTTCCTAATGTAGGATGACAATAAATAATCAACTTCAATAAGAAATGTGTGATCCCTTGGGTATAACGCGACATTTACAAAAAAATCAACTCCTTTTGCCTTTTTAAAAGGGAGAGACGTATCTGGGAAACAGCCAGGAAACGGTAAATTCATGTAGTTATTTTACTCACCCTCATCAAGTAAGCCTTTTTCCATTTTTATCCCCCCCTTTTATATATTGAAGTATATATGTATATTTTGCAGCTGGGACAATTTGTACATTTTTCCTCTTCTTTATATTGATTTAAATATTATGTGTACATCTATTTGTCTATCCTTCTGCACAAGCTGGATGTGACCCAAGGTCAATTTTTAAGCAAATTTAATAGGTTTGAATTTAGAGTTTTCTAATTCCTAGATAGGTTGCCCTACCAAGTTTGAAGAATTCAGTCTACCCTACTATCTGCCCATTGTTGGGGGAGAATATTTGGATTCATACCTTTTCTAAGGGTTTTAGCGCTATATAAAATGCAAACAGCTTCGGCCAGGTTTGAATTCGTGTCATCGTGTTGATTTTCAACGATATTAAACATTAAACCACGAATTTTCTTTTTAGGTATATTATGTATATACAATTTTTAATGCTATTGTCTTTGTTTCAGTTGTGTTCTGAGTAAATATATATCACGGATATACATATGCTATAAATGGTATAAAACTGTGTATAAATGTTATAATTAATGATATACAATGCTGCAATTCTTGGTCCGGAGAGGCTTAGCATAAAGTACGTCAATATAGGGATCAGGGATTTCTTTGTAGTAGGGAAAAAAACAATAAAACCATTGACAAGAAGTTTTCTAAACAACTGTACATGCATTAATTGTTTTAGCGACCTGTTTTTGGACGAGGGACAATTTCTATGAGTTACTAAATCTCTCATAATAAATAATGTACCGCATTTAGCAACCCAGTATTTATTCTTTTCTAAGTGGCAAGATTCTCGTATCTGTCTTTGTGTGACATTTCTTGGTTTGTATTTACCAACTGGTCTTAATGTAAGCAACAAATAAACATTGTATTATAATGTAAACCTTTATGCACAAATTTATGAAAAACAAATTAGGAAACTAGATATCCGTCATCAAAAAATATACGTATTTTCGACGAACTCATAGGCATTCAACAGAGATCAAAATATGATATTTCCATGTGAACAATAGTCTCTTCTTGGAGTAAAAATCTCAAAAAGTGAATTACTTACATGTCTAATCTGACTTCAGATAACCACACCTTAATATATAAAATTGAAGTGTTGGACTAGTCTGACACCTTCATGACATTACCTACTTAGCCCACGGATTGGAATGTGGGAATCCCCATTAAACTATGTTATATTCAATGCATGTACTTAAATATATTAAAAATAAAAATCCGTCGTATTCTTTAAACTTGCAATTATATTAAAAAGTGAATCTTGATGAAGACAACCTGCGTAAAATAGATATCTAATAATTGGGAAATAATTTTCTTTTTTGACCTGTATAATTTCATATATATATATATATATATATATATATATATATATATATATATATATATCCCTCCCAGTGGGTTGAGCCCACTGCTGAAGGAATTAACGGCTACCACCAGCGTAATGCAAAGTTCTTCTAACGAATTGAGCACTCCGGTACCCAATAACGCAAAATGTAAACGAACGAAACCAATACATAATGCTATATAATTCCCGAGCTGACGTATGTCGTCTTACGGGTGAGCGGTTTGATACTAAGTCTAAAGTAAAGCTGTGTGGATTTCGATCCCAGCTTGAAGTGTCCTGCGTGTCTAGCCACACTGAAACAGCCAGCGAAACAGTTTGTCTCTGGATGACAATATATATATATATATATATATATATATATATATATATATATATTGCATTTGAGATTTTGTGTATTGAATATCAACCACTGTAGGTTAGTCACTGTCAAATCTTTTATATATGTATAAGATTTATTTACGAATAATTTGTATTTAAGATTTTGAACAATTCAGGGTTCATTTGTTTTCTAACAGAAAAATAGTTTCAAACATTTTTATCTAACATGAATAATTCTATTTAGTGGTAATCATTTGTTTGTACACAGTAAAATGTTTCCAAGAATTGCTATGTAACACTTATAGTTTTATTTGCATACATTGAGATAGTGTTTAGTTTTGCTATTTAACGCTAGTAATTCAATTTAGCAAAACGCATTCGTTTGCTGATAATTAAATGGTTTCAGTTCTGCTATGCAACCCTAACTATTCAATTTAAAATCATTCATTTGTACGCTAATAGTTAAATAATTGAGCAGTTCTATTTGATCTTTTGATTGAGCCCTAAGAGATATTAGGACTCTAGGTCAGAGTGGACTTGAGAGCAATGACAATGAAAGGGTATACCATATTCCTTAAAACTGCTGCACTGGAGACTTACCTTCAGATGGTTTGTGTCATATACGGAACACTGGTTGAGGAAATGTCTTACTCCCCAGCAGAGATGCAGTCTGCATATTCGTAAGCTCCAGCCAACTAAGCTAATATAATTTATCTCAGCTACTTCTCTTTTTGATATAACTTCATAAATTCCACAATTTAATAAGAACATACTGATTCGATGATTTAGTAAGATTTGTTTATTTCGTTATCCTTGAATACACGACAAACGTTTATCTGCAGTCTTTTTTTTAAACATAGAATGCTCTTATAAAGAAAAGCTTTATGAAGACAGTCTACATAAAATAATCGTAAAACAATGGTGATATAATTGTCTTTTTTACGTGTATAATTCGTCTCTTTTTCTTTATTTTCTTTTTTTTTTTCATTCCTCCGACTATTTGAAAAAATATGTTCGTATATTTTATCAATTTCTCTTTTAGATCTAAAAAACATATTGAATAATGAAAAGAGTTCATAAAATCTATAATTTGATAAGAACGTATTGATATGGCGATTTTCTAAGATTTGCCTAGTTCGGTAAAAGACTACATTTTGTTTACAGTACGTTCTGTTATCAGACAAGTATTGATCAGTTTTCAGATTCAGACGATGGTCAGAAAAGAACTGATATTTTCAGTGCGACTTGACGTGTAAACCCAGACAGAAGTATAATATGAATAAGAAATGGAACTTCTTTTTTTAGCGTAACATATAAAGAGACAGAGCAATAATCAGGAAATATGCAAAATAACAAGAGCACATAACTCAATAGGATAAAAACAGGAAAAAGGGCAATCACTGAAATAATCATCTTATCAGGATAAAAAAAGGGAGAAAAAGAGATTCAAA
>OY757905.1:103312473-103314973 GCA_963585895.1 Sepioteuthis lessoniana | reverse complement strand
TTTTCATCACTTCGTACAAATTAGAAAAAAAATCAAATAGTTGACATAATGTCTTAAAAAAAGATTTATACAGTATCCCCAGCATACGCATGAACATATTCCCACAAAAACGAAACAAGCCTTCCTGCGAAAATAAACTTATATATATAGTCCAACAGAAGGCGTGCTTGGTTGAGGAACGTAATTAAACAGACTTTTTTTGTTGTAATCCAAGGTAAATTGGAATCTCCGTTGAGTGTTTAATGACAACGGCTATCAGATATATAATTCATTTTAGAAGAGAATATATCGAAAATCACATGCAGAGCGAAAATATCTTTTTATAAATTTGACGAAGAATCTTTAATACAATGTTTCCATTTTAAATTTATTTCAGGTTGTTAAGACCTTCTTCAGATGGACTTTAATACATTAGTGCTACTCCATCTGAAGAAGGTCATAACGATCTTTAATACATTTATAATGGAAAAACTGGATGGAAGTTTTCCGTCAAATTTATAATATATATGTGTGTGTGTGAGAAAGAGAGAGAGAGAGAGAGAGAGAGAGAGAGAGAGAGAGAGATACAGACAGACAGACTGAGCAATCGTGCCTGTAATTTAGTGTCAACAGTATATCTAACTATAAAAATGTATTAAGATTCCTAATTTAATAAAATACTTACAATTGGATTCAATCTCATTCGCAAAAAAAAAGAGTTATTTAAACATTACGAATTAGAATTTTAATACCCATAATTATATAAGAACAATGAAAACTTATATCATTCCATAAAGATATATCAACCCGTCAATTGCTAATCATAGAAAACCAAAAAACAGGCACACAAGCAGTGAGTTGATGCATTTTGAGGTGACATTTAATTAGGTGTTTACTGAGCAATTTCAAGTTTAGTCTCGAATGCAATTTTTGATTTTTGTAATTGCTATTTTAATTAAGTTAATTAAATTAATTCGTTTGTATAAAATTGATGCAATTCGAATTTAGTACCGTTTAGTCACCTGATGTAGCCAACAAATTGAATTTTTCTTGCTTCGATTTTATTGTTTTTCTATTAATTTTCGAGGCGGGAAAAATTGTGTCTCGGTCATTTAGCAAAGAATTAATTGATGACAATTTGCAGAATCGTTTTTGTTTTTTGTTTTTTATATTAAAAAAAATTCCCTTTAATTTTTTTCCTAAAAAAAGAAAAACGTGGGAAAAGAATAACTGGTTTATTCGTTACTAGTATGAATAAAGCAGGAAGGAAAAAAAAATTAAAACTTGAGGATAGAATATTTCTTTTCGTTTTTGTTCTTTCGAAAAATCACGGAGAAAATTAAATGAATATAAAGAATAAGCAGATATGTACAAATAAATAAGGAGAAAAAAAAATCCAAATATGAACTGAATAATTGTAGAGGGGAATCACAGTGCAGGAAAATAACTGTGAAAAGTTGAAAAAGAAAAAATGATAATTGATGTAAAAACTGGAAAAAATGCAAAAAGATTTTATGAAAAAAAAAACCCCCAAAAAACATATGAAATAAAAAAAAATGATTAAACTACTAAAGTGAAGGAGGAGAAAATAAATATTCAAATGAAAAATTGAATGAAAATAAGAAAACTTGAAAATAAAGTGTGGAAAAATGGAAAAGCTAACTTAGAATTGGACAAAATGAGAAAAAAAAAATGGAAGGAAAAAATAGTATTAAAATTAGCGGACAGTTTCAGTTTGTTTTTAGCATGTCCCTAAAAAAGAGAAAATTTCTTCAGGTTTTCACTTGTTCGAAAGTTGGACGCATTAACATATTTGACTTTTTTTTACTTTCTTTTATCAGCAGTAGCAGTTCACACATTTAAAAGTGTGACTAGAAAATATTTCTAACGTACACACCATCTAGTTATATAACAAATAATTACTTCAACCATAACATATTATAAGCCAAAAGATATTATAGAATTAGCACACAGACAGGATTTGGAGGTTTCATTTAGCAGTAAATAAACAAATAACATATAATACACAAAACATTTTTATTTGATTGCTGAGCATTCTGAATTCATAAAATATTCCTTGAAAGAACGATATTAAATTATTAAAATTAACGGAATAACTTATTTCCGAGCTATGCACAGTTAAATATTATGTAATAGATCAATGCTGAGGAGATAGTTTAAGAATTAATTGATAAAAATTTAAAGAAAAACAAGAGAATTAATACTTAATTGTGTTCTCTGAGGTTTATATTAGCCGTAATGCTATCAGTTATGTATTCAAAGTTGGTAGTTCAGATATAGCAATGCTAATATTGATGTTTTTTATGAGAAAAAAAAATATATCCATTTGAATTATTTTGTCTTAGGGAAGATCGAATACATGAAACTGAAATCATCAGAGAAAATTTTATTTATTCGTCACACACACACACACACACACACATATATATATATATTTATATATGTCTGGGGGTGTGTGTGTCTGTCTGTGTCTCTGTGTGTCTGTCTGTGTCTCTGTGTG
>OY757905.1:103252473-103309973 GCA_963585895.1 Sepioteuthis lessoniana | reverse complement strand
AGATAAAGGTTCAGTTTAGGAAAGAAAGGTCACAGGAAATTAAGGCTGGTAGGATTATTTTGTCAAAAAACATCTTGTTGTGGTACCATCCCTGTTTTCCATACACAATGGATCCTTCCAATAAAGGTATAACATTTGACTGAAATCCACACGGCAGGGTTGGTAGCATCACAGTTGCCTAATTGTATCGATCCAGTAGGTGGGTCACATTTCGGCCGGCCGTGGTATCGACGACACAGGTCTGGTCGGGTGTGTCATGTCTCTTGATAAGGTAGTCAGTCGAAGCTGCTTAGCCCAGTTAACAGGGAGGCCTAGCATACATGTCACGCAGACTGAATTTCCTCGAGCCTCACGGGGGCGTCCTCCAGGCTCTAACCCTAATAAGAAGGGTTAAGTTTATCGCTTGGAGCCAGACGTGCCGTTTTTTATGGGGATGCCTACGGGTTCAGAGGAATATTAGGGAATGATTGGTACATCGGGGCTACAGTCCTGCGCCTAGATCCATTTTAAAAAGGGTTAATGCCGTACTTGCCCGTTTGGTGGGGCAGGCGACAAATTCAGTTGGTAGCAATTCTACAATGGCCACATTGTTTTACTAGTTTTACTGTAATATATAACCTTTATTCTTCTCTCTAAACACGTGTTTGTTTTATTTCATTCCATTTTTCGAGGACATAACACATCTGATTTAATCAAACAGAATCGCTTCTTGTTTTCATCGAAAAAATGGGATCGACGCACCCAGTTAAAGCTTGGAACTTAGCGTTTCCTTTCGTAGTTATCTCCAAAGAAAAGACATTTTTCCATTTGTTATAACCCCCCCCCAAAAAAAGTAAATTGTATGTCTGACAGGTTTCTTTACCCTAGGTACAACAATCAGTCTAGGAAAAACATTCTGAGATCAAACCAGCAATACTCCACATAAAAATATCCCTTCATTATGTTACACCCATATCACATTTCCCAACACTCCAAATTTGAAGACTCGAAACCCGATGAAGTTCACAATCATATCCAAGAGACGAAAGTCTTAAGAGCAAAACAGCAGGCACATTAAATAAATACAAAGAAAATAATTCATCGGAATCGTTATATGATATTAAAACTTCCTGTTAGAAATTTAAACAGATCCACTTCCAGTATTTTGTCCATAATGCTTTCATTTCTGCTGTCAGCAAATTTTACATTTCAAATGACAACTCAAAAATCTAAAATTAGTTTGAAATCTGGCCGCTTTACTAAGAAAGAGATGACTTATTTTTGTCATGTTAACAATTCAACAAATATTGGGAATTTTAGCAAAGTCGTAACGAAGATGTCTGTAATCCTTATCCCAGACATGGCTTAATCTTTTTCGAATCTGTCATACGCCAGCTCGTCACTGAAAAGATGGCTGACGAAAAGGATTTCTGTACCTGCATTTTCTGCATTGTCAATAGATTCAAGGAGGAATTTAGTTGATACAAAACATACTTTTTTCAGATGAATCTAAAAGTACAAAAAATTTATTGTACTATATTTCTTTATCGTCCTTCGCGTGCAAAAGAACATTATTGAAATAAAGAATCTATTTGACAATGCTGATGTGCTTATCTTATTTTACTTATTTTTTTTATAAAGTTATTATTTTCATTATTCAGATAAATACCTTCTACCATTAGTAATATATATCGTTTTCTTTTTTAATGTTGCAGTAGAAGAAAGTTTGTAACTTAATACTAAATTTCTGAAAACATTTTCCTTTATTTCAAGACAACTGTGTTTGAAAAAATATCCCCAAGATTCAAAATAACAACTACGTGTTTTATTTAATTTTACATAAAACTACCTCAACCCTATCCGCTTGTGCTGTAGAAAACACCGGCTGCTTATCTGCAGAAGAGTAAGATCCCTTAAATGAGTGTTCTGATTTAATACTAAGCTATGTGATGGTGAGGCTTCAGTAATATCTGAGCTTTGTGGAATGCAGAATACCTAATCATTGCCATCGCTTCCGGGTACACTCTTACCTTCTGAGGTAGAACCTGTTAGGCTACAATCTATGGGTCAAATAGAACTGCTTGACATTTAAACTGAACGCAAACAAATAACTTAGGATAAATTGGGTTATTTGAAATGGAACTGTTCGATCTTTTCACTTTGTGTAAGCAAAAAACTAATGTTTAATTGAATTGTTAGTGACACATAGTAATACTGTGAATCATTTAATTTTGTTGACTTAAGCTAAATTGAATTGTGAGAAATAGAAGTTTGATCATTTCACAGTATGTAAAAAAAATGAATTAGTGGTACACAAAACGGAATATATGTGCCATAATCACACAGGTGACATCTCCACACTAGACAGAACCCCTCTTAAACTAGTAGATAAATTCACTTACCTAGGAAGCATGGTCTCATCAACCGAAAAGGACATCGACACTCGGCTAACGAAGGCATGGACAGCTTTCGATAGGTTAGCGATCATATGGAAATTAGACCTGACCAATAAAATGAAACGAAGTTTCTTCCAGGTAGTGGTCGTATCGATACTGCTGTATGGATGCACTACATGGACGCTAACAAAACGGCTGGAGAAGAACCTACACGGCAATTACACAAGAATGCTAAAAGCAATATGGAACAAGTCCCGGCGGCAACACCCCACAAGACACCAACTATACCACCACCTGCCTCCCATCACGAAAACTATCCAAGTTAGACGAACCAGACATGCAGGACACTGCTGGAGAAGTAAGGACGAGCTCATTAGTGGACCCCTACTCCTATGGACCCCCACTCCTATGGACCCCCACACAGGGCCGGGTAAAAACAGGACGACCAGCACGAACATACATTCAGCAGCAATGTGAGGATACGGGCTGCAGCCTTGAAGATCTGCCAGAGGCGATGAACGATAGGGAGAAGGGGCGAGAAAGGGTCAAGGATATCTGTGCTAGCGGCACGACATGATGATGATGATGATGATGAGTGATACATAGCAATATTTGAAATCTTTTAACTTTGTTGACTTTTGCCAAATGGAATTGTTGCAAATAGAACTGTTAGATTATTTAACTGCGACTATCTACAAAATATATTTCCAAATCACATATCTAATACATATATAAAAACTGGATTTGGCATTAAATAACCACCAATGCAAAATATGACATAAAACTAAACCAAACAAAGTTAATCTATTTGTAGATTTATACTAATCTACCTATGCATGATTCATCGATTGATTTTATCGACAGGCAAAGCAGTTTACAAGTTTTTATGCCGAGATTTTAGAGAACCCCTTTCATTATACGTTCATATGTATGTTTTTTGCGCATTGTTTCTTAAAAGATTTTCGTTCAAGGTTCTGTCGAATAATTTGTAAACATATCTGTTTGAGCCGAAAATGTGGCCCTAACAAATAAAAGCACTCCGGATCAGAGTGGACAAAAGAGTAATTGTAATGACGTATATTTCACTCTCCCCATATTTTCAGTAATAGAGTCTTTCCATCAGGTGAAGTTTAGTGCCATTTGAAAGACAATATTTTTGGCGGCGGAATAAACATTCACCAGCGGAGGATACATGCAGGTTTATCTATGGCCAAGTGATAATGTTCACTAACTAGGTAGTAAAATTGACGTCAAGTAATATTGGAATTCTATCGCACTTTTGAAATATAAAAAAACTGTTATAATGCTTAATTTCAATTTTTTTTTAGATATTAGAATTAATTAAGATTAAATTTAGTTAATATGACAGATCTTATGCCTAGTTCATACAGTTTTAGTCACGCTGAAAACAACGGCAACTTCTACATCAGTAGTTTTGTAACAATGAGCTTACTTAGTATTTACATAGTTGACCAAATGACAATAGTAAATAATCTAAATAATATGAGGGCTCTGCGTATATGAAACCAACCCCTTAGTCACAGACAGAATATGAAACAAGGTCAATTGTTAAATTAATAAACATTGGTTTGAATTCAAAGTTTTCGTTTTTCTTGACTTGTGGCCAAACCAAACTTAAAGAAACCGTTCTATTTTACTATTTTCCCATAGCTGGAGTAAGGACAGATGTATTCAGGCCTTCTCAAGGGCATGAACACATAGCAGAACGTAAAGTGCCTTATCCAGAATTTGAATTTGGGTTACCGATTCCATTTTAAACGCTGATAAACGTAACACCACTCTATATTTTTTCAGGGTCCAACTGCCGTTCTTGATGAGTGGATGTTATTCTGCTGGCTGCGTGATCGCGGTGAGGAAAATTTCTTCAGGGCATTACCGGCTTTGCAGGGTTGAATTCATGGCTTGGTGCCGGAAGCTCTTCAATAAATGATTGGGGGGTCAAGAAGTTTTGTGACGGTGTGCATGTCTCGATTTGTGTGCAACTGTTAATTTACTTTATGTCAGATTCGACCTGGAGGGAGCCTGGATGAATATCACGCGCTCCTCTTCCTAAGATGATGATGATGATAATGATGATGATGAAAATCTTCGTCATCATTATCCGCGTGTGCTCAGTATACAGATCCCTTTGTGAATGGATATTTTTGCTGGTCGGTTAAGACGTGTGTCCACGTGTAGAAGTCCATAGGAAAACCTTGTTTTATAGTTGATTCTTTCTTTTACAGTAATGGTCAGCATGTGTTGCTGGTTTTTCTGGAGTGGTTGGTGCGAAGAGATGCAAATGAACTTAAAGCTGCAGTTTGGTTTTGTACTACTTCTAGGACTTTCTCAAAGCATCTAGCAGCATCCTTATGTAGTTTCCAAATACCCTTTTCTCCGAGTATTTCGTTAAATTCATATCAGTGCAATCTTAAGATTGTAGAGACAAGCGTACAGCTTGGAAAAATTCTCGGTAATTTTATTTCAGAAGAAGCAAAGTAGTTATGTAATAAAAGACAAAATAATTCAATTTTCTATTCTTTAGAAAATTAATTTCGGTGCAATTAAAGCTTATTACGAAGAAGATACTATTGTTTTAACCAACTATTAATAAATGAAAAATAAAAACCAAAATAAACAAAGCAAATAAACAAACAAAATATCCCAAAACAAGTAAAATAAACCTAATGTCAAACCCCCCCAAAAAAACTGATATATTTTTATGGGAGAAAAACTTTGACACGGTACGCCATCCATGCTATTTTCTGAGCACATAACTGGGAAGCAAAGGAGACAAGAGTCTTATCCTAGCATCAGTGCAAAAGGTAGCATCTCATATTCACAGACGATGATAATCGAATTGCCAAGGGAGGTAATTAGCCTATTGTAGAATCTACTTGAGACTTCATCGGGAAAATGTCGAGCGAGAACTGGGTCAACTTTCCACGTAGTAAAATCACTCTTCGTAAGAGGAGAAATCGTGCTCTTGCATACCATCTCATGTGACAGTTCATTTTCTATTTTAGTCGCGTTCGTTTGTGGGTGTCTCTGAACGGGAAATCGTGAAAATAGGTATCGGAAGTAGTCAGTTATCTATTGCTGATTGTCAGGATTTTCTCTCATATTTATTATTTATACGCTAACAGTCAATACTAGTAGAAAACGAAAGGAAAACAGAAGAAAGAAAATAACTTTGTCTAAAGGAAAGCGAATTAAGTTTTGCCTGCAAATAATTGAATTTTTTCTTGCGGGTCAGATGTACTAAGTATCAATTTGTTAAAGGGGTTTAACAGAATAAATGAACTTGCTGTTCTTTCTCTGTATCTTAAATCAATAGTGTGTAGAAGAAATTGATTTTAACGGTAGTGTCTGAAGTCAATATAATGCTGACATTTAATTGTAGACAAGAAGACTGACGTAATTTTTATAAGAATATCTTTGACGATTCCCCGAGAAAAACGGATTGAATGATTGGAAAAATAAATCCATGAACATTCAATATCAGCCGTAAATGTGTGTGTGTGTGTGTGTGTGTGTGTTTTTGCATGTCGGTGCACATAAATTCAAACATATATGTTGACTGACTGATAGATTGATTGATTGATTCTAGCAAGCATTTCAACTCATTTACGGTGATAGTAAAATGTTATTCGATGAAGTGACACCGCCGGCTAATGGATATGTATATCTGCACGCACACATACATTTGCTAACAAAATATGGCCATATAACACGCATATATAATAAATATAAGCGGCCATTATCAGCAGAGTTCTACCAGTCCAGAGTAGTCGTGGTGTCTGAATAGCCTTGACTTGCAATACGAGACCAGGACACACTTCGGCCGGCTGTGTTCACTGGTAGGCAGATCAAGTCGGGCGTGTCTCAGATTTTGTGGCAGTCTGTCTACCTGAAGAAGATGCCCTAGAGGCCCAGTATCCGCGTATTGCAGCTGATACCGGTGTCCGTAAGCCTCATGGGGTTGTCCCCCAGGCTCTAGCCCTCCCCGAAAGAGCTAGGTTTATCGCTCGTCGCCTGACACGCCTCTTTTTAAGGGACTGCCAACGGGCCAAAAAACATTTTTGAACCTCGGGGAGCGGACTGCAGTCCTGCTCCTGCTAACCACAATAAAAGGGGCCTTGTGCTTAACTCGCACGAACGTGGAGGGCCCGACAAAGAAAAGTCAAAAATAGTACTCAAGTGGACACCATGACTTACTAACCACTAACGTACCAGTCTTACTAAAACCAACACTGCCGACCCCAGCCAACCCAACACTGATTTAGGATTATTTTATATCTAGATTAGGGAATCGTGTTCGAATTACATTTGTATATCAATTTTTGTGTATTGGTTTCTTAAGAAATTTCTTTGCCCGCAGTCTTTATCGAATATGAATAATATTTCAAAAGGGTCTCTTTGTGTCTGTGTGGACTTGGGAGAATAGGTCATCATCATCATCATCATCATGTCGTGCCGCTAGCACGGATATCCCTGATCCTCTCTCGCCACTTCTCCCTATCATTCATAGTCTCTGGCAGGTCTTCAGGGCTACATCCCGTATCTTCACATTGCTGCTGTATGTATGTTCGAGCTAGTCGTCCTGCTTTTGCTTGGCCATATGCGGGGGTCCATAGTAGTACATCCCTTTTGAGCTCGCCCTTGCTTCTCCAGCAGTGTCCTGCATGTCTGGTTCGTCTAAATTAGATAGTTTTCGTGATGGAAGGCATGTGGCCGTATAGTTGGTGCCTTGTTGGGTGTTGCCGCCAGGACTTGTTCAATATTGCTCGCAGCATTCTTGTGTAATTGCCGTGTAGCTTCTTCTCCAGCCGTTTAGTTAGCGTCCAAGTAGTGCATCCATATAGCAGTATCGATACGACCGCTGCCGGAAGAAACTGCGTTTCTCCAGTACTGGATCCTCATCACCAGATGCAGTTTAGTGTCATTGTCATGACAATAATTTTTGGGCTTAAAGATATACTATTCTGAAGAAGATTCAGTTATCGTATGCTAAGTTTTGCTGATAGCTCTGTCAAACGTATATGTGTTTTAATCTAGCGATATTAATATAGGGAGATATACTGTAAACTACGACCATAAGTTTATAAAAAAATAATTTTCTTTTAAATCATGGAAACACAAGTTGCTTATGTTAAATGAAATATTATCCAATAAAAGATTGTTATTTGATATTATTTTTGCTAAAATCAACATCATTGAAACTATTACAAAATATGAACATATATTAATCAAAAACTACATACACCATTTATATTTGATGAGGCTCGCTTAATGTAAAGGTTATCGTCCTAAGTTGTAGATTCGATAACCAGAGTTCGAGTGCTGGATGAGGCAAAATATATTTGAAAAAACATGGACTTATCTCTTCTCCTTAACTAACTATCAGTAAATAGTAGGACAGAGTGGGTTCTACATCTATTGAAAGGCCACCATAGGAGAAGGAAAAATACTCACAATTTAATCAAGAGTAATCTGCTTGAAATAGATATTGTTTCATCCTCTCAATGCAGAAATTTATATGATTTTACTTTTGATCACAACGTTTCTGCAGTTTTAGTTTTGATCATAGACTATCTATTTTATGGGAAATAAATGATATCTGTTTTTATTCCACAATTTTTCTTAAAAATTAATGAAATACATGTAATGTTTGTTTTGAGAAAACTAATATTTATTTTTAAATAAAGTAAGTAAAGTTGGCGACCTAAGCTGAGGGTGACCCAAAGGCTCCCTTTTCAATAGTTACAAAACCAAGGTGTAGGGGAGGGAGCTACTCGATTCCCTGGATTGCTCCACTTTGCCTTTGATCCTTTCTTTATAATACTGAGTGTTAAGCAAGGCAGCATCAAGTACCATTTTTTGAGTTTTTAGTATGACTCAACAAGCGATTGAACCCGGTCTCCCGGAGCATTGGCGGACACTTTTTTTAATTAAAAGATTTTAATGATGTATTTATTCATGAGCGACAGTGTATAACGCATCATATGATAAGGCCCATTTCCAAGTTCTATTGTGTTATTTTCTTTTCTTGATTCTTTTAGAAGTTCTATGGTGTTTTTATTTATTGAATTTGCTCATTAGGCATTGAAGAAAAGGGGACATCATTTTCATATATTTATACACATTCACATTCAATCTTAAGTATATTCTTTTACTAGTCACTTCATGCAGTAAATACATACTTAGAAAGACGTGCTAAAAGAAAACAAAAATACGATAAGATGTTTGGTTGAATAATACTTCATTCACTGAATATCCGTCGCAACTTGCTTGAAGTGACAATCTCATACAGAAAAATACATTCTGTGTTCCCCAGAGGGAATCATCGGAGACATCACGCGGTTATTACATTCATGTTTTCATTGTGACAACTTTGGTCAAACTCCAATATGTGTTTCTATTACACGCGACACCACATCTCTCTTTTTCTGTCCTTCCCCCCACTCTCTCTCTCTACATATATATATATGTATATATATATATTATTTCTCTTCAAAAAGTTCTTAGCCCCTCAAAAAAAAATTGCATAGCTGGATTATTTGTTGTGACAGCATAGAATAACTACTTACAAAACGAGAAAACTAATTCAAATTTTTCTACTTTAATAAGAAGTGGTGGTCTGTTGCCCCCACCCCACCAAGTCTTCAGCTATGCTCTTTATGTTTTTGCTAGGATTAATACTTTTTGAATAAACATCGTATATATATATATATATATATAAATATATATATATATATATATACACTCAAACACACACACACACACACACACACACACACACACATATATATATATATGGCAGCACGGATTTTCCAGATTCTCTCTCTTTCACTCTCTCTCTCTCTCTCTCTCTCTCTCTCTCTCTCTCTCTCTCTCACTCTCTATCGATCTCTCTCGCCTTACGTCTCGATCATCCATCACACTTCCGGCAGGTTCTCTAGACTCTATCTTGTTTCCGTACAGAGCTTTTGTAGATATGTTTTAGATGGTCGTCCGACGCTTGCACATCCTTGTGAAGATGTCCATTGAAGAACGTCGCTTTTGAGTTCGTCCTTACTTCTCCTGCAGTGTCCCACATATCTTGACGTCTATTTGGGTGTTTTAGAAGTGCGAGATAGCTGGCCGTACAGTTGCTGCTTTGAGGGCTGTTGCCTCCTGGATTTGTTCAATATGACTAATAGCATTCGTGTGCAATTCGCGTCTAGCTTTTTCTCTATACGCTTAGTTAAAGTCTATGTTGTGCATCCATATAGTAGAATTGACAAAGCCACTAAATAATGAACATTTATGTTGAAGTATTTCTTTATTATATGTTTAGTTTTAAAAAATAGAATGTATGCATGAATTTTTCGATAAGTTGTTCTTCAAGAGCAAAGCAATCAGATCAGATAGATGTAAAATAAGAATAAGTAGTCATTTTTCGAGTGTTTTTACTTTTATTTGGAACCATTTTCAAGAATGTTACTGTATCATTTGATATAATTTTAAAACGATCAAATTTAATTATCTAAAGGTCAATAAAGAAAGATCTAAACTAGCTTTTTAACGAAGTTGGGATCTAGTTTCACGATTTAAACGAAGTAGTGCTGGTCAATGAGGTGGCAGATTCTACAACAACTGTATGTGAAACGGTGGAATTCTAACACTTAACTAGTCTGTCTTGTCCGAAGATGATCTTATAGAGTTGTTTATTTATCTATTTTATGAATAAGGTCCCGAATATTTTGATACGTTTTTTGTATAACATATCCAAATGGTTTCGAAAAGTACTTGGAGAATTGGAGTCAAAATAGTGTTTTATTTGTTGAGATGATTTCCTCATCAAATTGGTGAAATGGTTGATGGGGCGTCTAGATATGTTATTTGACGGTTGTTTGATATTGTAATTCAGCGGTTGTTCAGAGTAATACAGATATTATTGAAACTGATTTGAAAAAACTCTTGAAAGCTTCAATAGTTCAAACCATTGCAACATTCATTCCATCCAGATTTACGTTCGTTGAAGGTAAAGGGTAATATAAAAAAATTATTACATTCATCCTTACTTTTGCTTTTGTAATCACACACACACACACACACACACACACACACACACACACACACACACATATATATATATATATATATATATATATATATATTTATATTTATATATATATATATATTTGTCCGCTCACTTTTTTGTAATTATCATTTACTTAGTAAGTAATTTTCTTATATATATATATATATATATATATATATATATATATATATATATATATATATATATATATATATATACATATATACACACACACACACACACACACACACACACACACACACACACATATATATATATATATATATATATATGATTAATTTGTAATACATTTCTCATTATATATATATATATATATATATATATATATATATATATATATATATATATATATATATATATATGTGTGTGTCTAATGAGTTGGGTGTTTTCCATACCAACGACTCAAAAAATAATACTCGATACCGCTCTGCTTAACTCTCAACATTATATGGTATGGATCATGGGTAAAATGGAGCAATCCTGGGAACGGAGAGGCACCTTCCACTACTCCTTGGTGTTGTAGCTCTGGCAAAGGGAGCCTTCGGGTCACCATCGACTATAGTCACCAACTTTACTTTTTTTATATTTCATTATCCTCATCATCCTCATCAAGGAATGCTGACAGCATGGATTCCCTTGAATCTCGTTTCAATTCTTGCCCGAGCTTTTTTTGGTCAAATGCATTCATACATACTCACATATATGTATATGTATATATATATATATGTATATCATCATCTTCATCATCACCATCATCATCATCACCATCATCATCATCATCATCATCAATGTGAGCTGGTATAAAGGATTTTCTAGAATATCTTTCGCCATTCTTCACTATCGGCCATCGGTCTTAGAAAGCAATCTAGACAGTATTCCGTATCTGCAAATAGCTGATGAATGTATTGTTTTGCTAGACGGCAAACTTTTGTGTTTCACTGCACCGGTATCCATAAGAGAAAGCCACTAACGATTTTGTCTATATTTCTCCAGCCATATTCAATATGTATTGCTCGTTTTATGTGCACGTTTTGTGTGATAGGAGATAAGTGACGTGATAACTGCTGTTTTTTAGGTTGCTGCTCACAGAACTTGTTTAAAACCTCAATCAATATCATTGTATAGTTCCAATCAAGCATTTCTCCAAGTGATGCAACCATACTGCCGCACTGAAACGGTTATCGCTAGTTAGATTTCCTCTTTTATTCATATTGCCCAGTCGGCTGGGGCTGTAGAATACAGCAATTGTTTCTCTGCAGAAGGGTAAGACTCCCTCAACGAGCGTCCTGGATATGATACTAAATAATTTGATGATGAGGTTCCAGGAATTATGGAGCTTTGGGGAATTTGGACTAACCCTTCAATGCTTTAGCTTCCAGTGTGTGGTAATATCTGATAGAGTCCTATCTATGAGGCAAATAGAACTAAGCAGTGTACTTATGCTAAACTGAATTTTTGAAAGATATTTTTTTTTAAATTTAGAATGTGTACTTATGCAAAATGAACTGTTTGAAACTGATTAAATGTTTAAAAATTGATTTAGAATTAATGACTTACAATGGTTGGTGGGCCATAAACCGAAACCAAGGAGGTGCCCGTGGTGTAATGGTTATCGTTGCAGGAATTGGACACGGCGACACGAGTTCAAATCCTGGACTGATTGCATTTACATAGCACTAATACCCTTGGAAAAGGTATGAAGCAAATTATTCCCCCTCCAGCTATGGGTAAATAGTAGGGCAGATTAGGTTCTTCAGCCTTGGTGAGGCAACTAGTCAAGGAGAAGGAAAACTCCAAATTCAAACCTGTTAAACTCCGCTTAAAAACCTGTTAAACTCCGATTAAAAAATCTTGTGTCATATCCTGCCCGAGCGGAGGGGTTGGGTAAATATGATAAACCGAAACCAAAATGAATATTTTATTCATCAAAGAGATCAGATTTCTATTACGTCGTTAACCTATTAATAATGCGCTTCATAAAAGTATTTAACATCAATATACTTACAATTATTTTTTAATGATACAATTTCATCAACAAATTTCATCTTCATGTTTATATGCATGTGCAAATAAATCGCATACAATATACTATTCAAAGGTGGTAAGAAAAATTATTCCCTTTCATAGATATTTGTTTTCTTTTTAGTCAAGGGTAGCAGATGATTTTCATAGTACATTGTTTGACATCGTATCGCTTAAAATCTTTCGTACAATAAAATGGCTGTCATCAACGATACGTTTTCTAATTACTCACAATTTCTTTTTGTGTTTTCACTTCGGAGCCTTTGTATGAATATAACTCTCGAAAAGCTCAAAGGATTGAGGTGGGTGCAAAGAAAGGAAGCACATTATTATTGTATTTTATTTTTAAAAAAAAGCATTTATGGGCGATACAATATAATAGTTTTAAATATTTTGATTATTCCGCCTTAACATTTTATGATTATGTTCGCACAAAGAAATGGTCTTTTAAATTGATGAATTAATGTTGTATTGATAAATACAGTTTTGCTGATTAGTTCTTATGCCTATATATTGTTGAATCATTTCTTTCGTAACTTCTGCAT
Source organism: Sepioteuthis lessoniana (assembly GCA_963585895.1). Taxonomy (NCBI): domain Eukaryota; kingdom Metazoa; phylum Mollusca; class Cephalopoda; order Myopsida; family Loliginidae; genus Sepioteuthis; species Sepioteuthis lessoniana. Next base: position 103,296,924 of record OY757905.1, on the reverse strand, counting down.
TGTGTTCATGATCTTTTAGGATAAAAAACATTATCATCCCGTTTACATGTATTCAGAGATAAGAGTTAAAGACGACGAGAAGATCAGAAAATTCGAGTTGTTTTTCATTTAAAGCAAATGATGATAAAACGTCTGTCATTTTCTATGTTTAATGGAAACATAAATCATTTCATAAAGAATATTCAGCATCACATATCTATCTATCTATCTATCTATCTATCTATCTATCAGCGTATCGGGGGTGGGGGGTGAATGTGAGTGTTCTTTACTGTTAATCCAATAAAAAATGCTACTTCTCTATCCTCTCGTTCGATTTATATCTATCCTTGCCTATTAGCACATCTATCTAATGTGTAACTAATCGTAAGAATATTTCAGACTGACGGTTAGAAATAAAATTATACTACATGCAGAACATTTGTAACTCCCCCCCCCCGTACAGATATAAAACCAACATTTTCATTTCTTCTCTCTCTCTATCTCTCTCTCGACTCTCTCTTCACACACACACACACACACACACACACACACACACACACATATATATATATATATGAACTAAAATGTAAAGTTATTTAACCAACCCCCTGACTGGGACAATCTCATTACTGGCAGTTTCAAATCTGCAAAAAAAGGGATGAAAAATGTGAAAAATTACTCAATATTCCTCGTTTGAGGTAAAAAAAAAAAATGTCTGCAGAGAAACAGGAAAAAAAGAGTGAAGGTGGAAAGAAATTTGGAGTTTGGAATAAGCTGAATACCAACCTCTTCAAAGGGATTAAACCCCTATCCTTATCCTAAAAATATCTAGCCCTGTTCATTCGGGTTTAGAACATACAAACTTTTAATCTCTGCAGAGGGGTAAGACTTCTTAAAAGGATTTTTCTCTCCGTTCTTTTCTTCTGGATTTGATTTTTTTAACGTGTTTATCATACACATTATATTTCACTTCATTTTTGGAAGGAATTCTCTTCACTCGATAAACTTCTACTCATGCTGCCATTCTTTAGTCTCCACGCAGGATTTGTAGTACATTTTACATATTCCACCTACAGTTATGGAACTGATTTATTACTTATTTATGACAACATTCTTATTAGTGGATAGTAGGATTAGAATCTTTGATTTTGAATCATTAGATTTCAAAATGATGAACCACTTTACTTAAAGCATTGATTTTATTATGTATGAAGAGGATATAGTTAACATAGATGAAGATATCTATTTATTTTTTTGAATTTTCATGTCCTGGGTGTCCAACAAAGAAATCAGTTCTAGTATTCATTCATTTAAATACCCGCTGCAGTATCTATTTTCGAATGGTTTTCTTCTACTTTCTCCGGTATTCTTTTCTTATATCTTTCTTTCGTTCATTTGTTAAATACGGTTCGGTTTTAATATTATCAAGTAACTACAAGTTCTAGTCTGATAGTATCTGCTCCTAATTCTGCTAGGTATTTTAGTAAGTAAAATAAAAAAAAAACAACTGACAACAGAAAGTAGGCAAAGTGAACCAAGGCGAGTGGATAGACTCGTGACATGAGGAAGCCACCTCAAAGAGAATTACATTATATATATATATATATATATATATATATATATATATATATATATATATATATATATGGTCATTCACAGACAGACTCTTTCCTTGTATCACAACTTGCTAGTGTGGCTAGACAGAGAGGACGCAACAAGCGGGGATCGAAAACCTCCTAACGTTATGCTAGACATGGCATCTTACCACTTGGTCATTTCTGTCGCATACGTCAGCTCAGGAATTATAATGCATATGTATTATCTTTCATTTGTTTACATTTTGCGTTCTCAGATAACAGAGTGCTCAATCCGTTAGAAGAGCTTTGCATTACGCCGGTGGCAGCCGTTATTTTATGTGATAAAGTGCTCAACACCCGGGAGGGGAGCGTGTATATATATATATATATATATATATATATATATATATATATATATATATATATATATGTGTGTGTGTGTGTGTGTGTGTGTGTGTGTGTGTGTGTGTGTGTGTGAGTGTGTGTGTGTGTGTGTGTGTTAGAATTATATCTCAAACTAATTTTCGGCTGCCGCTCACATAATGCAAAGCTCTTAAACGAATTAGGCATTCTGGTATCCGGTAAGGTATAAAATATAAACAAATGAACGCTGCTGCTGCTGTTGCTACATAATACCTTATAATTTTCTTCCCGACGTGGTACGCTTGTTGGCCGTGCGGTCTGATTCTAAGTCTAACGTAAAGTTAGGCGGGTTTCGATCCCAGGTTCAAACGTCCTACGTGTCTAGCCACACAGAATAATTGTGATACAACGAAACAATCTGTCTGTGGATGATAATATATACATATATACATATATATATATATATATAGTTTGAGATATAATTCTAACATTTTTTATTCACGAAGTATTTTCAATATGGGATTATTTTAGAAATATATTCAATAAAATATTCTTCGATTATAAAGATCATGTTTAATTAGGATTTCTCAAAAGATCTTTAAACTATTAAGACTGTATATGTTTATATTTATATATTTATTGCATTTGTAAACTTAATGTGTACAAATGACAGTGTGTAAGTCTGAGAGCAAATATATTTACAGTGTGCTTGAAAAATAAATCTGACCACTCTGTTCTTTGTTTGTTTTTTATTTTTTGGTTTTGCGTAACACTCTCTACGTGCCAACTTCTTTTTATTTCACTCAAAAGAATTGCTTCCAGATTCCGATAACTCCCAAAAGACCGTCTTTCACATCTCGTGAAGAGAGAATAAAAACATGACAGTCACAGTAACTTGCAGGCTAAAGTCAACTCTGTGTTCATAATCCTGTCTAAGCTTTATTGGCATTGAGTTTGTACAGAGATACAAATGTTCTGCTTGGGAGGTTTCACCATCACTACATCGCCTTTGTTTATAAAGACATGATTTAGAGATAATACACTATGGAGTACATGAATAGCAATTTGAGATGCGTTAAAAAACTGTAGTTGATATAGGATTACGATTTGTACGTTTTAATTTTATGGCCGGTAGTTCTTATTGAATAATGGTTATGCGTTTAATTTTGCTCAACCCCCACATTTAACGAGAAGGATACAGCACAAAGTTGATTTTTAAGCGGAGTATTACTGATTTTCTTACTTTTAGACCGGTTGCCATACCAAGGTTAAAGAGACTTGTCTGCCCAACTATTTACCCATAGCAAAAGCGAGAATTCGGAATTCAAAAATGTTCCAGTTTATAATCGTTGTTTGAAATGTAAACAACCGCGTAGATATTAGTTAGAAAAATGCGTTATTTTTCACGCATGTGTATATTTTGTTCCGTGGCACCCTTCAACGATGCAAAATACCAGCGCTGATTGTCTTACCAAAATGAGAAACAGGAGAGGTAGATGCCCTGTAAAAAGTATATATTACATTTAAGTCTCTCATCTCAAAAGAATATCATCATCAAACTAAATACCAGCTCTATACAAGAAATTATTTGACTCACTGTCTATTTCTCTCATCATCTGTCCCTATCCTCCACTTGACGGCATCTATTAACCACATTGAGCTGATCAATGTGTCTTTGCTAGTCTGCCAACGTTGGTGTGTCTATGTTCATATATCTTAGATATTTTGTTTGATGGGTATTATGAGACCGTAAAACTACTATTTTGTGGAGAGCTGTTTCCAATATTTGTTTACAAAAATAGGCAGCATCCCCGTATTCTTTCCATCTTGTTTTTTTCTTTTCGCATTTTGTTAAAGTCCAAGTTGCCCAGTTACACAGTTGTACAGTTTGAAATGGTTAGATATTGGAAAAATTACCATTTTAGTTCATCACAAATTTCAAGTTGGACGATAGCCAGTCAATAGAAGTCTTTGTTCCACCTATGTTTATATTGACGTCAGTTTCAGCAAATGAGATATTGCAAACAAACTGTTCTGTTTTCAGAAGTTTGACATTTCATGAAGACATGGTGTGACCTTGATAAAAACATATAAACACTGCTTTACCTGATCTGAGTCCACTGCCTCTTGCTGCTTGTTCAAAGCTATGCAGCAGATACTAGTCTTGAGAATTTCACTATTTCTTGCGGTGTGTTATACAATCAAACCAAATGCTATTTACGATTATTTGCGATTATTTGGTAGTAAAAGCTACAAAATTGAAATTCTGTTACAATCTAGGAATATGTAGATGCGGCCCCCCAAATACATACTTATATATATATATATATATATATATATATATATATATATATATATATATATATATATATAATCTCAAGTGTATATATATATATATATATATATATATATATAATTTCATGATGTCTTCTTTTTGAATATAGAGTTACAATGCCATATAATTTGTAAACAGATATCTTAATGATATTGGTATTAGTTTTATAATGTTCCTATGGAAATAATAAAAATCCAGTTATCTTTGGTTCAGAAGAAAACTTTTTTTTATTTAAAAAGAAAGTATGAAGTTCTTATTTATGAGTCATGCTCCATATATCATATACAATATCGTAATCAATATCACTCATCAATAAGTACAGTCTATGATTTTTTTTCATAAAAAGTTAATTACGCATAATCCATTTAGCGTAGAACGGTATTAATCTTACACAGCATGAAAATATTAGTCTCTGTAAATGCTTCGATCTTTACAGAGAGCACTTCTAATGTGCAGAGAAGTATACATTGACCTTAAGAAAGGCATGAATCCATCTCTTCTCACCTCAGCTAAAGGGAAATAGTAAGGCAGGCAATTTTCTGTAACGTTGGTACAGCAACTAGTCGTAGAGAAGAACAGTTCTGATTTAAACCAACTTAGGTCGCTTCCTTGCCATGGCGGAAGGGGTTTGGTAAAAATGAGCCACGCTTACCGTAATGATAACTGTAATAGGAAATGGTATCATCGACCCGAGTTCAAATACGGTTCGAGTTTATTTACGTTTCACTTCGCTCTAATGCGCTTGCTAAAGGCAAAAATCAATCTTACCTCTCAACAACTATGGATGAATAGTAGGGTATACCAATTCTTTTAGCCTCTATTAGGCTACCAATCTAGCAAAAGGACATATTTGAATTCCAACAATATTTGCTCCACTTGAAAATCTACCAAGAGGCACATACAATATTCATTAAATAAGTTCCCAGACTTTATTCGAATGGGCACTTTTATTTATAATACACCCATGAAACTCTAATCCCCTTCGAAGAATTCTCATTCAGCTGCAATGCACGTGTTTTACCGTTCCAACAACTAATGGAAGGTACCGTGGAAGTCCTCTTGTGTGAATGTGTCACTAACCTTCATCACAGCCTCTTTCATCTCCTCAATTGTCTCGTAACCACAGCCTCTAAGTTTTTCCTTGAGCTTAGGGAATAACAAAAAGTCACAGGGAGCAAGGTCTGGACTATAGGGAGGGTGAGCAACTGTCTTGATGCCCAACTTAGTCAAATAGTCTGTGACAAGGATGGAGTTGTGGACTGTTGCATTGTCTTGGTAGAAATGCCACTGACCCGATTTGAAGAGTGCTGGCCTTTTCCGACAGAATCTCTTACTGAACTCCTTTAAAACCTCAACATAGTATTCCTTGTTGACTGTGGGAACCCAGTGCATGTAGATCATGCTAATGCCGTCAAAAAAAAGAGATCATCAAAATTTTGTGGGTAGATTTGCTCTGTCTGGCCTTCTTGGGTCTGGGAGAGCCAGCATGTTTCCACTGGGAACTCTGTCTCTTGCTCTCTGAGTCAGATCTGTAGATCCAGCTTTCATCGCAGGTCACCAGAGCATCAAGAACTGTAGGATCTGAATTGATCAGCTGGACCATCTCCCTGCTGTCATGACAACGTCTTTATTTCTGATCTTCCCTGAGCGCCCTTGGGACAAACTTCGCGCAAATCTTCTGCATCTTCAGTTCCTGGTGGATAATTGTGAGTACAGTTCCCACACTGACATCAAACTGTGCACTTATTGTCTCTATAGACACACGACAGTCCGTATCCATTTAATTCTTTATTTGGCCAATCAACTCTGGTGTATTGACTTCCGTATTCTTCCCATACCTCTCATCATCCCTTAAAGACTCCCTGCCTTCCTTGAATCTCTTATGCCACTCAAAAACTGATGCTCAATTCATGCAAGATGCTCCAAAAGCAGTCTGAAGCATTCCATACGTTTCTGTCGCATTTCTTCCCAGTTTAAAACATAATTTTATTGTATATCGTTCTTCTGAAGTGTCCTCACATCCAGATTGCACTTTTGAAATTCAGGAGCTGTGACAATCAGGCTTTAGTAGGGTGTCTTCTAATTCCAGCTGTAGCTGTTTATTTGAATTTAAAATCATAAAAATTGATCAGTCATCTCATAATATGTATAGCAATAACATACTGAATTTTCAAGAGTCTACAACCATTTTAAATGCCTGTACCAAAAAAGTCTGAAACTTATTTAATTCACCTCGTGTATATAAAAGTAAAGTAAAGTTAGCGACCGTAGTCGAGTGCTGTCCGAAGACTCCCTTTTCAATAGCTAGTACATCAAGGTGAAGGAGAAGGCGCTATTCCTTTCCCTGGATTTCTCTACTTTACCGTTAATACGTACCTTATAATGCTGTGGGTTAATAAGGAGGTATCAAGTACCATTTTTGGAGTCTTTGGTATAACTCGATCTGGGATTGAACCCTGATTTCTCGGTTCATTGGTGAACACTTTACCAACTAGGCAATGTATTCTTCCATTTACTTCACACAGACATATAAAATTAGATACTTACATTCATACATACTTGCCGACTTACATACATATCCATCTAGTCAATTCTTCTACTTCGATCATGGTCTTGTTTTGATTTGGAACTAGTAAAATAAATAAACGATTTAATAAATAAATACTAAAAAATACAGCTATCTTTCTCCTTGTTACACTGGTCTCAGGTATATTATTGGCCTTTTCCATGCTTCCGTGAGTATACCCTCTTATTAAACTAATCGTATGTTCCATACAACAGCCAAAGGAATTATCGTCTTAATGCTAAGCATTTTACTCTGACGATCACGTGATAATTTCCTTTGATTATACTCGTAGCCGGGCACAACTAAGATCATGACTAACCGGGAATAATTATTTGGCACAAATTCAGACTAATGCCATTCCTGGCAACACCTACATCATTTCACGCTAAACTTACCGATTCAGGGTCAATCCTTGATGTCTGAAACGCACCCAAAATAGAAATACCAATGGGCCTAAGCTAAGTGTAAGCACCATTAATCTGTATCCGGATTAAAATTGAGCTGGTGTCAAACCAGCCAATATTAGAGTGGGGACAGAGTTAAGAATAATGTTGTCGGTAAACAGATAATAACAAGCATATTCTTGGAAGTTTATCATATTTCATTTCTTAATAAAACGATACGAAATTGGAGTAGAGTTGATATAATTATGTTTGCTTATGAATACCCGAATATGAAAGAGTTAATGCAGTTAGAATTAATACACAGTTAAAAAGATGAAATATAATCTCACTATTTGAAGTCTCACATTAATGTACGATCATCAGGCGAGTTATAAAGAATACGTAGTCCGGAAAAACAGCCCTCAACTTTTCAAGATATTCGGATAATTTTGGGCTGAAATTGATATATTTTTGTCCAGAAAGTAATTAAATTTGCGTTTCCGCTGGAGCTCTTTACGTCTTCAGGAAGATGTCTGGAACTGTTTAAAAAGATATTGATGAATCAGGGCTCATTGAAATAAATGTCAATGCAGTTTGATTTTTTTTTATATATAACATGCTTTAGTGTATTTTTGAAGTCCAGGGCATCACTCGGTTTTCCTGTTTATATATATATATATATATATATATATATATATATATATATATATATATATATATATAAATATATATATATATATATATATATATATATATGTGTGTGTGTGTGTGTGTGTGTGTGAGTGTGTGTGTGTGTGTGTGTGTGTGTGTGTGTGTTTATATATATATATATATATTTGCCAATAATCCACTCCCACTCCTCAATAATAAGCTGAGGGGGGCAAACTCTTTTGAAAATGCTTGGTCTAAGTTAAAAATGGTTGAATACATTAAAAACTGATGTCACGTTAGGAACTCTTGCTTTATTCGGTCAACTATGGGTTTCACGCGGATCATTATTCAGTAGGATAGATGGTATTGGTAGCTATGCTACATATGCTATTGGTTTGGTTTCTTTGTTTAATTGAGTATCAACCTTCGTGCGGTATTTAATGTCAGATAAATACTTGTAGAAGAAGAGCAGTGATATTTCTTAGCCCATAGCTTCGGTTGGGGATAAGTGGGATTACATTTCTAATGAGTGTTTTTTCTGAAAGTAAGCGTAAAAGCGCGACTAGAGTTCGAACTCTTTTACTTCGAGACCACAGTCCAGCATATTAGCCACTACATAGCGAGTATTACCTCCAATACTAATGGGGGACGAGCATGTATATATATATACATATATATATGGAGAGAGAGAGAGAGAGAGAGACACAGACAGACAGACAAAGACAGAGAGAATGGTAGAAGTCAGGGAGATATTATAATATTTCTTGTCATGAATCATGTTATATTTATAAATGGATTGCCATTTCGGCTGGGTTACGTGTTTGGGATTAGGCCTCTCGTCATGTTGGTAAGTTAAGAAAGCAGGAATAACGGTCGACTGAAGTCCTTTGGAATTTAGTAAATAGAAGAAAAAAGAGAAAGAAACTAGGAAATAAAGGAATAAAAAGGATATTTCATTGGAAATAAAAGCAAAAAAGAGAACAATATGAAAAGAAAGAGAAACTTACAAAAAACAAAAAAGAATGTTATATCACTGATGAAGGAGAGGAGAAAAAGCTATTGTGAGAAAGAAAAATAGAAAGAAGGAAAGTAAATGCATGGAAAAGAGAGGGAGAGATTGCGAGATAGAGAGAAAAAAGAGGAAGATATTAAAATTAGTGCAAGATACATCATTGTTTCCTCTCTTTCCCCCTTTTTTTAGTGATAACACAAAATATAATTTCTCATTAATCTATATGGAGATGAGTTTGTGTGACCAACACAAGGGAACGATTAAATAAATAAGTTGAATTTAGCCTAAGGAATCGATAATAGGAAATGCTATTGACAATTGCATCTTTTGAGGAAAATCAATAGCGATGAGTCTTTTCATGTCCCAGAACTTGATTTTTTTTTTTTTTACCAATCACTGCACACTGAAATTTTCTTTACCGGTGAGTGTGTGTTCCCACTCCATGAACAATCTGATAATCCATTTTGTAAAAATTTGATTGTTTAAAAACAGGATTCTCTCTACATATCACCGATTATTCTGTAATTTTCACATGGTTTGAAATTTTTAGCCATCAGAATGCAGATTAAGACCTCTGTTCAAGCCTGGGACACTCTGCCTGATTTGCCACTGTTTTGTATTACATCAAAATACATTTTTTGTAATAAACCAATTTGAAAAATGCAGTCTTTATATTTCTGAAAAATTTGGAAATAAATTGTATTTTGTTTTTTGATTTTTGAGAATATATATATATATATATATATATATATATATATATATATATATATATATATATATATATAAGTGCACAGATAACCTTTTGATTTATTAAATGTTTAAAAAGCATTTGATACATCAAAGCAGAAAAAATGATTGAAGGAGAGCCGAATAAAAACTAAAAGAAAATAGAATCGAACATTTTCATTTTTGCCTTATGACTCATAGTTCCAAATTTCTTATATAAAGCAGATGAGACAATAGTCAAGCAAAACTTTATCTAGAAAAATGGACAATAGGATAAATTATAAATTATAAAGGAAATTAAAAAGATTACATACCGTAAGATAAATTAATGTATTAGTCAAGGACACTGAAACAATTAAAGAATAAAAGGAGATAAAAAATTCCATTTTTTCTGAATATTTTTTATTGTCTGTAAAGTCAGTAAAGCCTTAGTGAAAGGACGAAATAAACCATGCTACATAGATGGAAGCGAGCCCAGATGATGGGGTTGTAGAATACACTGGTTGCAAAAAGGTAATACTTCCCGGGCAAAGGAGTGTTCCTGATATGATTCTAAAATATATGATAGTGAGGCTCGTGTCCTGCAGCTTCTGGGAGTGTGGAGTACTCCATCATTGCTATCACTCTCAAATCCACTCACACTCGGAATGGAAATAAATGTCAGGGTCTCATCCATAGATCAAATAAAACTCTTTAATCAGTTACTATACGGTTTATCAATTACTATACTCGGGGCCATCATATTGTGTGCAAACAATACATGTCAATACTTGAAACAATTCATCTGTGAACAACCAAATGAGCTCAGACTCGTTAAAAATGTTTACCTACAAAGTATAAACTTCAAAATTATATATAATACATATATAAACGTGATTTGGCATTAAATAAACATGAAGAGTTCCTATAAAATTAAGCTGAATAACCGAAGCTAACCCAAGATGGAAGCTTTCAAATTTAAATTTTCTTATAATTAACATTCTTTATTTGAGTAAGACTAAATTAAAAATAGACTGTGTAACAGAAGTTATTGAAAGACAGTGGGAAGAAATACCCTTTCAAAAAGAGTATAATGGAAAAGCCCAGCCGTTTCTGCATTTCTTAAGAGGTGTAAGATCCCTTCCACTCAACAAGTATTCAGAATATGACATTAAACGATGTGATGGTGAAGCTCTAGTCCTGGAGTACCCTTTCATTGCTTTCACTTTCTGGTCCACACTGACTCGGAGAGTTAATATTTGATAGGTCTCGTCGATGAACCAAATAGAACTGCTTTAAATGTTTCTACGCAAGAAACCATTAAAAAATTTTCAACGAAATGATTAATGTTAAATTGAATTATTCAAATTAGATAGAAATACTTGAAAGCGTTTAACAGTGTGCGAATAGAACTAACAATATCATGTTAAAATTATTGAACTGCATAAAAATGAGCATTTGCACATTAAATGTTACCGACAAATTAGTCACTTAAAATAATCAATCTATAAAAGAATTATGCTTTGAATAACTATAAACGGTTGAAAGACCGTTAAACCAAATAACTTAAACAAATCTAATGTATAGTAACAAATTTTATTAATCTTTCTTGCTGAATAATCATGAATACAACAATACTATAACTATATTCGAAAAAATTCAAATAAAACAACCTCAGAACTAAAGGAGTGGATGATTAAACATTGGCAGCAAACCTAATTAGGAGCTACATTTAATTAGCAAAAATTTAAATTTGTTGCAACATTTGCATAATAATTCCCTGTGTTGATTCTGTAATTGGTCAATGTAATGGAAGATCAAACTCTGGAGCTTCTCTAGGCACACATTACAGCGATATCCTCTTCTAATAAATGCTATTGAATATTTAACAACAGATCATCAATGTTAGGTGAATGAACTTCCTTGTCATACCACAAATATGAGGCCACCCTCAGCTTATATATATATATATATATATATATATATATATACATGGAAGAAAATAATGGACAATAATCCGACAATTTGTGAAGAAAAATTGACAAGTAATCCAAAGAGAAAGTAGGGCTTTATAGAGAAACAAAGTCAGTCGCCACTATAGCGTTTCGGTTCTGCTGAACCATCATCAGGACTGTGATGGGTTTTATTAGAGATGTTAAGTGTAGATGGATGTATAAAAAGTGTAAAAATATATAAAAATTTGGAAAAGTTGTACAACAAGAAAAGTTGGCTGTTTATGACAAGAAAAATTGGCCGTTTTATCAATGAATCAGCGTTCGTTTCTTTAAAATATGTCACCTGATATTAGAAACAGTGTGCATAATCCACGTTCCGTTAGTTCATCGGGAGATTTTGAATCATTCCTGGTTTTCGACGACATTCAAATCATATAAATCTGTTGTTGTTTTTTTAAATATTAATGTATATACCAAGGAAAATCCTAAAATATGAATATAAGCTTCAAGGCACAGACTTATGAAAATCCAAGAAAATGTTGAGATGAAAGAAAAACGTTGGACAATTAGGTAGGTGTGATTTTTCTTGTGTAAAGTTGGTTATAGAATTCTTCTTGTTTTTGAGAAGGTCTCTGTATCTGCGAATATATATATATATATATATATATATATATATATATATATAGACTAATACCTGTGGAGCCAGAACAAGAGTACCATGGTTTCGCCTCACAGGTTCATTAGGATAATTTAACCAAAGAAAGGTCATTACATATTATGGATTCAAAAGCTGCCAGAAAGAATGAAATTAGCATTAAAACAATATACCATTCTTTACGTAACCAGTAACCAAACTTTTTTTATGCCTACAAATATTAAGTATTTCCAACTTTTGTTTTAGTAATTTATTGGGATTATTGTAGGAAGCTATACGTTTTTCCTCCATGCATAAATTGCAATATATATTACCTTACATATAAACGGCATTTTCCCATCTCCCATTGTAATATAGAATCTTTACCAAGATTATGTTTAGCTTCGTACACATAATTTGATAATCTAGTTCTGTGTCTATATTTTGCGTGTGCAAAACAACTTCTCCGATTGTAATATATTTTTTGAAATGTCCTTGTGTAGAACCTTCATACACTTTTTTCTATCATTACTGCTAAAGTTACTATTTTACGTCGACGGTTATGTGCCTTCACCTTCAATATTATATGTTCATAAAAACATTTATCCTAAAGGGGGAAATTGATTTTATAGACACAATTGCATTTATGGGGCTCAATACGTTGATGATTCCTGAGTTTTTTAGAGTGTTACTTTTGTTAATTAAATTTGCCTCATTGAGCATACAACTACAGCTTAATTCAACGGTGTTCTTGTTAAATATTTTGTATAGGTCACTCGACAGAGGAATTTTTGTTTTTTATAATCTAAAGAATTCCGTCCCAATTTTATTAGCTACGGTCATACTGTAAAATATTTAACTGTCACCTTCGATATTTTTATGGTCCCACCTTATTCGTTGTTGTATGCTATAAAACTCAAAAGTATAATTTTTTTTAAATATTAGGTGGGTTTTTTTTTTTTAGTTTTAAACCCTTAGTGTTCTTGTATATCCTGTGATTTTGTGTGGGAATTGTTTGTAAGGAATAAATATACTTTCCGTCTCATATTTGAGATAAAAGATGCAATCTTTTTTGATAGCACTCATTTATACTGATGTTTATTAAGTTGTAGTATATTTTTAAAAGAATAAAGGTTATGCGTTTACTCCGTTACGTATGGATCATAAAAATTGCTCAATATACCTAAGTAGAGCAAAAACTATTTTATTTAATTTTTATACCGTTGATTGCGAATCTTATTCTTTCTAGCGCCCGTCTAATCACTATCATCTAGTTTGCTCCAACCCTTCTTGGGTCAGGTCTATCCTGATGATCCAGTTAGGTGAAACCTGAGTAGATTTCTTCTGACTGTAGGTATTCGTATTTCGCTTAATTTTCTGTATTATGCATTTTTGTTTTAACATAAATAATTCTTTCAGTGTTTTTCTTTTGATTAGGCATACGTTATTGGTTGATTATTTTTAAACAATCTTTTCTTTCTTATACGGATTTTTTTCCAGATATCAGTTTGTGTAATATTCTTTTATTTGCAAATTGTATCGTCTGGGTTTTTCTCAATATAAAATAGGTATAAAAATTGAATTAAAAATCATCATCATCTCGCACCCTCTGCACGGATATGCCTGACACTTTTCCCTCTACCATCCTCTATCGTCCATTGCTTCCGGCAGGTCTTCAGGACTACATTCTGTATCTGCATAGAGCTGCTGTATGTAGGTTCTAGCTGGTCGTTCCGCCTTTGCTCCTCCATGTAAAGGGGTCCACTGGAGTACATTACTTAAAAATACATAAATATAATGGTGGGATGATGGCAGTCATTGTCTTCATTTTAAAAGATGTTGCCCAGCTCTCAGTATATATATATATATATATATATAAATCATCCTACTGAGCCGTCGGCCAAGGGAGTAGGACACGCCGATTGCATCTCCGTATAACGTTATACTCACCCCCGACACAACCACGAATAACGGCGCGTAATGCTTTAGGATATGATCCTGGTGTCTGAGTAGACTGTAACCCGTAAGCTGTCTAAGAGGACTGATTTGTTCAATCATCTGATCATGTCAAGCCCTAGTAGCTAAATGATTAAGTGCTGACGGTATTCTGGAAATTATTCCTGTGACTTTTTATTTTAAACATACCAGAACTTAGTGGCTGAGGGTCAATCGCGTTGAGAAAACAAGCCTTTTACAGCTTTAATACATAGATTTAACACTTAGGACCCAAGTGAATACTGAAAACTTTGAATTTGCCGGGAATCAAAATCTCTCTCCTGATAGGAATATACTGATAGATGTGCTCTTAACCCAGGTGAATGAGCGTCTTCCTTGGAAAATCCTGAACACAATATTGACTTCATCTTGGGTCTCAGAACATTGAACCACCGAAAAAATAAATGATATGTATATGTTAAAAACAAACAAAATGACTAAACGAAAAGTCTCTCAATCCAAGATTTAATGCCCCAACGAGTGTCCTGTATATGACACTAAAAAGTCTGATGCTGAGGTTCCAGTAATGCTGGAGCTTTGGGGAATGCGGATTACCCTTTCATTGCTATCGCTCCCTGGTCAATTCTGGTTCGGTGAGGTACCATCAGATAGAGTCCTATCTATGGGTCAAATAGAATTAAACTATGTACTAATTCTAAACTTGATTGTTTGACATTGAAACAGTGCAATTATGCTAAACTGAATTGTTTGTAATTGAAATGTTGTTGACATTGAACCTGTGTAATCATGCTAAACTAAATTGTATAAAATAGAACTGTTTATTTGAATAAAAGTAGATTTTTCATTGATAACTTACAAAGGTTAATGTGCCATAAAAACAAACCAAACCAATATTTATAGTAATTAAATCACAAAACGAAACTCTTCAGGCTGAAATGCTTCCTATTTCCTTTGAAAGAATGATCTCCAGCAGAGTGAACCAATGACATTTGAAAAAAAAAAAAACACTTGAAGAGAGGAATAACAAAAAATATGCCAAAAAATGAAAATCAGCTGGATAACATTCCATAACTTTAAATGCAAAACTTACCCGTATGAAAGGCATAATATATCAAAAGGAGTTACTAAAAACAATATGTAATCATTAGCCACACCAGGCAATATAAAATCAGATTTAGGAAAGGAGTGTTTCACAGATATCAAAAGGATAAACATTAGAAGTTGTGTTAGAGAAATATAAATACTCGCATACTTTTGGATATTTAACAAACCCATTATTCCAAAGGAAGTAAACGTTGTATACTAACACAAAATAGTAAAAAATACATCCACGCAACCTCAACGAGCATTAAATGTTTGAAAAGTGGACACCACAAAGAATGATGCAAAAGACTTCCAACATGAAGAAGGTAAAGCCAGAAAAATCCAAACAACATCACGATAGAGTGTTTCAATGAAACCAATTGCTTTTACTTCAAAAAGAATTATCCCACATTTTCAAAAACTTAAAGGAGCAAAATAAAGGAGAAAAAATCATAGAGATAAAGTATAGAAGAAATTTAACATTTCTGGGATCAAGGAAAATATTTGAATGCTGTATGAAAAATAACACCTCTAATGCTGACAGAAGATGAGTCCATCATCATTCAACAGTAAAAACCATCTTGATAAATACCGAGCAATCATTAAAAAGAAAAACTACTGTAACTAGAAGCAGATGATCGACTAAAATTCAAAGAACAGTTAAAGAAATAACACTTAGGTGAAATCTGTCAAACAAAAACTCAACTACAACTTAAACAAAATAACCTGCAACAAACAATCATACTACTGCCAACAAATATCGACAGAATTCAAATCTCAAAGTGAAACAAGTAACACAGAGGAAGGATCGAACAGATAACTGATCCGCCCGCTAATTCCAAAAATAGATCACCCTGGAAAAACCCAAATCACTCATTCAAAAATAAACACTTAAGCAAAAACTGAAAAACCAGATCATAGTCAGTCTAACCCAGCCAATTTTAAACCTTCTTACGAATCCAAAACTGCCCTGTCGGCTGGGGCTTCAGAATACACCGACTGCTTTTCTGCAGAGAGTTAAGACCCCCATTCAACGAGTTTCCTGTATATGACACAAAACAATCTGGTGATGAGGTTCCAGTAATTCTGGAGTTTTGGAGAATGCGTAGTATCACTTCATTGCCATTGCTCCCAGACCAACTCTGGCCCAGAGTAGTAGCACCTGACAGGGTCCTATCTATGGGTCAAATAGAACTCAACTATGTACTTATGCTAAACTGTATTGTTTGAAATGGAATTGTTATTTGACATTGAAACTGAACTTACGCTAAACTGAATTGCTTGAAATAGAACTGTTTTGACATTTAGCTGTGAGTTACAAATTTTTGACTAAACTGAATAGCTTGAAATAGAATTTCTTTTAAAAAATTAAACTGTGTACTTATGATAAACTGAATTGTTTGAAAAAAGACTTGTATAAAAATAGATCATTCAATGTACAAAACAAGAATAATAAAAGTTTCTTTTAACAGGTTCAACAGATTCAACATAAGCGGCGATCAGCAGTAGAAATGCAACTATTTCCCGGATATCGCGTCGTACGTGTTATCAAATCTCAAGTCTGACTACGACGAAGACTGTATAACAAGAATAATGATAAAAATTTAGATACAATTCAATGGAAGTGAACTGGAAAACAGATGCAATGAACCCAAGCTAAACTTTAAAAATAGAAAATATGACAACACTAAAACATTGTCTAAATATACATGGAAAATAAAAGACGAAATTCGGAAATCTTTACCAAGGAGTTAATTGCTGCATATTATTTCTAGAAAAATATTCATCTTTGTTCATGTTGAAAAAAAATTGCAGAATGAAAGCCAGTTTGTAGGTTGGTTGTTTGGGTTTTATGGCATATCGTTTTGTAGGTTATTTAATGCCAACTCCATTTTAGACAAATAATCAGTTCTACTTCAAACAATTCAGTTTAGCATGAGTTCACAGTTTAATTGTCAAAATCATTTTTATTTGTAGATATTCAGTTTAGTCAAACAGTTCTAATTCAGCTAATTTAATTTAATATAAGTATATATTTTTACACAGAGTTAAATGTCAAAACAGTTCTATATTAAGCAATTCAGTTTAACGTAAATACAGTTTCAATGTCAAAAGGAGTTCCCAATGAAAAATTCAGTTTATCATAAGTATGCAGTTTAAATATAAGTACAAAGTTTAATTGTCTAAAATATTTCTATTTCAAGCTATTCAGTTTTGTCCGACAGTTCTAATTCAAACAATTCAGTTTAGTATAAGTATGCAGTTTAGTTCTATTTAACCTATAGATGGGGCCCTATCAGGATCTACCATTCTTGGCCAGTGTGGACCTGGGAGCAATGGCAATGGCAATGAAGAGGTGCTCCGCATTCCCCAAAGCTTCAGTATCACTGGAACCTCACCATCAGATTGTTTAGTGTCATATCCAACCGGGCAAGGAAAGCCAGTTAATATTCAAGTGTAGACATGTTAATAAATTGCAACCTTATTCTGAATGCATTCTCTTTCATTTGAATTGCCTTTATTCAATATATGTATATTTATACATATATATTTTTATACATGCGTGTTTGTTACGTGTACTTCCATCTTAACACGTGACTATACTTCAAATTATAAATACGATTTGTTATCCTCATTTCACACATTTCAGCCTGTTACATGTGCATACAACGTGGAATTTCCAGTTAGAGATTTCTAGTGTTCATAATTATAGGAAGTGGGCCATTGGCCTAATGAGTAAAATGTTCACCAATAGATCGGGAGACTAGAGTTCAATCCTAGCTCGATGCCACCTCCCTTTACACTCAGCATTATAAGGTACGTATCAAGGGTAAAATAGACCAATCCCTCCCCTACAACTCGGTCTAGTAGCTACTGAAAAAGGATCCTTCAGGTCGCTTTTGACAACAGTTGACAAATTTACCTTGCTTATACTTGCTCTGCTAAAGAATCAAGCCCTTTTTTGTAATTTTTTCTTATTAGCATTTTATATATATATATATATATATATGTATATATATATGTGTGTGTGTGTGTGTGCGCGCATGCGTGTGGGTATGTTCGTGTGTGTTTGTGTGTGTGTATATGTGTGTTTTGTTTTTAAGTGTGCATTTGTTTCGTTGCAATCGTAAAAATGCAACTATAAGTAAATCCGGATAATTCTACCGAATTCTTTTATTTCCACTTATGATGGTCAATATTTGCATTTTTACTCGAGTATTCTCAAGCTTGTAATTCCCATAATGGCAAAGTACAAGCATATGGTCTAAACGTGTAACCTTAAACATTTTTGATCAGTGCTATTTCTGCATTCATCTTAGTGTCCATTAATCCCCCACCGCCGTGCAGCTGTGCTGCTCCTACGCCTACATTAAATAAACCCGGCTATTTTACACACCCAAGCTCGTCCTGACATCTCATCACGCAACAGAAACAAATCCGCCTTTGGAACTTTAAACAATTCGCCGACTTCCCCGAGAAAATGTATTAAAATTGGATCGGTGGACGGATAGCGGCCAAGCAACCATCTGCTGGGTCGACTTAATGGGATAGAAACGAAAAGGTAGAGAAATGCACACAGAAGAACAGATGCACATCTTTTTTTCCCTATCCTTACCAAACAAGTTGAAAGAAACAGCTGTTATATTCGAGTTGATGCTTTGAACTCGTACCTTATGTTGCAGACTGTTTATCACAAGGCTCGCTGTGCACGTCCGAATTTAGCCTTCGAGTTGATCGTGATAAAGAAGCTGAATAAAAGAAAAGTACTAAATAACGGTAATTCTATTCACTGCGTCTTTCCTAATCTCTATTAAATTCAGAGTGTTCCATTATTTTTAAATACATGCATTATCCTTTACATAATTATAACTTACTTTAAACCGTTACAGAAATCTCTCCCAGCAGCCATGGTTTGGTTAGGAATATGAATTTGAATATTTGTAAAGAGTATTTATTTGGAAAAAAAAAAGATTTTAAAAAAGGGAGTCGCTCGTGGGCTGAAGCTAATCGTCTATGTAAGGGGGCTCCGCTACCTGAGTTCAAATCCAGAACGTGGCTGTTTTCATTTAATATAGTTTTAATGCCCATTTTAAAGGTACGATTCCAAATTTGCTTCCACCAGCTATGAATAAATAATAGGTCAGACTGGACTCTTCAACCTTTAAATTGTAAATGGTTTAAAGAAGGACAATTTTGAAATGGAAACTATACCTTGAGTTGGATGGGACCAACAGGCTATTCCTACCCAAGACTTACTTGATGAGTTAAGCTTCCAAGACATTACCAAGTTACCGTATAAGTCTATATGGAATTGATTTTAAGAATGTATAGATGGCGTCAATAATTCTGAAATATGAGGGAATCGTCATGGTAATTTACTTAGAAAACTGCTTTTACAGATACTGTTATTGTATAAGAAGTTCTATTTTCACGGAGTGGAAAAAACTAATTGATCTTTCGCAGATTAAAATCAGTGAACTTTATATCAAAAGAAGTGCTTCGAATAGGACAAGTTTAATTCAACCGTTCATATTCCCTTGTGACTTGAGAAAAAATCGTTTTCATTTGGTGACAATCTTTTCACAACAAAACACAATCATCCTAGGGCTCATGTTCCATTGCAGAATCGAATGGTTATCACAAGAATGTATGATCTCATATGAAATGGATCAATACTAGAGCTGTACGAGAAAATACTGCTGGTTTGATTTCATAGGGATAAACTTCAAGAGACTTCACTGACACGATTTACATTATATATTCTAAGTTTATGTAAGTCAATATAAGATCAGTTGTAATTTACTGAGCTTTTTTGCTAAAATGTGGCACAAGACCGTATGAATGGGGCACCCTATGAACTTACTCGTGTAAGTTTAAAATTGGATATCGGTTATTGTTTTGTTTCTTTGTATAAAGGCACATTAACCTTCGTAGGTTATTAAATGCCAAAACCATGAAGGAAGAGAGCAGTACTATATTTAAAGCATAACTGAGGTATAAAGTGTTTCTTACGTTTCCTGCAGATATCTGTCTGAGAATGAAGGTAATAGCTCGACTGGACTCTGGTGTCGTAGTTAGTCACTACGCCACGGAGATTTCCCTTAGAGGTGGTGGGTAATTCATCATGAAAATAACAGTGAATTTTCAAAAAAAAAGAAATGAAAACATGACATTCGGTACAAACAGTGATGTCGAAAGTTCAAAATTGGCATTGATAACAAAAAAAAAAAAAAAAAAGATTAACAAGAAAAATAAACATCGACAGTTTTTTTTATCCATGTCTTTCCAAAAAATTAACATTTTCAATGACAGAATCAGAATCTTTTCTTCAAAACTTTTGTGAGCATTTAATAATTTATACTTTGAATTGCTTGAAATTTATCAAAATCTGAGTCCGACCCCGGCAAAAAAATATGAAATTAGCACAATCACGTGATGTTCACCTGAGTCTTTTTTTCTTTTTTAAACAGTGAATAAACTTAGATAGGTATAAAGTAATAGATAAAAGTTCTGGCTTCATGAAATATAAAGTAATAGATAAAAATTCATGAAATAGATACAAATTCATGAAATAGGTAAAAATTCATGAAATATAAAATCATAGATAAAAATTCTGGCTTCATGAAATATAATTCTATCAACCTATATTAAAATAATTACATTCATGGTATAATATTTTGCAAGTCAAATGAAGGGGAACATTATGAAATAACCCAATATTAATGAACAAATATGGAATTAATCAACAAAATAATTTTAGTTAATTTTATTTGCTTTTCATGAGGTATTTTGACAGCCTTAATTCTTTCCGGCATAGATTTCTCTAATTTAAAGGCTTGCCAGATAACCAGAATGGCTGTTAATATACCTTCTTCGGTGAATGAAACCTTCTAAAAGACCATTTTTTAAACATTCCAACCATAAATTTTCAGTTGGATTTAAATTTGGTCCGTTCGCTGTCCATATAGATTATATGAGCTTTTCCTGAGAAAAGCTTTAATCTCCTTTGCTTTGGGACACGATGAATTATCGTTCAGAAAAATAGCTTCATTATTAAACCAATTTACTATCGATGGAAAGAAAAGATCAACCAGGATTTGACTGTTTAAGATATGACTGCGATCTCTCCTGTTCCTTTAAATAGAATACAGCGGTATATCATGAATGAGTAGCGAAAGCTAATTATTTTCTTCTGGCATTCAGCGTTAATGTTTTATTCAAACGGGATCACAGAAATGTTCAAGCATCATCACTTCAGACAATGCAAATTCTTGATTTAACTCCTCAACCCAATTGTCCACATCACATTAAACTCATTTTCTTCCGGTTGTTTTTTTTTTTACTGGGCTTCATTAGTTTTTTCTATATGCAAAAACGCATTTCATTTATTTGATTTCTCTCAATTCTATCACGAAGAATGACACCTGTTTCAACCAATTTGTTTTATTGTATATTTTATATTTTCATGGCATACTGGCTTCAGTTTTCTATCCTGATGCTTTTGAGACCTTTCGTGGTCTATCAGTATATTTTCGTTTTTTAGTCATCCCCATTTCCTTTATATTTGCACTAAAATTTTAAGCATTTACTTTTTCTTCTAACGTTTCAAGTGACAGTAATTTTGTTGGAACCATGTTTCCTTTCAATTAAGTATGTCCAACCGGTCGGTGAGATCTGCTATAACTTCTTTTTTACTGTAGACA
The DNA here is from genome assembly GCA_963585895.1 of Sepioteuthis lessoniana. Classification (NCBI taxonomy): domain Eukaryota; kingdom Metazoa; phylum Mollusca; class Cephalopoda; order Myopsida; family Loliginidae; genus Sepioteuthis; species Sepioteuthis lessoniana. The sequence goes on along the minus strand of OY757905.1, from coordinate 103,275,021 downwards.
TGCATGCGAGAGTAGACTTCGGTTGATATTATTTTTAAGGATATAAATTACAAGTTAATTCCACGTATATCCTCAAACTTAGATTATTCCATAATATTTTCCTTAGTATGGATTAAAACATTACTGCACTATTTACATAATCTAAACTAGTTCGCTTAAGACATCTTTTATGATATAAGAACGTTCAGCAATTAAGGAAGAATATCTTGCGTTTTATCTCTTATTTGTTTATTTACTGCTAATTGAAAAAAAAAGTGCACATACAGTAAGTGCTGTGATTTAATTTTTGTCAGGGGAATTAGAATATAAATCATTTCGTCAGCTTTGAAGGAGTTGGTTCAAGTCGAGATGTACATGGCCGCTAGTTAGAATCAAATTCACTAAAAATGTTATACTAGGCTAGAAACTGCCCACTTTTGATCATTAGCAAAATAAAAATGGATCAGGCCATAGTTATTGGTCTGCGATAATTCATTAGAATGGGACCCAAACTATAGAATTGAAATGAATCTTAGTTCACATGCATCAGTTATTTTAAATTGTGATCTCATGGAAAAGACCATTATTATCGTCGAACGCCGGTTAAAGGAGACAAGGGTCATGCATATATATATATATATATATATATATATATATGATTTATAACATAAGCATTTTTGTATCAAACTACATTTTCTTTATTTAAATACAGTTCACCAAACGTATGTGCCTGTACGGGCATGTACAGCTGATACTTGATGACTGACCATTCTGTTAAAGCCAAAACAATATTTTCTCTTTGATATAGTTTTCAAAACAAATATCCTTAACGTGTGTTAATACCCTGTTTCACTTAGTGCCAGAATCTTAGATGTTAACAATTCAATACCAACGTTATCGAAACAGATCTCACACTTACATGAACTCATTAATGCACACACAAAAAACTCTCTCTCTCACACACACACACACACACAAGCACACATAAACACTCCCTAGACTTAAATTGATCTCAAATCTTTTAGACCCTGTGGATCAAAGTCGAAAGTATGAGACTAGAGAGAATCGAACCCACTTATCAGTACTAACTGGTTTACGATATTAAACTGCCACTTTATTGTATCGGAAAGTAATAGCAATTCTCAAACTAATATCACTGTTATTTTGAATTTTGATAGAATTGTTGCCTTGTGTAATTAATGTCTAGTCTCATTGGAGAACTTAATTCAGTATTTTTTATGTTTAGACGTTAAAAATATTTTCGTTGATATTTTAATGAAAAAATCCACTCCCATTTAATATATAAACCTTACTTAGTTTGCACGTGTGTACCTATGTGTGTATATGTGCGTGAGTGTCTGTGTAAATGGACCCGCTCTTACTATAAGTTAGTGTACATATGTGCGATGAACTATCATAAAAAGTAATTACTATTTCTTCTTTTTTCTTATATAAGTCAGAGATTCCGTATTTAGGAAGATCGACTGGGATATCGGTTCAGACATTAAACTCAAGATTACATTACTCTTTACTTGATTTTACTATACGACAGGGAGACGCGAGAACAGAAAATGTAGACAAGAAATATAGACTGTATTTTTAATGTCAAAACAGGGAAGAATTGAAAAAAAAAAAACAACGTAAAATAAAACAATTTACCATACACAAATCCATAAGAAGTTATGTGAAAAATTTAAACCATAAAAAATAAAGTACTAATATGAAATCGTCTACCGCAAATTTATCTGCTACAGACTGATAAAAATACAATTTATAATAGCGTGGCAAAACCAAGAAACCGGGCAGAAGAAGGCTAACAAAGCTTTCATTTTGAATGTCGTATCGGTTAGGTTCATGAACACATGAGGCAACTGATCTAGATTTTAAAATGGTCAATGTGAATATCGTTTTTCCTATTGCTTGAATCGTTTCAGTTATTCTTCAGTTCATCTTGAAGAAGTGTACGTCAATGGATCATATGAATTCATGACAAAATATCAAACTGAATACCATTTTGTGGAGTCACCCAGGCGTAGTGGTTAACTTGCTGGATTAGACTTTCTTAATAAGTGAGTTCGAATTCCAGTCGGTCTATTACGTTCACTTTTGGACTTATACACTTGAGAAAAGTAGGGATTTCCATCTGTCTAAGCCATCGGTTAAATTACCCGTGAAGGTTGATATTCCATTACAAAAAAGAAACCAAATCAAACCAATTCTTTGGAACATCGAGACTATAAGCAACGTTTGTTTTTAAAATTAAAATCTGCACATGATCATATTTACTGATTAAAACGCACACAATATAAGAAACTACATATGTTCATGATTAATGGAGCATGAATTCATTCATCTATAATCCCCCAAGCTATGAGTAAATTATAGAGAAGACTGGGTTTTTTTGCCTTGGTTCCACAGTCAGTCTATAAGATGAAAAACCTGTTTATTTAAACAGACTATAAAGTTGGCAAACATAGTTGAGAGTGACCCGAAGTCTCCCTTTTCAATAGATACTACACCGAGGTGTAGGAGAATGCGCTACTCCATTCCTTGAATTGCTCCATTTTACCCTTGATCCCGACCTTATAATGCTTAGTGTAAAGCAAGGCAGCATCAAGTACCATTTTTGAGTATTTGGTATGACTCGACCTGAGATTGAACCCCGGTCTTCCAAACCATACACTATACTCTTTAAGCCAATGACCCGGTAACCCAACATGAAAACAAGCATGATTTGAAACATGTTCTATTTTTAAGCTGGTATTAATTCTTAGTTTTCCTTGTAGACTTATTGCCAAAGCAAGCCTAATTAAAAGTAGTTATCCTTTCTGTTTATCCATAGCAAGTGAGGAGGACATATAGATTGAAACCTTTCCCTAAAGCATTTCGATGAAGTGAAATGCCAAAGACAACTTTCTGTAATTCAACTTGAGTCGTCGAATCCATTTCTTACGGCGATAGATGCTGCTCTGAATATAAGTAGTTGAAAAGTTGGTAGGAAAATTTTATGAGAAAATATTGATATCGTAGAGAGAATATGTCGATTACTCATTCGAATGAAAGCTCTTAAACAAACACGAGGTACCTCAGTAAGCGTAGCCATGTTAGATTCCATAGGAAATATGCAAAACTTACAAGGTCTGACTTTATTGAATTTTCCCTTGCATTAGAGAACTTACTCTACTGTTTTCTGGGATTTTTTTTTCGTGAAAGTATTATATCCATTTCTTAAAATCAATCAATTCTAGATTTTAATTTTCTGTTGGCCTCTGTGAGTTCATTCAAGGGAAAGAAATACAGAGATATTATTATATCGAAAGAAATACAGTCGAAAGTGATACAAAAATATCAAAAGCCTTATAGACAATTTCTCTATCCACACCTGAAGTAAATCAATTATTTCAAAGATTATTCAATTCAATTAAATCTCATCATTTTGTATTGTATAAACATTTATACAAATCAAAAACAACTCTTGTACATATTGTAAATAAGCTAATTTGAATAATTTAGGTGTTTAAACAGATGATATCAAATAAACTGAATAACTAATCTACGCCGCGCAAGAGTCTAAAGTTTTAACTGAAGACTCGAGCAGACAAAAAGTTCGATGTTGAAAATTCCTCCAATCTATTTAATATATGTAAATAATGTGCATTTATAATTATTCATTATCGATTTAAAACCTCACAGTTACAAACAGAAATTGATATTATTAAAGATATATCTTGAGAACAGTAAATATTTCCTTCCTGACATTGAGATTTAGACTACTTAGATTGTATTCCCAACAGAAAGACGACCCCCCCCCTAAAATGGACTTTCCTGGGTAGAACATTAAACTGTATCGGATGCTACAACGATAGTCTGAAGATTTGAGAGGTGAGAAGTACGCTTTCATTGCCAGAATTTCAAGGTCCACTCTGACTTGAAGTGTTAGTATGTATTTACCCAACTCCTCTACAACGAACAGGATAAGATAAAATATTGATTTTTAAGCAGAGTAAAGTTGGTCTAAATTCAAAGGTTTTTCTCTCTAGCACTGGTTGCCTAACTTAGGCCCAAAAATAAATCCATTACTTGGAATCCAATAACGGTTCTTTGCGTACATATTAGACGGCATTTTGCCTGAACTCTTCACAGTAATAAAACAAATTATATTTTAATTGATGGAAAGATGAAACCTCTGCTGCCATGCCTCCAACAACTGCCTGTAATATTGTATGAAGAAACAATTAGATAGCAAGAATTACATCATGAGTGACTATCTTACGAATGCAGCATTCTTGGTCTTGTTCATCGCTGGCAAAATATATTCCTAATCGATACGACTATATGGAAAATAAGGTTTAATAACTGAAATCTTTCTCTTAAAAACATTATTGGGTTCTTTGAACGTGTTCTAGTTTCTCTGAATATAAATAAGGAGCATTTCAGAGCTTACATTGTTGATAAAATATAATTATGTAAGGTTGCTGAAGAGTAACAGATAGTTTGAGCTTCACTTCAGGCTGGGGAAAAGTATGAATCTAGCAGTTCTTCCCCCAAATATAGGTAAATATTAGAGCAGATTCTAGTTTATTTAGGCAACCAAACTTTGAGAAATAAAAGTTTCTATTCAAACAAGCGTAACAGCGGTTAAAAACTCCCATTGTGTCAAATCCTGCCCGTGCTGGTGGTGTTGAATGATAAATTTATTCACACAGAAACTTGGAAGTTATATATATATATATATATATATATATATATATATATATATGTGTGTGTGTGTGTGTGTGTGTGTGTGTGTGTGTGTGTGTGTGTGTGTGTGTGTGTGTGTGTGTGTGAATTTTAATCACATATAAAAACGAAATCCATAGAGTTAGGATAATCTCTCCTGTTATTAAATGTATGTTATTTAATCAATTTTAAGAAATAAATGTCTATTATTTAATACAGTTTTCTGCATTCTTCTGATATATTTTTTGGCATATTTCGACTTATAATATTATGCGTGTGGACATGTGCAGACGAGATTATATGGTTCTAAATCTGTCATGGAATAATTCAATTATAAGTTTAGAAAAAAGTTCCTCTACAATGTTTAATCATTGCTTGAAAATAAAATAAAAGATTAAAACATGAATATGAAAAAAAATGGAATTTTCATTTCGCCCAAAATCGTCGGGGTTCTCGATCATCTGATTGTATTTTTCTCGTGTTGTTATTATAGACAATGAACAAGAAGGAAAGTTCACAAAACGAAAAAACAAAAAACAAAAAACAAAAAAAACAACAAACAAACTATGAATAAAAAAATGAAGACAAAGAAAGAGATGAAAATAACGAAGAATACAGAAGACAAAGAAGCCGGAAAGAAAACAAAATAGGAAACAGAAGACAGAAGAGAACTGGAAGGGAAGAAGGAAAGGATGTAGAAATCTTTAAATAGTAAGAAACAGAGACGAAGGATGGGACAATTACAAGAAATATTTTTGAAAGAAAAAAAAATGAAAATAATAATAATAGTAATAATAATAATAATCGCATTAATTACAAGAAAACTATTTGAAGTCTTCGATCTTTATTCTATTTCTAGCCTCATCGGAACGAAGTGATGCAGGGAATAAAACGTTTTATCATTTATAGATTGATTCGAAAATACTTTCTCGTATTCATCGGCAAGTTACCAGTGAAACTTAAGAATAAAAATCTCTGGAAAATTCTTTCAGTAACTGAAATAAATTTAAATGAGTAGTGATAAAGAAATAATTTCCGAGTGAGAAATAAGCGACAATGGACAGGTGTTAGAAAAATATATTTTTTTAATGTTTAATTATAGTATATAATAAAATTATAATAATTATAGTATATAATAAAATTTCACGTTATAGAAGAAAGAGCCTAACAATAAACATTAAGCACCAACAATTCAAACAGAAGCACGACAAATAAGTAACAAATTAGATCAATCAAATCTTTTGGAAATTTTTGCGAATGCCTACGGGAGCAGTCATTTTTTTGTGATAGCCGCGTATGAGACTCGGTTCGTGCGTGGTCCCCGATAATAAAAAAGATCTTGTGTCAATTCTTTCCTATTGGGAGGTATGATAAATATCAATGTCTTTCTTGAATATGCCCTAATGAAAAGAACTAACATTAATTAAGTGGAGTATTTTCAGTATATAAGATAAAATGAATTTTAGAATCTAATCTCTTATGAACTCTTACACGTGAACACATTAGTGTAGGCTCCACAGCAAAAACGTACATTCATCAGGTCTGAGCGGACACTAGAGTTTCCAAGGGTGAGAATAGATACGGATGGATGTCAAGAGAGAAAGAGAGAGAGAGAGAGAGATAGGGGGGAATCCTTGCTGTTCGCAAGTCTTGATGATGATCGCATTATAATGACCTACACCACCTCCGGCAATTTGGATAGCAGATATATCTGACAATTGTAAAGGCTAGATTGAAAGGTTAAATAAAACTAAGAAGAGTGGAAATCGACTGGATGCTTATTGGTGGGTCTGGGATTCGAGATACATTAAATTTAATCATTGATAACGAGTTTCCGAAGGGTTGTTTGGTTGTTTGGGTTTTATGGCATATCAACCTTTGTAGGTCATTCAACGCCAAATTCTGTCTATATATACTTACATACATATTCAACCAAAGATTTCAAAACGAATATTAAGGTAGGTAGAATTTTCTATTAGCAGGATTTCATTTGTTTGCACAAAATTAACTAGTTATAAGTTGTCATATTTTTTGATACAACCCTGTCTTTCTCAAGAAGGACAGAATGTCATCTATTTTGACGTTCTCGAACAGATCGGTAAAGTTATTTACTTTGAAATATCGCTTTCTGATAACAGCGAAAGTTCTGCATTCTATAATAATGTGTGTAACCGTGCAAGTTGTCTGGCAGGTTAAACACTGTGGTTGTGGTTTTTGTTTCAAAATGAAAGAGTGAGTAGGACAAAGGGTAAAACCGAATAGTGGGACATATGAAATTCTATATCACCCACCGGTTGGAGTCAACGGCTTATAAGTGAAAGAATATTTTCAATCTTTAGATTGCAGAGCAAAGGCAAACGAAGCCTTTCTTTTGGGACTGATCTGAGAGAGAATGCAACATCATCAAAATAAAGGTGTTTTTTCTAATCAACATGTCACACATTTCTTTCTCTCATCAGGATGGGATCACGAAACTATACATGGATCACTCGAAAATTTATTACTATGTTCTATATATTCTATATGTTAAACATCAGGTTAGTGAATTTTTGCTGAGCACTTCAATGGTGGTAAAGGGTCAAGAAGTTTATGCAAAAGACTATTACGTTCGATGGGCCAGGTTCCCTAAAGTACTAATATTGTCAGAACATAACTGTCAAGTTTTCTTTTCATTGGATTATCCTTTCACCTTGCGAGTTGTTCACTTCAGCTATAACTGGTAGGATTTCAGCCGAGTTTTAGAGACAACAAATCTCTTCATATCTCCAGGACTCTCCTTAGTATTCTAGCTGATTTTAGATGTGCTGTGATATGGGTGGATTCAATTCTTCCTCATATTTCCAATTACAAGAGTTTCTTTTGCTGGACTCTGGGCAAAGTCCCAAGAGCTGCTCTAACTACAAGAAGTATCACCGCCATCTTTGTTCCATTGTTTTTTCAGCTCTCTGGCAAGATCCATGCATTTATTCAGCTTTTTCAATTCTATGGTCAGCAGCATTGGCCAAATCCATTAGATTACCAATTATTTTCTTCTTGCTCATTAACAATGGGTCTGACCTTTGTATCTCCAAGTATAAGAACATTTTATGTATCTCCTTTTCTCGGACATTTTGTCGTGTATGGTACTCTCGGGGAGTTTTTTTCTCGAATATCTGAGGTTACAAAAGCAGAAGTAATTTCATCCCGGTGACAAAAAAACAAACAAACGTACTATTAAAAAAAAACACTACATACACTTATTTCTGGTATTGTAAGTTCTCTTTTTATTTGTCTCATAAACAGGAAAATGTTGGATAGTTTCAGTTCGCTCGATGGAGGAAGCTTCACTCTCTAATAAATCGGTGGGTATTAGTTGTCAAAATTTTTGAGATGGAGCTTAATGATTTTTATCATTAAGGGCTTTCGAACTATTGTTATCATCTTTATTGCTACTTCCACAACGTTTCGGACAGAATATTAGTTGTCTAAATTTCTGAGACGAAGCTTGATAATTTGTATCATTAAACGTTGTGGAAGTAGCAATAAAGATGAAGACAATAGTCCGAAAACTCTTAATGATAAAATTCATCACGCTTCGTCTCAGAAATTTAGACAACTAATATCCAGTCCAAAACGGTGTGGAAGTAGCAATAAAGATGAAGACAATAGTATAAAAACCCTTAATGATTAAAAATCGGTGGGTGCGGATGGCTTCTCGCTTCAGCCTCGAAATATATGTTTCCTTTGGCTTCAAAAATTCAACTCCTTATTTTGAAAAATCTGAATTTTTCTGAATTCATTCTTTAGTGTCCACAATGAAATTAATTGTCTCCAATGGCTGTCTATCTGAACTTTAACCCATCATCTGTCAATCATTCTCACTCAAACGCTATCTACTTCCGGATGGTTGGTAAAAGGAGCGACCAATTCTTATCAAATGCCGAAATTTCCCCCTCTGTTAATCATTCATCGTTATCAATGGCTAAATTCATTTGATTTACAAATGAACTTTGACTCCCTGATCAGTCAATCACTTCAATGTGAACTCGTGCCACGTCCAATAGGTTGATGGTAAAGCCATTATATAACACGTGAGTTCAAGAGATCTAGGCAAAGAATAAAGACTGGGTTTGTTTTGATTTTCTGCAGAACAATGGTTCTTAGTTTTTCAGATGACCAAGTGCTGTCATGTTTAAAAAGACTTCTCAAAAGCAAAACCAATGAAAGTTCGACTCACCTCGAGAAAGTCTTCTTCATTATTGCTTCTGATTCTTTCTCTTTGTGCAGTTCTTGTGTGATGATAACCCGTGTGAATGTCGATCAAAATAACTAAAAATCGAACGAGTATTGTCGGGAAGATTGATAGTATGGATATAGAATAAAAGTATTATTCTAATATAGGGTGAAACCGGTACGAATCATAAATTAAGCAAAACAAAGTGTATCTATGAACTATTGGTACCATTGCAAAGATCAAATTGGGTAAAGAAGTTGAATAAATTCAAAGAGCTTACAGAAGAAATAAAACAAAATAAATATTTGGACAGAAACAAGCTAACACTCTGCATAAGTATTTTAGATTAAAACATAATCATTTAATTCCAGAAAATATAAGATAAAGAATATCCTCAACTATATTTTCTTAAATAATCATTTATTCAACGAGAGCTTAAGAAAATTGTCTTTCCAAGCGTGCAGTTTTGTTTTGTTTTGATTCAGGAGACATTCAGTTATTATTTTGAATTCCCAATTTTTTAAAGGTAAGACGAATAGAATTTTTAAAAGGTAAGATAAATAGAATTTTTGAAAGTTAAGATAAAAAGAATTTTTAAAAGGTAAGACAAATAGATTTTTTAAAAGGTAAGGTAAATAGAATTATCACAAACAGAATTAAATTATACAAATTTTATGTATACTTAACGTATCCCGTGTTATGCTTTTGGGAATGGATTTTTATTAATGCATCTTTTAGATAACAGACAATGAAAATGTCCAATCTTAACATGTGCGTCCCTATTCACTTAGGTGATAGTTTGTACTTAGCGTTTCATCTTTGTAACTCTCCGACTATCTAATATTGATGATAAAAACGCCACTAACATTTCGCGCAAATCCTGAGTTATTGCGTATTCCGGTTGCGTAGTGGTTAACGTGTTGATCTTCATTATCTTAGCATGCAAGTTTGAACTCCAGGAGTGCAATTATGTTTACTTTCAGATTAATATTCTTTATAAAGTTATGAAACCTCTCATCCTTTCGGCTATGAATTAAGTAGTACAACTCCTGATCGCTTACAAGAATGGTTTTAGCATTAAATAATCCCCGATGGTTGATATGCCATTAAACAAATAAACCAAAGTTTTAGAGGGACATCTCTGCATCACATATTTGGCTGCGATCCTGCAGATGTCAATTTTACTTGCTTTTTAAAAGAAGTTGATTTATCTAATCAGTTTTATGTCTAAATATTCTAGGCTTCCACAAGGGTGGCGGTGACCAATCTCAGACACCTTGTACGTTTTGAAGTCAAAGGTGTTGACATGTGAATTTTCACCTGCATTGGTTCGGTTTCTTTGTTTAATGGCATATTATCCGTCGTTGGCTATTTAATGACAAAGAAATCCTTGTAGAAAATTAGCAGTGATACTATTTAACCCATAGCGGAATGGGGTCTGGGTTTCTTAATTTCACATAGTAATTAGTCCGAGAGTAAACGGTGTTGACATGTGAATTTTCAACTGCATTGGTTCGGTTTCTTTGTTTAATGGCATATTATCCTTCGTTGGCTATTTAATGACAAAGAAATCCTTGTAGAAGATTAGCAGTGATACTATTTAACCCATAGCAGAATGGGGTCTGGGTTTCTTACTTTTCACATAGTAATTAGTCTGAGAGTAAACGTAAAGGTATGATTGGAGTTTGAACTTACTGACTACGATGTCTCAGACCAGCCCGTTAGCCACTTCGTCCCGGGAAATACACTTCATCAACAATGATTCTTTCACTGTCGGTAACTAGAAAACAAACGGGGGTAATTATATATATATTTACCAACCCAAATGCTCGGGCAGGATATGACACAAGGCCAATTTTTAAGCGGAGTTTAACAGGTTTGAATTCAGAGTATTCCTTCTCCTAGACTAGTTACTTCACTAAGGCTAAAGGACCTAGTCTGCCCTACTATTTACCCATAGCTGGAGGGAGAATAATTGGATTCATACCTTTCCCAAGGGTATTAGTGCTATGTGAAATGCTATCAGTCTTGTCCAGGATTTGAACTCGTGTTGCCGTATCCATTTCCTACGACGATAACCATTACACAACGAGCACCTCCATTATTTATATATTATATAAATATATATATATATATATATATATATATATAAATAACGCACATACTTACTTTCTTACCGAGTGGTGGTGTAATGGTTAGCAAGCTCGACTATACATGCACGAGTCAGTTCGAGTCTCATTGGGTATCCATTTCATATGACCTTGTGCCACATCTAAGCTAAAAGCTTTGTAAATTACCACTTTCTTTCTGACCAACACTAAGAATATATACTGATACAACGCTTAATATCTGCGACTGAATTGATTGTATATTCACAAAAAGAAACAATATAATAAAATAGATATTTGCTCTTTAGATTACTAGTTCATCTTTTCGCAAGAAAGGCGTATAAATATACTTGTTCAAAAAAGGCTGTTGTGGTGACATGGTTATCCTCGTAGGAAATATAAACGGTGAACCAAATTGAAAACCTGGACAAAGCTGTTTTCTTTTCGCATAGCACGAATACTCTTCAGAATTGTATGATTCTAATTATTCTCTTTTAAGCTAATGGTAAAAAGTAGGAGAGACTGGGCACTTTGACCTTGGTATGTAATCAAGAAGGAAAAATCTAAGTTCAAATCTATTAAATTCCGTTTAAAAATGATATTGAGTCACATCCTGTTTGTGCGGAGGGGTTAGAAAATGACATGTATTTGCTAACAAATGCACAAAGTGTCCTTGTATAACAATATAATTTAGAAACTTCAAATGCAAAATCTTCTATTTATTTCCTCAGGGTATCTGATATTTACAGTGAGCACAATAAGGCATAGATAAAGTTTTACCAAATCCTCCGCAAGTGTTGGATGTGATGCTGAGTCAATTTTCAAGAGAAGTTAGGGTTCAGAGTATTACTTCTCCTAGACTGGCTGCCTAACCAAGGCTTAAGAAACCAGAAGAAATTTAAACATAGCTGGATGGAGAATAACAGGATTCATACCTTTCTCCAAGAATATTGCTTTCTGAAAAGTAGTTAGCGTCATCCATGATTTGAACTCGTGTCACTGTGTCCATATCCAAGGACGATAACCATTACAATACGGGGACCTCTTGTTTAAATAATTTTAGATGAGGAACTTTCCTCGCATATCCGCCATATGCAGAAGGTAAAATGGCGTTTAAAGTAAAGGGAATTCATAGACATGGAAGTAAATTCACTCACTGTCATTCATCAATGCTTCTGACCAGATGTTCAAAGGGAACACACTTAGTTGATGTAAAATGTGTAAAACTGGAATGGGAATTATCAGATGAATTCAACCCGGCTGTCAGCCTATCAAAACAACAACTCATATGCTTTAATTGACCCGACAAATAATGGAAACCACGGAAATTATTTTCCTAACAGTTGCACTGGTGCAGATCTTTTCGAGTGCTACAGGCAAGCCAATTTTTCCATGACAAAGATGTATCTTATTGGATCTGTCTACGGTGAAAAAGTTATATTTCGTACCTGATGACTGATTCTATCCAACATGGTTATCAGGCTGCATGTATCTGATGAAATTTATGGTTAAATAGCGACGGGCATATTATCAATAAGCCTTTCGTATATATAAGTGTAAATAGTGAAATCACAGAGTCAAGGGCGCAAGGGGATTTTCAATTTCATGCCTACGCAAGCATCAGACCAAAAGGCTCTCTCTAGTAAAGGCATGGACAGCCACCCATAGACTATCGGTCATATGGAAGTCAGACCTATCAGATAAAAATCCCAGAGAATTGTGCCTCATTACCCGGGACAGATTCTGGTTTATGAATATATAATTTTTTGTATGGCCACCTTTCAATTTCTTACTCAGTTCCCGCTGGATTACCTTCCCCACTCAGTCGAATCTATTCTGATATATATATTTTTGCACAAGTTTGCTATACTCCCTTATTAGGTGATTCATCGTTTCGTCTCCATCATCACATAACCTACACTTGCTATTCTGTTGCATATTGCTTGAAGTTTTTTTTTCTTCTGTTATTAGAGATTATGTTTCTTTCTAAAGGTTTTCCTTCAGTAGCAATGTCCCAGTTTTCAGGTGTGAAATTTAGCTAGTTTGTCCTTTCAAATGTCCATAGATTTGTTTTTTTTTATTTCTCATTTCTATTTCCTTGTTATTGTTCTGTTTATTAGTATATTTCAAGTGCTGTTACTAGCCGCTGTAATTAGTCTCTCTTTGTTAATTTTGATGCAGTCTTCTTTCTAATGCATCTACACTATCCTCAGTAATAGCGAGTTCTCTTCCTCCTTCATTTTTTGACACATATAATTTGTCTATAACTTCTTTCGGATTTGAGACCTTGTACATATTCATCAACTGCATTGTCTTCTGGTCCATTTTTCTGAGTTCTTTCTCTATCTTTTTTTAAGAATGTTTCTGAGTATGTTACAAGGGTGACAGCGCAAGTGTCTATCCTTTTGATGAGATTTTGGTTCAAGAGTTTGGTTTCGAGAAGCTCCCAATTTCGTTATTTTTTCTTTCATCTCCACTAGTTTAATGGTATCGGCCTATAGTATACCCAGATGCTTGTAGTATGCTTTTTCTCCAAGTGTAGTGGTTTTTTTCCTGATAGGTAGCTGCATTCCTTCTGATATTTTTCTTTTTCCCCTTCTCTTTATTAGCAAATGACATTTTTCTATACCAAATACCATTCCTATATCCTAACTGTATATTCTTTATTTTTAATATTTTTTACTCTTTTGCGAGTTTTTCACACCAGCATTAGCTAATGGTTTTCAAGGGAGATTGAGATATAGCAAATCTACTTTAATCTCCAGGACTCTTCTCAGGATTCTTGCCGATCTTAATAATGTTGTCGTTTCGATGGTCCCCACTCGTTTACTTATTTCCAGTCCTCCAGTCTCTAAATGGATATTTGGTGACTGTACCGAGCGCACCACTTACAATTGGTATAACTGTCATTTTCACGTTCTTTCAGTTATATAACAAGGTCTAGATATTTATCTTTCTTTTCATTTTATTTCAGTTTTACCCTCTTGGGCAGGTTCTTCTTTTCCTAATGACTATCACTAGATCTGGTCGTCTAGTAAAGATTAGGCGATCCATTTTTATAAGAATATCCCAGAAAAATATATTATCATTATTATTATTATTTACTTTTTTAGAGTTTTTCACATCAGTGTTAGCTGATGGTTTTTCACTGGTGTCTGAGTGACAGCAAGTCTCCTCAGGTTTCCCAGACTCGTCTCAAGATTCTGGCTGTTCTCAGCAATGCAGCCATTTGAATAGACTCTACCCGTCCGCCAACTTTCAAGTATTATTATTATTATTATTATTATTATTATTTTATACTTGAAACTATATTACTGCGTCCAAATTATGAGTATAGAACTGGAATGCAGGATACTATTTAGGACGCAGCTTTCCTCCTCCTCGAGGATACAGTACCATAAACAGAGCTCGTATATATTGATCCTACTATCTGCCCGCGTGCACCAGCTTCTACGGGTGCAACTTCATGCACAGATTCATCTGCAAATATTATTTCATCCATGTTACAGATACGATATAAAGGACATCTCCGTTTGATCGATATGCACACATTTTTACAGCACGTCGGTTCATCTAGGTATGAACTCTGTCCGCGAATAGCCTGTTTTTGTTCATTCGCTTCTCAAAATACGATTGCATTTCACACGATTTCTGCGCTCAGAGAAACTCGAGAAACGAGTCAGGGTATTAATGAATTTATGAATGAAAAATGAGAAGCCCGTCAAAACCTCACCGGCCACAAACCGTTCTTTATTTGAATGGTTTTGCTCCATGAATAATATGGCGATAGTGGTGTGTGGTCATAAATCTTGGGTTCCTCCCGTGTCTTTTACGTCATTCTTGTCTTTCTTTTCCTATTATTGAGTTTCATTCAACGCTGCAACGAACGAGGAAATGATAGGAACTGCATTAATCAATCCACTTGTTACTTGTGCGTTGTTAGCTGTCGCCTTTCCCTCAAATAGACAACGCCACCAAAGGAAAACGATATGTCAGATTATACATTCTAGGAGCCGGCCTGTGATGATATGAAATTATATATATATATATATATATGTGTGTGTGTGTGTGTGTGGAATGTTTGAAGTAACATTGTAATCTTCATATTATGAAGTAAATATTTAAAATCAAAGAATAACTTTTATAGTCTGATCCTTTTTAACTCCCCTTTAGCTTATATCAAAATTTATATATTGTCATCTACAGACAGACTGTTTCGTTCTATCAGAACTCTTCGGTGTGGCTAGACACGCCGGACGCTCGAAGCCGGGATCGAAACCCGTCCAACTTTACGTTAGACTAAGGTTCGGACCTGTCGGCCACCAAGCAGACTACGTTGGCTAAGGGAATTTTAAGGTATTTATTTTAACAACAGCAGCAGCAGCAGCAGCAGCAGCAGCAGCAGCCTTTGTTTTACATTTTTTAATACCTTATCGGCTACCAGAGTGCTCAATTCTTACGAAGAGCTTTGCATTACGCTAGGGGCGGCCGACAATTCCTTCGCCAGAGTGCTCTGGACGACCGTAATTGCGGATCACACCAAGGCTCCTTTTTCAATAGCCACTACACCGAGATGTATGAGAGGGCGCCACTCCTTTCCCAGGATTACTCCACTTACCTCCGATCCATGCCTTATAACGCTGAATATTAAGAGAAAACGCATTAAGTACCATTTTTTGAGCCTTTGATGTGACTCTACTAAGCATTGGACCCCGGTCTCCCAGACCATTGGCGAATCCTCGAACCATTGTGCTATATTTATATATATATATGGTGTTCCCAGAACTTCGTTCATATTGTTTCAGATGCCAATGCATCTATAAGTAAGTACAAGAAGAGGTACCCGTGGTGTAATGGTTATCGTCGTAGGAATTGGACACGACGATACGAGTTCAAATCCTGGACGAAACTGATTGCATTTCACATAGCACTAATACCCTTCGGAAAGGTATGAATCCAATTATTCACCCTCCAGCTATGGGTAAATAGCAGGACAGATTAGGTTCTTCAGCCTTGGTGAGGCAACTAGTCTAGGAGAAGGAATACTCTTAATTCAAACCTGTTAAACTCCGCTTAGAAATTGACCTTGTGTCATATCCTGCCCGAGCGGAGGGGTTGGTAAATATGATAAGTAAGTACAAGAAGCAAGCTTGAAATTCAGTCAATGTCATTTCGCCGAAGTGTAAACAAAGTTTATTTTGGGGGAATTTTACTGCACTACTTTATTCAAAAAAATCTCCTGTAGAAGCACATACATTTCTTGTTGAGACTTACCGCAACCATGCCCTGTTGGAAATAACATGCAGAGGTTGATTTTGATGCATCAAAAATAAGGATTTTCATGTTGAAGATAGATAACTGTCTAACAAACCGAAAAAAGTTTTAGATGAAGAATTGGAGGCATTATTCATGAAGACTTATGTCAGGTGCAATCTGAACTCGCAGAAACATTAAGAGTTAATCAAATGACAGTTTGACATCATTAGGAATGATTCAAAAGCGAGGACATTGGGTGCCGTATCAGTTGAAGCCGAGAGATGTCTAATTATGTCTTGTCACGTGTGAACGGCTTCTTCAGTGGCAGAAAAGTAAAGGTATTTTGCATCGATTCGGGATCTGTGATGAAAGTCGGATATACTATGATAACCCAAAGCATAGAAGATCAGCCGGGGCAGGCATCTACATCGGCAGCAAGGTTGAATGTCCATCTTTCAATCCTTCTGGTCTGCATTTGGTGGAATCAGCTAGATGTACTTTAATATGAGCTCCTAAAACCGACCGAAACCATCACTGGATATCGCTATAGACTTTAATCGATGCGTATCAGCCGAGCATTGAAAAAAAAATTGCCGCTATAAGAGCAGAGACAAGACAAAATGATTTTGCATTATGACAACGCAAGGTCACATTTTGCAAAATAGGTGAAATTTCGAAAACGCCTAAATAGGAAGTCCTACCCGTTTTCCCTAGACATTGCCCCGTCCGATTATCACTTGTTCCGATCGATGGCGCATGGCCTGGACAAGCAGCACTTTCATTCATTTGAAAATGCCAAGATATAGGTTGACTTGTAGTTAGCCTCAAAAGTGTTTTTCTGACATGGAATTCACATGCTGTCAGAATGAAGGGAAAAATAGTTGCTAGCAATGGACTATGCATTCAGTGACATGTTTCTTACTAACTTTTGAAGATGAACCATTATTTTTCATGAAAAACAGCGAGAACTTTTTCTCTCTCCTAATATATATATGTGTGTGTGAGAGAGCTCATGTGTGTGTATGTGTGTGTGTGTGTGTGTGTGTGTGTGAGAGAGAGAGAGAGAGAGAGAGAGAGAGTGTGTGTGTGTGTGTGTGTGCGCGTGTGTGTGTGTGTATGTGTGCGTGTGTGCAAAGATAAAGTTTTTAAGTTTCCACGTGAAATTTTAGAGATGTCAGGAATTTCTGTTGTTTGTTTTTGTTTGTTTTCTTGTTTTTTCATGAATGTATTTACCTACACGAGCGCAATGAGACATAAGATCAATTTTTATAAAGAATTTAACATGTTTGGATCCAATTTTTTTTCTATAGGTGCCAGACCAAGATGAAATGCAAAGGTCTGTCGTACCATTTGCCTATAACTGGTGGGAGGATAACCCATTTCACGTTTATCAGTATAATGTGAAATACAAAGACGATTCAAACTCGGTTCCTCTTGTCTATTTCTAAGATGTTCTTTGTTCATGTATCAACTACGTACTTGCTTTTAAAAATGTTATGAAAAATCAAATAATTGCCTGGCTTTTGTTTTGTTTTTAAAATCGGTGTTTTTTACGTTGTGATGGCATAATTCAATATATATATATATACACACACATATATATATATATATATATATATATATATATATATATATACGTGAAGCATTCAATAAGGTTTCCAGACGTTTTTGTACCGACATTCAAAATTGACGTAGACTCTTGAAAATTCAGTATTTGCTATATATCTTCCGAGATGATGGACCAATTTTTATGATTTCAGGTTTAAATGAACAGCTACAACAGCAATTGGAATACATCCTATTAAAACCTGATTGTCACAGCTGGTGAATTTCAAAAATGCAATCAGTACGTGAGGACACTTTAGAAGAACGATATGCAATAAAATTCTGTTTTAAACTTTAAACTTTAAAAAATGACACAGAAATATATGGAATGATTAAGACTGCTTTTGGACCATCTTCCATGAATCGAGCATTAGTTTTTGAGTGGTAAAAGGCATTCAAGGAAGGCCTGGAGTCTGTGAGGGATGATGAGACGTGTAGGAGGCGTAAGGAAGTCAGTACATCAGAGTTGATTGGCCAAAGGGTTAGGGTTAAAGTTACTATGTTGAGGTTTTAAGGGAGTTCCGGTAGAGATTCTGTCGGAAAAGGCCAGTACTCTTCAAATCGGGTCATTGACATTTCCACCAGGACAATGCGGCAGTCCACAACTCCATCTTTGTCGCTGACAATTTGACCAAGATGGGCATCAAGACAATTCCTAACCGTCCCTATAGTCCCGACCTTGCTCCCTGTGACTTTTGGTTATTCCCTGAAAGAGGCTTTGACGAAGGCCATTGACACGCTCACACAAGAGGACTTCCATGGGGCCTTCCATAAGTTGTTGGAACGGTACAAGTGCATTACAACCGGAGGAGATTACTTCGAAGGGGGCAGGAGTTTCCTGTGTGAACTATCAATAAAAGTGCCCATACGAAAAAGTCTGGAAACTTATTTAATGATCCTGGTGTGTATATATATATATATATATATATATATATATATATATATATATATACATATTAAACTTGTCGATTTCCCATACAGCCACGTTTAATAGTTTGTTTTTGGAATATTTTTAATTTACGGAAATAACTGACTGAAGTGAGTACGCAAATTAAACTAATATTTGGCTAAAACAACTGAAATTTAATAAAATAACTTCCTTTTCTTTTTTGTCTATAATATATGTTGAGACATCGCTAAATGGAAGGATATAAAATCTGCTCAAAAATCAATAGAACATAAAACTCTTAAGTGAAGGAATATATCTACACTGTAGATATCAAAAGAGCTTTGAAGAAATCATTGAACGATAAAGAAGGTTGTGGAAAATATAACTAAGTTGATTATTCTAAGCAAAGTAAAAGGCTTTAAGAACTTGTGTCCTCGAGATGAACGTTAACTAAACGAATTTATTGCAAAACAGCCACTTTTGACAAGCGTTCAGATCTTTGTAAAGGCTTCAACTGAGTAAGTCTTGAAGAAAAAAATGTTGAAAACTTTGTTAATTGGAATCAGTAAAACAATCTCCCTTGAACCTTCTCTTAAAAGCTAATATTTTAAAACACCAAAATTGGACATAGGAATGCATGGAAATTAATTTTCCTGATGTAATTTTCACGAAAATAATTATAGAGTGGCATTTGAGGACCCTTATGTGGGATTTCGTTAGATTCTGACGTGACTGCGGCTAAAAGAAAACAACAATGACGTTGTAGTGTTATGACATGTACTGGAATTGTCGACCAAACCATCTATTTAACATTAAAAATCAATGAAGGAGTTAAACTGAACAGCATAAACGATAGCGATTTCATGGACAAGACATTCTTTATATGGTACAAGTTCCACTCTTGCAGTTTCAAAGTGAAGTTTGTATTTATGCACGACAATGCTCTTTTTCAAATAACATAGCTTACTCGTGATTCTTTGAGCATAAAAGAGTCAAAGGAGAGAAGATAATAGAATAACCACCGTCAAATTTATTTGAATCCTATTTATTTTTATACAGAAGCAGTCGGTGTTTTCTAGGGTCCCAGACGACTAAGAAATAATTTTAATGTGAAACAGTCAATTTAATAAGCGGACTGAAGCCGGTTTGAATTTAGACTTTTCCTTTTCCCAAAGTTTTCTATATAATTTTTTTCTATTCCTAGTGCTTTTCTTCCCCTAAAAAATTCTACCTTCCTTTAATCCTTCTCTTTATTCAAGGGATTCGAAAAGATTTCAAATGAATGGCGCTTCAGTGTTCTCAACAGAACTGCTGCCACATTTGTTTGTGTGTTTGGGTTTTATGGCATATCAACCTTCGTAGGTTCTATATCAATATAAAATCTATTTACATACAAATAAATAATTCTATTTCAAACCGGCTCATTGGCCTAGTGAGTAGGGTGTTCGTCAATGGTCCGGGAGACCTGGGTTCAATCTCCGGTCACGTCATACCAAAAACTTTTAAAATGGTACTTGATACCTCCTTGCTTAACACTCAGCAATATAAGGTACGTATCAAGGGTAAAGTGGAGCAATCCAGGGAAAGGAGTAGCGCCCTCTCCTACACTTTGTTGTTGTAGCTATTGAAAAGGGAGCCTTCCGATCGCCCTCGACTACTGTCGCCAACTTTACTTACTTTACTTATTTCAAACACTTAAGTTTAGCGTAAGTACACAGTTTAATACTCAAAAGCATTTCTATTTCAAGCTATTCACTTTTGTCAAATATTTCTAATTCAGACAATTCAGTTTACTGTAAGTATAGTTTTTGTTTAAACACAGTTAAATGTAAAAATAACAGTTCTATTTCAAACAATTCAGTTTAGCATAAGTACGTAGTTTTGCTCTATTTGATCCATTGATAATAAGCTATCCAGGTGGACTTGGAAGTGTTGATAATGAAGTGGTGCTCCACGTTCTCCAAACCTTCAGCATTACTGAAACCTAACAATCAGATTGTTTAGTGTCATAAACTGGACACTCGTTAGGGGCTTTTACCCCTCTGCAAAGATGCAGTTGGTGTATTCCACAGCCCCAGCCAAATGGACAAGCTACCACTTTAAAAACCGACCGAAGAAGATCACTACAGATCCACGAATTCTTTATGACGGAAATCGTGAATGTAGAATTATTAAACATCAAAGATTTCGCACAGAAATGATGCAATTTCAACCCAGAAAATTTCTTTATTTACACCCTAACCTTTCCTTCGACATGCCTCCTTCTCTCTTTCATTAATTCAGTATATAATCTAATATAGTTAATGTATGTCCGTTCACGAGATTTTCTTTAAGTTTTATTTCTATTTGTTATTGGCATTTTAAGCTTTAGCAATAAAGATACACGGATCCAATATTAATAAAAGCCACCATAGAAGTAATTTTCTTTGTTTGAACTCAACTTCATGTTGGTTGTTTGTAAGCAAGCGCCGAGAGGATTTATCAAACGTTGGAGGAAATATGAAATTTTTTTTTTTGTAAATCTGCCCCGCAGAACTAATATCTTGAAAAAGAAAATCTTATAACTAGGAAGCTATTTATTTTCTCAGCAACTCTATGTGCTGGTTAAAAAAACAGGAAAGGTAGACATTTATTTTCATGGTACGAAAACCTAGTATACTGCATATAGATGGTATAGTTATTCACGTATATTCCTTTTCTTGAGGATAAAAAAAATATGTGCCTGGTACTAAATCATCGATCATAAGCCGTCTGCCAAGTATCAGTGAAGTATAAGTTTGTTCTGTGTAGGACAATGCTGTTACATCTAGATAGTTTGCTTACGAACAGTATGATATGAAAGTATTCATTTTCATCACCATCAGATTCAAAGCGTGCTGAATGTACAAATCCCCTTGGCCTACATGCATTCGTAACCCACAGCTAAACAGGCAAGTATCATAGCCACTTTACTCAACGTAGTAAAATTAGATTTTACCCAAGTAAGTACTACTATATGGCTGTACCACTTGGACTCTAAGAAAACGCTTGGCGAAAAAGCTAGATTGGAACAACACTTGAATGTTACGTGTTGTTTTAAACAAATCTGTCTCTGTATTCATATTTATTTATTTCTACCTATTTACGTACTAATATTTCTATCCAATGCAGTGATTTGAAATAAAAGAAATACTAGACTCAGTGGAGAAGGGGATCCTCTGGGAATAGTACAAGGGATTAAAATATAGCCATACCGGACATTGGCCTAGTGGTTAGAGTGTTTGCCAATGGCCCGGGAGACCTGGGTTCAGTCCCAGGTCGAGTCATACCAAAGACTCAAAAAATGGTACTTGATGCCTCCTTGCTTAACACTCAGCATTATAAGGTGTTGATCATGGGTAAAGTAGAGCCATCCAGTGAAGGAGTAGCGCCCTCCCCTACATCTTGGTGTAGTAGCTATCGAAAAGGGAGCCTTCGGGTTACCCTCGACTATGGTCGCCAACTTTACTTATTTCTATTAAGTAATCTATCTTTTAATTCATAGTTCTATCTTTGTGTACATCTCTGTATTTCCCTATTTTGTGATTTTAGTATTCTAATTTCTGAAAAAATAAATTAAATTAAAAATATATGAATAAAATTTTTGACGAGCAACGAACATATCTGTTGATTTCTCGAGAGTGAATTCGCGAATATAAGTTCCGGCAATTCTATTTTAATTAAACTAATGTTAAGGATTTCCAAATGACAAAGGCATTTAATTTAACAATCCTCTCATCAATGAATGTAGGAACTAATGA
>OY757905.1:103114973-103247473 GCA_963585895.1 Sepioteuthis lessoniana | reverse complement strand
TGTGTGTGTGTGTGTGTGTGTGTGTGTATTACTCTGTGATCTATCTCCTTAAAATGTGTTTTATATTATTTTGATCCATCATAAAGTGTTCATTGGATGGAATTTATCTCCTCAATTATTCACATGCGATGTGCTTAGGACTTCGATCGACAAAATCAGAGAAAATGGCTTTGAGCTGACTAAGAGAAGAAGCAAAAGGTACCCCGCAAAAACAATCACGGACGCCGACTACGCTGATGACTTGGCGTTACTAGCGAATACGCCTAATCAAGCAGAGACACTACTACATAGTCTGGAACGAGCTGCAGCCGGCATTGGCCTACATGTCAATGCAAACAAAACCGAATATATGTGTTACAACCAAACAGGCAACATTGCCACACTAGACGGAGCCTCTCTGAAACTAGTCGACAAATTCACCTACCTAGGAAGCAGCGTCTCATCAACCGAGAAGGACATCGACACACGACTGACGAAGGCATGGACAGCTATCGATAGGCTCTCGATCATATGGAAGTCGGACCTAACAGATAAAATGAAACGCAGTTTCTTCCAGGCAGCGGTTGTGTCGATACTGCTATATGGATGCACCACATGGACGCTTACGAAGCGGCTGGAGAGGAGGCTGGACGGAAATTACACAAGAATGTTGAGAGCAGTATTAAACAAGTCCTGGCGACAACAACCCACGAGACTCCAACTATACGGACACTTGCCCCCCATCACAAAAACTATACAAGTTCGACGAACCAGACACGCGGGACACTGCTGGAGAAGCAAGGACGAGCTCATAAGCGATGTACTCCTGTGGACCCCCACTCATGGATGTGCAAGTGTGGGACGACCAGCACGAACTTACATACAGCAGCTATGTGAGGACACGGGTTGTAATCCTGAAGACCTGCCGGAGGCGATGAGTGATAGGGAGAAATGGCGAGAGACGGTCAGGGATATCCGCGCAGACGGCGCGACATGATGATGATGATGATGATATCTCTTGTCATATGTTGATATATTCAAACATATGTTACGTTCCTGTGTGAGGATATTTGCCTATAATAGCTTTTCTGGGAGTTGTAAAATTTGTGTATGACTAGTTGCCTAGAAGTGTTTAGAGCAGCGGTATCAACACATACAGAGACCTTAACGCGAGATGTCTATGCCATACCCATTCGTAACACTCTGCTGTGACCTACTAATCTGTACATACTAGTATAACGAAACATTCTTGGTTCCGGTATATAATAACTGAGAAATGTTGAGATATGTTCGGCCATGTTTTTTTCTTGATCTATGTTTTCTTTTAGGAAATTTACATCTGTGTCCACGTGATATCAGTGTTATTGCCATTACTGTTGCTTGTCGATGCTCTAAATTTTGTCTGCGCGGTGTTTTCTTACAATATTCGGCTATTGCTATAATCAGCAACTGGTTTGGAAAGTCAACAAGTAGTGTGGCTTTGGGAGGTATCTTAGCAACGGGAGCTTATTCGTAACATTTTTTAGAGTACAAAACCAGTATTTCTCTTGGCACTTACTTCAGCGGATTGTTTGATTGATTGAATGATTTAAGGGCATGTCAAATCATCTAGTGCTATTTTATTAAATTATGTGTAGACAATCCCGTTCATTGTATAATTATATTCATAGTTTTTTGTTGTTGTTTCTAATGAGCTGCATTATTTTTTATAAGGTCCGAGCGAATATCAATGATTTCTAAACTGATTTCTTGACCCACAGAAGTACTCTAAAAAGTACTAGAACTTCCGGTCGGACAGATTAAGAAATACTCCGCAATCCCTGGATCCCCAAAATCTATAGCCTTACCTTCAGATGCAGTTTAGTATCATACTTAGAACTTTCCCAGTCGGCTGGTGCTGTATAATACACCGACTGTAACTCAGAAGAGTGGTAAGACCCCACAAAGTATGTCCTGGATATGACACTGAACAATCTGATGGTGAGGTTCCAGTTAGGCTGGAGCTTTGGGGAATGCAGAGTACCTCTTCATTGCCATTGTTCCCAAGTCCCCTCAGGCCCGGAGTGGTAGCACCTGATAGGACCCCATCTATGGGTCAAATAGAACTAAACTGCATAGTTGAGAAAATCTGATTTGCTCGAAATAGAACTGTTTTGACATTTAACAGGGTGTGGACAAAAAACTATACTGATACTAAACTTAATTGAATTATAACTGTTTCACTAAACAGAACAGCTTGAAATAGAAATGTTTTTGATAATTAAACTGTATACTCATACTATACTGAATTGTTTGAAACAAAACTGATTATTTGTTTAAAATGGATTTGGCATTAAATAACCTGCAAAAGTTGATATACGATAAAACCCAACCAACCAACCAACCCACCAAATAACCATACTTAGAACACGCTCTTTTTGTACGGGATCTTACTCTCCTGCAGGGGATACAGTCAGCGTAATCAAAGTCTCACTGACAAGACTTTAGAAAGTTGAAATCTGAAGCAAATTGTACTTTCTTTCCCGTAATAAGTCCAGTGTTTTTGTTTATTCGTTTATTTATTTTATAAAAAAAGGGTAATGTTTTAAAATAATCTTCCATGGAGCTAGAATAGGATTTCTCGACTTTATGCAAAGTAATATAAGCCAGTTTATTGGAAACATATTTGACAAGTTGAAAAAAAAATCAATTTTAGCAGAAAATACGATCATATAAGATTAAGATGAGGTATGACAAAGTGCGATGCTCTCACATTACAAAATTTACAGTAGTGAAGATATATTTGATTAAGATATAAAGCTATAAGGAAATAATAGCTCGTTTCACCAGTTCTTCAAGTCTCAGAGGTACCCATTCGCCCGATTGTAAGTTCAGCTGCTTCAAAGATCCGTATACACTGTCGGCGGGGCAATATTACGCTTATTGTATTCCATGCACAGGTCAGACCTGCCGATCGGGAAAAAATGGGTATCACATTGAATTAAATTTGAGGAATGTAACGTAGCCCTTCAATGCCATTATCTCCCAAGTTTACGCTGACTCGAAGTGTAAGTGTCTGTTAGGGACTATTCTATCGATTGAATAAATCTGTATAGAAAACTTAGTTGTATTAGATAGGAATAATATTGCAATATAACTGTGAAATTATTTCTATTAGGTACTGTTACTTGAAGTTATAATTATTTCCTTACGGTTACTATTAGATACTTGAAGCCATATAACTATGTGCCAACAAATGACCCAAGCTATGAGTTAAATATTGCAATATAACTGTGAAATTATTTCTATTAGGTACTGTTACTTGAAGTTATAATTATTTCCTTACGGTTATTATTAGATACTTGAAGCCATATAACTATGTGCCAACAAATGACCCAAGCTATGAGTTAAATAGTATCACTACTATTCTACAGGGAAGTCTTTGGCATTAGATTACCCACGAAGGTTGATATGCCATTAAATAAAGAAACCGAAACTTGAATGATTTGCAATTGTTAAAATGATAGAATTACCATAAAGTTCGATGTACCAGTCAAAATTTCCTATAAGTTAGCCTCAAGTGTTTTAGCACAAAATTATGGGTTACACCTATACGGCACGTATAAACCGACTCCCAAACATGCATAAGGCTACTGTAACGTTCATTTTGTTTTTGTTTACAGTCAGTGCCTCAGCTCTCGGAAATGGCGTTTGATATAGCGTTGTTAATATTCTTGATTTGTTAAACAGTTTTATTACCTCATATCGTTCACGGGATTAGTTTGTTAGATATGTACACTTAACACGATTCCAAGAATTAAATCTTCGGAGCAGTCAGCAAGATTTATGGTAAGAGATATATATTCTGAGTATTTGAAGTACTGTTAAATGGTCGACCACTCTGTAGTAAAGGTTCGGATTTTTTTTCTGTATAAGCCCCCTCATTTTGTAGAGGTTTTTTCTTGCTTAAGAGGCCAATTTCTACGCCACCATTTCGGCTAATTCAAATCATGTAATTTTTAGTATTCGATAGGAATGCTCACAACCATACAGTACAAATTATATGTATTCAATAGAAACATTTGAACTCTTATATCTGCGTGTAAAAGTCTCCAAAGAAAAAATAGTCTAAAACTGTAATCATACATGTATAAACAACGCAGTTCAATGACATCTTGGCATAAAATAACCTGTGAGGGTTTGACGTAAAGTAGTCAATCGAAACTTGCTTATTGATATCTTGTATTTTACCTAGGCTTATCATTATTATCACCTGGGCAAATAATTTGGCCCCCAAGAATAAAATGATTCTTTCCGTCAGATTTCTGAAAAACAAACAAATAAACAAAAAATTAAAAACGCAACAATAGCAAAAAAAAAAAAAAATGGATGATCTTTGAAACATATGTCTGAATGTTACAAATGAATTTATCTTTGGCGTAAATAATATTAATGATATTTGCATCAAGTAGTTGAAATTTGATTTTATAGAAACGAAAAACGAAAAGTTGGAAACTCAGACAAGGAAATAACTATGTAACAGCCAGTGGCATTAAAAGGATTCTGACTGTACAATTTCTTTTTCACAAATAGTTAATAAATTTTTCGATACACTGTCACGTGTTAGACACGGAAAATGATTGAAAACTTGCAAGTCGTTAAAGCGCTGAAAGACATGGTATACAAAAATAGAACAAAATAATGTTAGTAAAGAGGATTCTCTTATTTATCAATTGAAAAGTAGAGTTTTTGTCTATGCCTTGCAAACATGTTTATGAGACAGCAGAAAAAATGTCTGTCAATTGCAGGTATAGTTTTAAAAAGTCGTCATTATCATCCCCGTCGAGCTATGGAGATAAAATAAATTCTCATCACCCTTATCGGCCATCGCTATAAGTCACACAGGGTTATTGCATGTAAGTCTTTCCTGGTCAGTTAACACAGGTATTTCGTTCATGAGTTCGTACTTACTTGTTCAGGGGTCCCTAGCATACCTTGTTCACCTTATAGTGTTGGTTTGTAAGATAGAAAGCAAGAGGGTGTACATAAATATTTTTTGAATAGTTTTATCAGTAATTTCAGGAAGATTTATAAAGAGATACTGAAAAGGTTATTTTCATTTCTGAAGTCTTTCTTCTTGGCTGACATCTTTTAGTTTTGGTCTTGTGGTACTTTTCCTACCGCGTACTTTATTTACTGTATGTCATGCTTATCATGATTGTCTATTTTTTACCAACTTTCTGATGTTATACATTTGGCCATAAATGTTTTGTAGTAGTTCTTTTAGGCTCATTTCAATACTTTATCTGGGTTTTCTAAAGTTTCTTCACACTAGCGTTTCACCGACTTCTTTTATAAGAAAGGGTGCTTTCCTCGTGTTATGTTATTTTTGGACCAACCCGGAGCGATAAAAAGTCGAAAACTAGACGGAGGGAGTGATAGGCAGAGTCACAGTGTCAAGGGATTCCTTTCCATCAGGAGTACTTGATGATGATATATATATATATATATATATATATATATATATATATATATTCGTTTGTTTGTTCGTTTGTGTTTTGTATTTTATGGCATATCAAATTGTGTTGGTTATTTAATGCCAAATCCATTTTTATACAAATAAACAGTTTTCTTTCAAGAAATTCAGTTGAGCATAACTACACTGTTTAATTGTTTAAAAATATTTCTATTTTAAGCTAATCAGTTTGGCAAACTTCTATTTTCCAACAATTCTGTTAGTACAATTATCAAAATGTCAAAACAGTTCTATTCCAAACAATTTGATTTAGCGTAAGTACAGTTTCAATGACACAAAGTATTCTATTTCAAAAGATTTAGTTTAACATAAGTACGCAGTTTAAGTGTAAAGGTTCGCGTTTTCCTTCTCCTAGACTAGTTGCCTCATCAAGGCTGAAGAACTCAGTCTGCGCGACTATTTACCCATAGCTGGATGGAGAATGGTTGGATTCATACCTTTCACAAGGGTATTAGTGCTATGTGAAATGCTATCAGTCTTGTCCAGGATTTGAACTCGTGTTGCCGTGTCCATTTCCAACGACGATAACCATTACACCATGGGCACCTCTTGACATTTACGAGATAGATTGATAGATTGTGAACTGATGATAGTTTGAAAGGCAAAATGTCATGATATAAATGAATAAATCTATGTAGAATGTGAAGAAGATGCATATGGAATTACAATTAATTTAATACCATGATACATATCCACAATATTTATACTTGCCTACATTTTTATGCTTTAGAAATTCTTTTCACATCACAATGGTGTTCTCAGCTTAACAAAAAAAAAAAAAAAAAAAAGAAACACGAAAAGGTGACAATTGTTCTGTCATTTCCAACAATGAAAACTGTACGAACGCCTTTGAGTCTGGACTTAGATTAACGCCAGTTGTCTCTCTGAATTTCTTTGATGAAAAAATGAAAACAAAAAAAAATCTTTCTTCCATTTGTTTTAACTCTTCTTTTCAAATGAAGTGTATATGATATGTCTTTTTCATGTCTTTGTAACTTATAATTTAAACGTTTAATACAATGATCACGAGATGATCGAGACTTAGGTAGATAATTTTAACCGCATTTAGTGCTCGACAACTTTGACTTTCATATCTATTTAGCTTAATTATGAATGAGAAATTTCTATCTTGAACGATGTCAGTGGTTGGCAATCAATGACAACATAAATCAAATTCAGAAATTTGAATGTTGATTTTCAAAGTTGGGATAACCTAAAAGGGAATATTAGTAAAAATTGTGTACAGCTAAGTCATATCTCGTTGTATGGAGCCAACAGCAGTAAATACTTTCAAAAAGTTCTAATCGTTCGGATTATAGATTAATTACAGACGGCCTTTTAAAAATATTAAAGTGTATCTATTTTTGCCATTTTATCGACCTAACTTCGTTTTTTTAAACAGGTTATCTACAACCCCACTGATTTCTACGTGTATTTTACTTGTATTTAAACTTTTCAGATGTCTAAAATCAATAAATAATATTTTTATGTTTGTGTGTCACGTGACCAACTTAATTACAAATGAAAAATGTATTCAAACATTTTTATATATATATATATATATATATATATATATATATATATATATATATATATATATATATTGTGACGCAGCATAAATTATTATCCCAGGATGGGAGTTCATTTTATGAACATGTGATGTCAAGGGCAGTCTGGCAATTGATCCTCCGCAAAATAAGTCCTAGTTAAAACTCCTTTTTCGGGCATATGGTAAACTGGTAAATAACGTGGGGGTTAATTTGGGGTCAGACTGATCTCCGACGCTGGCAAGAGGGTTTCCTATCCACTTTCAAATACACCACCAAGTCCCTTGTTTTCATACCCATCGGAAAACGGAAAACATGGACTTCAAGGTTAGAAAATATTAACTGTAGTCAAATTTCCAAAATTCCCTTGAAATGTTTTAAGATGAATAAGACACTTAGCGAGAATTATTGAAAGCGATGCGAAGCTGAAACATATATGTGCAAAAGAAGGCGACTCGATAAATAAATAACACAACCAATAGATTTCAACACAAGGGTGCATTTAAAATATTACAAAGTTTTAATCGGCGACGGCCAAACAAATAATGATAAAATTTAAGAAACAGTTCATTTTTCTTTTCTCTTTTCTTTTTAAAATTCCGGCTATATTAAGCCAGCAGGCAGTATTAAACATAAATGTCTCTCAACAGTCCTTTTTTCTTTCTCCTTTTTTCTTTCTTTCTTTTTTCTTTTACTTAAGAAAATGCCTAAATCGCCGGGCAGTAGCATGTAACAAAGTTCATTCACTAATTTACTGTTGATGAAACAGTATCCTTTCAGTTTCT
Organism: Sepioteuthis lessoniana; assembly: GCA_963585895.1. Taxonomy (NCBI): domain Eukaryota; kingdom Metazoa; phylum Mollusca; class Cephalopoda; order Myopsida; family Loliginidae; genus Sepioteuthis; species Sepioteuthis lessoniana. The sequence continues at coordinate 103,239,647 of OY757905.1, read as the reverse complement.
CTCTTTCTTTTTTGAATACCTATAATTCCAATATTTAGGAATTGTAGAAGGAAAAACAGTTTAAGTTGTACTTATCTTTGTCAAGGCTTAATTTTCAGGTTCCTTTCTTTTACGGGCGAGTGACATTACATTTTACGCCTCTTTTCGCCAATGTCTGTCCACAACTAAAGTTTTTTCTTGCGGGCGACTGACCTCGGCAGTTTGGTTGTAAACCGGCGTCTTTATCCGCCGACATCTGTCCTCAAACTGAAGTTTCTTTTCCAAATTTCTCTAACGAAAAAGATGACGTTTGGTCTAGGGGCAAATCATCTGGCTTTTTCCTTCTCCCACCATTCCATCCGGTTATGATATTGGAGTGACCTGGGTTTCTTTCTTTGTCCAACAAATTACAGGTCATGGAGTGTGAGGAGCTTTGACCTTCATTCTCCTACCGTTTTAGCGGTCAGTCTTAGTGACTGTTGATTCAAACACAAAAGGGTCGAGGAATTGACCTCTCTTTCCCTCTCTCGGTAGCATACTACATCACAATATATCTGATAACCCTCATAGGATTTATCGAAAAAAAAGGAATACGACTCCAACATTCATTCAACGAACAATATCCCATGATGTAGAAATACTCTTAGGGATCATAATGGCAAGAGAAGGATCTGTATATCCGCTCAGATTTTAGTGAGTATCAATTACTTAATAAGTAATTTCCATATATATATATATATATATATATATATATATATATATATATATAATAAATTCATAATATATTTTTACAACATTATATATGGATATATTAAATTTGTAATATATTTTTAGTACATTATATATATATATATATATATATATATATATATATATTAAGCGAAGATAAATTAAGAAAGATAGTACAATTTTTCCATACTTATCTAAATATTAGTTAATTGATTTAAACGATAATAAATTGACTCTCTATGGAAATGCTTAATTGAAATTATTTAACCTCTGCTCATGATAAAGAATATTTTTTGTATTCTGTTAATAAAAGAGTAAAAATAGACTACTCATATTTAAACTGAAGTGTTTTCTCTCAGCTATACAAATAAGAATAAGAAATCGAATTTAAAAGAAAAAATCCTTAAATGCAAAATCCTTCCAACAGGATTTAGAGACTCTCTTTTCTTGATGTTTCATACATGTTTTGAATATTAAAGATAGTTTTGTTTATGATAATAATAAATTAAGTCAACTGTGTTTAAAAATGACGTAAAACAACTTAAAATTTATTAGAGAGGCGCTATCATTTGTAAATAATAAGAATCATTTTCTTATGTGGTATAAAATCAATTCTCGGTGCAATGACTAATTATTATAACTATGGACAAGATTAATCAACGAAGAGTAGCAGAGGTTAACACGGTCGTCTCAAAGTTTTCGATTGCCGTAGAGTGACCACCATCAAAAGTCTCAGATTTGATGCAGTCACAGTGTAAGATTAGGTAAGATTCATAGGAATCAACTAATTTTGTTCTGGGTGTAAGCAAGTAGTTTAGATTCAAGATGACAGAGGAAAACACAGACACCTAGTCAGATTTCAAGCAGAAGTCCTTGGTTGGAACCTTTATTTAAATGCCTGATTAACTTAAGGTTGTACAATTTTACCCTAAAATGAAAGGAAGAAAAATTGTAAACGCCTTAAGAATTCGTACAACATCTAAGAAAAAGAGGAAAAAAACAGAAAATCTAATTAGTATTTGTTCTGTTATCAGTTTTTCGCAGGAAAAGCCTTTTGTGATTGCATTGAATTCTTATGTAGAGGTGCTGATTTCAATCTTACGATCTTCATGAAGAAACGCACTCAAGTACGGAAATTAATTCTACCTAAATTCGCATAAGTGGATCAGAAAGAAGAGTTATAAATTGCTGGAGTAATTGAATCAGGACACGCAGACGTCTGAAGGGGATCGTAGCTTATAGAGACATAAACACAGGCATGTCCATTCGGATCTGTCTATCTATCCATCTATCTATATATATATATATATACATATATATTATTTCCAGAAAAAAAATATTCAGTCATATTAGGATAATACATTTATTTCCATCCTTTTCAGATCATTGATATGAATCAAAGATTCTAAAACGATTTTTAACAAAGAGTTGTGATACAACGAAACTATGTCTGTTGATTATATATATATATATATATATATATATTTATATATATATATATATAATGCAATGTTTATCGTCATAGGAAATATACCTGGGGGTGTCCTCGTGGTGTAATGGTTAAAGTGATGGACTGCGGAATCGTAGTACGTGAGTTCGTACTCAAGTCGAACTATTATGTTCACTTTCGGGCAAATACCCTTGGGAAAGCTTTGAACCCCCATATCCTCCCAGCTATGGGTTAAATAATACATCTACTGTTCTCTCTAGGAGAATGGCTTTGGCATTAAATAACCTACAAAGAGTTGATATGCCATTAAACAAAGAAACCAAACCAACCAAACCAAATATACTTGGTGACCTGATTTCAAATCCTGCACGAAACAAAATAAAAATGTAGGAGTCACAATAAAAAAGGAAGGATTCACAATACTGGATTAGAGTTTTTCAAGTTATTCAAGTCACTTTAGAAAATCAAATGAGCTAGAGAAGCTAACAACCCAAGTTTCAACGATAATGATCTTCAGGTAAGCTACATTAGACCAAATGGCAATTAAGCATAGATGGAAAACAAAACTCATAAAAAACGGTGGATGATCAAGTTGACATTTATTTTTGTGTGTACAGTTCTTCACTCTATCAGATCTTTGATTAAGTAATTCTTCAGATTTCGGATAGTTTGCAAAAGTCAGCTTCTCTTTCATCCAGTCTAGACAAAATTCATCATCTGCCTTGTCATATCCACCATATTTGTTTTTCTTTTCGCAGACATGTTTAGAGAGTGAGGCACTATGCATGTGTTTAGAATATCGAAAGCTAGCTTTATAAGTGTAAACCTTTTTTAACGTACTTTTAGCAGCGGCTAATTATATACTTTTTGAAAATTCTACCCATCAATTTATACACAAGCCTTGTACGCAGTAAATTCACTTTAGCATTCCACTTTTTATTTCAATTGCATGGTAGATCTTTGTGTGTTTGTTTTTATTGATTTAACTTACTTAATTTCATTGATATTCTTTGGCAAAATTTGGTATTTAACCGCAGGTTCAATTTAAATGTATTTTTGGTAGATATTTTATGCAGTTCGTTCGTGGGCGGAAAATGTTAATTTTATATTTTCAAAAGTTCACTTCCCAAATTATTTTTAACTGCCATGTTAATTTGTAGCACAGACCATAGCATATTACTCGATTTATTTTTCACCTCTTCCTCTCTCCCGTGTCAAATGTTTCATCATTAACGATATATAAAATGCTAATTTTATAGCCTCTATTTTGAGAAGGTCACAAATATTTATCTTTTATCAAGTTAAAACAGTCGATACTAAAATAATTACTAAATAATCTAATCATTATACCGTAAGAGAGTTGGTTAAACACCTGCTTGGAGCGATTCAATCCAGTGTTGATATGACATAGCTTTGGGTTATTTTTTTAAAAATTGAGACACTGTGCCATCATTTGGGTTAAAAGTATAATCTAAAAAGTCAACGATTTAAAGATGTCTTTGAATATATAATCCCTCACAGAACCTGTTCAAAAGCCAATGCAAATTCTCATATATCCTCCTTTTTTGCATACTTTTGTCTAAAAGGATCGACCACCATCCCATTAAAGACCGTCACATAGTAGACGCATTATATATATATATATATATATATATATATATATATATATATAGTGACACGGATAATTATTGGATACATGTTATTTTCTCTTCTAACTCTAGTTTATATTCGCCATTTTGCCTGATATTTGGTAAATGATATCTCGTAAAGTTGATTTAGTTGTATGTGGAAAGGAAATTAAAAACCCATGGTTAAATCCTTTTTTTTTTTTTATCAAAGTTCAAAATTACGCTCTACAAAAAGATTGGATGCATGACATTTTTTTTTCAAATTTCCAATCGAAAATTTATATTTTAAAAGACTTCAAATATTCAAATTTTCGATAGTATTGGAATGTTATCTCTGACCCATCAGAGAAGCATATAATTTTTTACTAGATTGTGCTACTAATCATCTGACCCTTGATGTGCATTTTGCAATTCAAGGATTAAAAAATGGCAAGAACTAAAGAATTATCCAGATATGCGTGATAGAATCCTTGAACGTGACAAAGGAGGACAAGGTTACTGAAAAATGAGCAAAGAAATGGATCTATCACTAAGTACAGTTGGAAATATCATCAGAAAGTATAAGAAGTATGGCGACGGTACAGCAAACCTTCTATGAAATCGAAGACCGAGAAAAATAAATGAGCGTAGTTCAAGGTGGATCAGCAGAAATGTGCAAATAAACCCCTTCATTTCTCGGTCTGAAATCAAAACATATCTTGAGGATGCTGGGATTAATGTAAGTAAAGATACCATTAGCATACCTTTATATTGTACAGGCTTTCATTCAAGATCACCTTGAAAAGTGCCTTTACTGAAAGCCAAACATGTCAAAGACCGATTAAAGTTTGTCGAAACTTATGTAAAGAAAGGTAAGCAGTTTTGGGAAAGAGTAATTTGGTCGGATAAAACGAAAGTTGAACTATTCGGAAGGAACACAGCGACAGGTGTTTGGCGAAAAATTGGCATTGCCTTCAAGAAGCACAATACCACTCCCACAGTTAAGTTTGTGGGTGGTTGCATTATGATATGGGGATGCTTTTCATCCAAAGGGACTTGTGAGTTATCCTTGGTAGAATGAGTAATAGCATGTACAGGCAGATTCTATAGAAGAACCTTCAGAAATCTGCAACTTCTTTATGACATATTCGGAATTTCGTGCTTCAACACGACAATGATCTCAAAAATACCGCGAAACTTACAAATGAAAATAATGGTATTAGTAATCTCAATTGGCCTAGTCTTAAATCCAATTGAGAATTTGTGGAATACTTTGAAGGTTAAAGTTGATAAGCGGAATCCACAAAATATCAAGTAATTAGAGGAATTATGCAAGGAAGAATGGAGTAAAGTAACAGTGTGGAAAACGGTGGCCAACTACAGAAAGCGACTGGAAGCGGTGAAACATAAGAGAGGGTACGCAGCAAAATATTAAAGTGTTGTATCCAATACTTTTGCATAGGGCAATTTTGAACTTTGATAAAAACGGATTCAACCATGAGTTTTTAATTTCCTTCCGCATACAACAAAAACAACTTTACGAGACATTACAGACCAAATATCAGGCAAAATGGCGAATGTTAACAAGCGTTATAACAGAAAATAACATGTATCCAATACTTATGCGTGTCACTATATATATATATATATATATATATATATAGCCACACCGAAAAGTTTTGATGCAACGAAGCAGTCTGTATGTGGATGACAATATATATATATATATATATATATATATATATATATATATATATATAGATAGATAGATAGATAGATAGAATCCACCGATTGTATCTCAGTAGAGAGGTAACCGGAATGATTGCACCTTTTAGTCTTCAATCTATTGGTTGAATAGAACAGTTTGACATTTAAATTCTGTGCAAACAAATGTCTTATACTAAATTGAATTGTTAGAAATATAACAGTTTGATAATACAATTGTGTGCAAACAAATAACTGATGTTTAATTGAATTGTTAGTGATTAATAGCGAAAAAAGGAACAATAGCAATACTAGAATGCAAATAAAATTGTTCTAACTCATTTAGAAAGGTGTGTGCTAACAAATTACAGAGGTTGAATTGAGACTGCTATATAGCAATACTTGAAAATATTTAACAGTGTGCGAAAAAAATGAGCTCAGGCTTGATTAAAAATGATATCTATAAAATGTGCTTGCATATCCTATATATTCAATAAATATGTATAAAAATTATTTGGCATTAAATAACCTAAAATGTTTGATATGCCATGAAAAGCAACCCAACCAATCCAAGCCATTCTATTTGTCTTAATATCATTGAAATGATGTACCTGAAAAGAAACAGACCATTTGGACGGGGCTGTAGAATACACCAACTACATCTCTGCTGACGGGTAGAACATCCCACCCATGATTATCCCAGATATGACATCAAAATATTTGATGGCAAAGCTCCAGCCTTGGAGATTTGGGGAATGTGAATGTCCATTCATTGCCATTGCCTCCAGGTCAACATTGACCTGAAGTGGTTATACCAGATAAGGTACAATCTATGGGTCAAATAGAACAAACTATGTTCAAACAAGTTACCGAGGTTAAATTGTGACTGTTATATAGAAATACTTGAAACCATTTAACTGTGTGCATAAAAGAGATCAGGATCGTTTAAGAATGTTATCGGCTAAATGTGTTGACAAATCTTTCATATATTTAATATATATAAATAAACAAGATATAACATTAGATAACCTACAATGGTTGATAGGACACAGATCCCATCCAAACCAAATAAAACCGAAAGTAAAATATGTAGTGGCCGCTACGTAAGCACACTTCTCATATATATCCATGCAGTTTTTTAGGGGTTAAAATGTTTCAATGCTCTTTTTCTTGCTAATAGATATACTATTTGATTATATAATAATCTACCAGAAATGACAAAATTCAATATTTTATAAAACATATTTTGGGTGTGGTTATTTTTGGTGATACTCGATACACACAATCACTTACCTCCCATATATATGGAAGTATTTTTCAATGAGAGAGAGGGGGGAGAAGGATAGAGAGAGGAATAAAGAAAGAAATAGCGAGGGAGAGAGAGACTGTGAAAGGTTGTTGGTTGGTGGTGTTTTATTGTTCCTCAACTCTCGTTTGTTTTTAATGATAAATCCTGTTAAGACATATATAATGAATATATATGACTTTTAAACGAATAGTTTTTCAATAACATTTTTACATGAGTCAGGACACATTTGTTTTCATGAAGTTAAATGTCATCAAATATTACTTAGAGTAGCATTTAATTTGCACACAAATGGTTACAAGTATAGCTTTCTAGCACTAACAATTCTACTTGCCACAGTCAAATGCTTTTAAGGATAGAAAATGATTAAACAGTTTTATTTACCATCTAGTTGGAACCCTAACATGTAGTACCAGAAGAGTGAATTTGGTAGTAATGTCAACGAAATGGTACTCTACATTCACAAGAGCTCCAAGACTGGAGTCTCACCATTAGATGGTTTAGTGTCATATTCAGGGCACTCATTGGTGGAAGGTCTTAGCTATTTGTAGAGATGCAGTCAATATATTCCACAGCTGTAGACAACTGGGCGGAGAAAGAGAGACAGAGACAGAGAAAATGAGTAAGTGTGTGTGTGTGTGTGTGTGTGTGTGTGTGTGTGTGTGTGTGTGTGTGTGTGTGTGTGTGTGAGAGAGAGAGAGAGAGAGAGAGAGAGAGAGTGGGGAGTGAGAGGGAGCTAGTTTGTGTTTGTGTGAGTGTGTGTCTATACGTGCATGATGATGATGATGATGATGATGATGAAAATGACGGCAAATTCTTTATTTCTGAATATTCAATGAGCAATCGAATAATGTAAATTATGCAGCTGCAAACATGACCATTTTATGGTGAAATTTACAAATGAGAATCTACTTCATAAATGTCTGACTACAGACATTCTGATGCATCGTTTTATATTAAGCTGTACTGATGAAGTTGAAAATGAGATGGAATAAGAGAGTGAGAAAGAAAGAAAGAAAAAAAGAAAGAAAGAAAGAAAGAAAATGATACAACGGTAGGTGTATAAATAACCTCTAAATTGATGTATATATCCTTATGAGAAAGTTAAAATGTATATCAAAGATTGTTTTTTGTTCTGAATTCGCTATTTTATTCATGCTTGATCACGATCGCGACATTGGCCCCGCATTCTCGCCAAAGGCGCTGGTGTTTAGTAAAGTTTACGAATTTATATCTTTAAGCAAATTTTCAAACACGACACAAACAATATTTCTTTTGGAGCGTGCCTGGTTCATTTCGTTTAAAAATGTGTTTTTTTTCCAACAGCTTCAGGCTTCTGAAAACAATATTACAATAGGACAACCTAACTTTAAATAATTACGGCGCGAGCTTTTATGACATCTTGGTTTTGATTTGTTTATTTGTTTAACGACATTTAAACCCATCATAGATGATGTAATATCCAAATTTGATTAATTTCGCTATGTTTGAATGTAATCATGATATCATATTTTCAACATTCCACTGCAATCATTTCATTTCACCCATTTTCTATATTTATAATGATAATCATTGAGTGGACACATATGGTTTCAAGCATTCCTATCTAATAAAAATAATTGGACTCATTTATAAGACCCTAATAAGTACAGCTCAGTCGGCTTCGGCTCTAGAATACACTGACTGCATCTCGGCTGAGGGGTAACACCTTACCTCTTAAGATCATACTAATCATGACACTAGATTAGATGAAGGTGAGTCTCCAGTAATGCTTGGAGCTTTGGGGATTGCAGGAAACCTGTTCGTTCTATTGCTCCCAGGTCCATCCTGGACCGGAGTGGTTGCTACTTATGGATCAAGTAGAATAGTTTGACATTTAAAATGAGTGAGAACAAAAAATCTTTGATGAATTGAATTTTTAGAAATAGAATGGTTTGGTCATGTAATTGTATGTAAACAAATGACTGATATCTAATTGAATTTTTAGTGATACATAACAATACTTGAAACAATTTGACTGTATATAAGTGAAGGAGAAATGTTAAATTGAATATTTAATGCTAAGTAGCAATACTTGTAACCACTCCACTGTTAAAAAAATGATTAATATTAAATAAAACTGTAAGTATTAGATAGCAATAATTAAAACAATTTAACTATATAGAAACAATAGAAATCTTAGTGTATAAACAAATTACATATGACTCATTTAGAAATGAATTTACCGACAAACTGGTTTCTTACATATCGTGTATATGTATCTAAATGTGTGCAAACAAATGATTGTAACGTAGTAATAGTTAAAACCATTTAACTATGTGCTGACATATGATTAATATTATTCTTCTTTGTTGGTTGTGTAGTTGTTTGTGTTTTCTGGCATATAAATCTTTGTAGGTTATTTAATGCCAAATCCATTTTTATACAAATAATCAGTTCGAGTTCAAATAATTCAGTTTAGCATGAGTACACAGTTTGATTGTCAAAATCATTTCTATTTCAAACTATTCAGTTTAGTCAAACAGTTCTAATTCGGCTAATTCAGTTTAGTATAAGTATAGATAAAAGTACAGTTTCATTGTCAAAAATATTTCCATTTCAAACAATTCAGCTTAAAACAAATACGCAGTTTAAATGTAAGAACACAGTTTAATTGTCAAAGACATTTTTATTTGAAGCTTTTTAGTTCAGACTAACATTTCCAATTGAAACGATTCAGTTTTGCGTGGGTAAATATTTTAGTTCTATTTAGCCCATAGAGAGGGCATTATCAGGTGCCACCATTCCAGGCCAGAGTGGACCTGGGGACAATGCCAATGAAGGGGTGCCCCCCGACAAATAATGAGTTCTGGCTCATTTAAAAATGTTTTCAGCAAAATGTTTTTACAAATCGTATATAAGTAATACATATGTATAAATACCGGACATTGGTATAATGGTTAGAGTATTCGCCAATGGTGTAGTAGCTATCGAAAAGGGAGACTCCGGCTCACCGTAGACTACGGTTCCCAACTTTACTTACTTTAAAGCAAATCATATATTTTTGATATATATGTATAAGCAGGATTTGGCATTATGATTTACATGCGATAAAACCAAAACAAACCAAACAAAATCATATATATATATATATATATATATATATATATATATATATATATATATATATATATATATATATATATATAAACAGGATATGGCAATAGGGTTAATATGCCATAAAACCAAACTAAACCAAATCAAATTATATATATATATAAATATATATATATATATATATATATATATATATATATATATATAAACAGGATTTGGCAATAGGGTTGATATGGCATAAAACCAAACCCAACTAAATCATATATACTTAATATATAATTATAAACATAATTTGGCATTATGCTTGATATGCCATGAAACCAAAACAAACCAAAACAAATCACACATACGCACACACACACGCACACACACATGTATATATATATATATATATAAGGGTTTTTTTCGTACGGGCGCTTTTATTGGCATTGCGCACATGAAACTCTAGTCCCCATCGAAGAAATCTCCTCTGGCTGCAATGCACTTGTACCGTTCCAACAACTTCTGGAAGGCCCCATTGAAGTTCTCTTACGTAACGTTCGTCATCTCCTCAATTGTCTTTCATCTCCTCAATAGTCTCATAACGACAGCCTCTAAGTTTTTCCTTGAGTTTAGGGAATAACCAAAAGTCACAGGGTGCAAGGTCTGGACAAAAGGGAGGATGAGGAAGTGTCTTGATGCCCATCTTGGTCAAATAGTCTATGACAAGAATGGAGTTGTGGCGCGCAAATCTTCCGCATCTTCAGTTCCTCGCGAATAATTGTGTGTACAGTTCCCACACTGACATCAAACTGTGCACTTATTGTCTCTATAGACACATGACTGTCCTTATCCATTAAATTCTTTATTTGGCCTATCAACTCTGGTGTTCTAACTTCTTTACTCCTCCCACACTTCTAATCATCCCTCACAGGCTCCCTGCTTTCCTTGAATATCTTATGTTACTCAAAAACTGATGCTCAATTCCTGCAAGATGGTGGAAAAGCAATCTGAAACATTCCATACGTTTCTGGGGCATTTTTCCCAAGTTTAAAATAGAAATTGCATATCATTCTTCTCAAGTGTTCTCATGTCCAGATTGTATTTTTGAAATTCAGCAGGTGTGACAATCAGGCTTCAGTAGGGGGTATTCCAATTCTTGCTGTAGCTGTTGATTTGAACTTGAAATCATAAGAATCGGTCAGTCATCTCATAAGATGAATAGCAATAATATGCTGAATTTTCAAGAGTCTAGGACAATTTTAAATGCCAGTACAAAAAGTCTTAAAACTTATTGAAGGCCCCTCGTATATATATATATATATATATATATATATATATATATATATATATATATATATATATATATGTATGTATGTATGTATATAAACAGGATTTGGCAAAAGAGTTAATACGCCCTGAAACCAAACCAAACCAAACCAAATCCTACATATTTAATCTATATGTATTAACAGGATTTGGTAATATGGCTGATACGCCATAAAACCAAACCAAACCAAACCATGAAAATCAAAACCATAACAAATGTTATCATTTCGGATCAGTGTATATTTCATTAATGACAACTAATAAGGTGTTTTACCCTCGATTATACAACAAAAATTAAGTCTTTCCATTGGATGAAAATTTGTGTCATACTCATATAACGTATATTTCCCTTTCTGCAATCGGCGTAAACTAAACCTACTGACATTCATGCATCTATCTATCTATCCATCTATCTATTTGCTTGTGTATTTTGGCATGTCTATAATATTAGATGGTTTTCTCATGACCTTTTTCTATGCTTCAACCGCAACTGTATCTTTTAAAAAGAAGCTTCTATTTTAAATCTGTGTAATTCTAATAACAAATAAAAATATCATTTTCTTGCTTTAGATAAACGATATTCATTCTGTAATTGAGCAGAATTTCTTTGTAACATCAGTAATAATATTTATTAGCAAATCAGCATCTGTCATGTTCAATGAAATCAGCCGAGAAAAAAATTGTATATCATATAATTAAAATTAGTCAATTACCACATCGGTATTTTGTTTCATCTTCCAAAAGAAATAACTAAAGATTATCTACGTTTAAGTTATGTTTTCTTGTATATATGTTGCATGATATCATATGGGAATTTTTTTCCAAATGTATACATCAAGTAGAAAAGATCCTCTTCTAAAATCGCTAACATCAAAGAATTATCTGAAGCGATATTATCAAACTATTACATTAATAATTTCAGAGGTGCCCGTGGTGTAATTGTTATCGTCGTAGGAAATGGATACGGTGACTCGAGTTCAAATCCTGGACGAGACTGATTGCATTTCACGTAGCACTAATACCCTGGGTAAAGGTATGAATCCAATTATTCTCCCTCCAGCTATGAGTAAATTGTAGGACAGACTGGGTTCTTCAGCCTTGGTGAGGCAACTAGTCTAGGAGAAGGAAAACTCTGAATTGAAACCTGTTAAACTCCGCTTAAAAAGCGGAGGGGTTGGTAAATAGGATTACATTAATAATTTCGAAAACTGATGACGACATATAAAATGATATTATACTTATTCTAAAATACCGATATCATAAAAGTTATAGTGACACAAGTTCATACTGTTCTAAATAATAGATTTGGTTCTATTATTTAACTTCATTTCAATACCTTATGGATTATTTGATACTGAAATTTGTTTTATTTGAAATAAGTTTGAGAGTAATTATAACTATATTTTCAATGTTTCACTGCAATCCTTTTAAAAATACATTTCTATTTGTCTAGAATTATTTATTTGCAAACTGTTTTATGATATAAATTCTCTTTACTTAATTCAAATAATTTACTCACCATTAATTTTTTTCAAGTATTCAAATCTAGCATTTATAATTTTATTTAATTTGATTTGGTTTATTTCTTTAACGGTATTTCAACGCTTTATGGTTTATTTAATACCGACAGTATATTTTCAATGTTTCATTGCAGTTTTTGCATCGCACATTTTGATTGCTTTATTAATCTCTGTTCATATTTATATCAAACATCTAATAGAGCTAATTTTCACACACAGATTTTCACAAAAATGCGATGTGAAAAATGTGATATGATGGTGAATAATATCTCATGAATTGATGGAGACATTAGGTTAATAAATTCCACGTAAAAACACGCAGGTCAGCGTTTGGTTCGGAAGAGCTGCCGAGGGAAATCACCTGGAGGTTGCAGGTTCAATCCCAACAACATTTAAGAATAAGAAGGAATACTTATTATTACTTAACATAGTTAACAGAATTGAAACAGTTTACCTCTGTGTTTCAAATAAAGGGTTAAGTATGGACTCCTGAGTTCAACATGAAACTGAAAACGGTCGAAGCTAAATGTGACGAGAATAACAATTGAGATGAGGTCAATAGTCCAAATATTCTATGTAATAACAAATATCATATTCCATCTCAGAAATTTAGACAAATAATTTTCACACAATTTTATAGTTTCAAGTGTTTCCTAGAGTAATAATTTATTCATATTTCAAGTAACTTATTCCAATTAAATAACAATTTATTTACTCACAGTTAAATAGTTTTAAGTATTCTTAATTGAAGGATACTATATTTAGTGGTGGATCTTTAGAGCATACAGAGACATATTCTGAGCTCAGTGAAAATGCTAGATTGTATCTGCAAATAATAATCATTTGTTTGCCCATAATTATACGGTTCCATGTTGTTGTTTTTTTTGTTTTTGTTTTATGGCATATCAATATCTGTAGGTTATCCAGTGCCAAATCCATTTTTATACTAATTATCAGTTCTGTTTTAAACAATTCTGTTTAGCAAGAGCCCACAGTTTAATTTTCAAAAACCTTTCTATTTCGAGCTATTCAGTTAAGTTCCAGCATTACTGGAACCTCACTATCAGATTGTTTTGTGTCATATCCAGAAAACTCGTAGGGGCTCTTACACCACTGCAGAGAAGCAGTCGGTGTTTTCTACAACTCCAGCCGACTGGGCAATAAATGGTTCCATGTATTTCTATGTAATATAAATAATTCTTAAACTGATAAATTTAGAACACTAATAGATAGTACATTTTAAGTCAGAATAGGCCTGCGAGTAATGACATTGAAGGAGTAATTCACATAAACCAGATTTCCATAAGTGAAGCATACATTACTGGATCCTGTTTAGTGTCATACTCGGAACTCGAAACAATGTGGATGGTGGCTTAGTTGAGGTTAATAGTGTCAAAAAAAATCATACAAAATAAATCTCTTGCAAAGGAAAATCAGGTATGTATTCACCCAGCTTCTTTAACATGAGAGGTATGTAATGCAAGTCAATTTTTAAGCTGAGAACAACTGGTTTGAATTCGGAATGTTCCTTCTAAACGGTTGTCTTACCAATGATAATGAACCCAGCAATGCAGCTAGTTAAGGAAAGACGGAAGCTCTCAGTTCAAAACCCGAGGAGTTATTGGAAGAAAATATGTTACAGACGTTCTCTGTCCTTCTACAATCAGCTCGTCCATATGAGCTTTCACTACTGTAAACAAAATTGCCAGTGTGTTGCTTTGAGTAGTTCAGATATTTAACTGAACTGCTAGGCATTAATACGAAATGCACGATTGGAGAACATTAAACAATGTAGAAAATGATATTTTTTCTCGTAAATGATATATATTATAAATTATATTTTATATAGATAACCACAGGTGCCTTAGATAATCAATTAATGACCTTCACTGAAGGAATGTCAGAATATCAATTTATTTTACTCGTAACTTAATATTATGAGTGAACGTCAAATTAAGTTAATCGTCTTATTGTCGTTGCATCAATCCAAATGCAAAAATATCGGCTGCAATATTGATAACAATATTTTGATGAATTATGGCTCGAAGTTAATTCTTTTTATTTCCTCTCCATAGTTGGATTTCTTTTTTAATATCATTGGAAAGCAAAATAAAAAAAAATATCTTTTTTTAAATTGATTTCATTCTATTGCTAAAATTGGTTCACATTAAAGTATATTGTTATTTTCAATAGGCCTTGACTATTTTTTTTTTGTTTTTTGGGAGATAACTTCATTCAATATAAAAATTCGGACGCATTCACATACCTGAATATTAATGTGGGAATACATCTACCTTAGTAAATTGGAAGGGTTTGATGTAAAACTACCAAATTTATTATGCGTGCATATTCATAATTGTGGAACATAAAAACGTAACGATATTGCTTTTCATAGTGAAAGAGAAAGTTGTCAAAAAGATGAAGCATCTACTTCGTAGATCAAGAGCCATGTTGTAAATCATAAGACCTAAAACAGGGTTTAATACCCAAACACTCAAAGAGTCATTTATTATAACTGAATAATTATTCTTATAACGTCAGATCTCGACAATGAAGCTGATATGAAGTCATTTAGGTTTGTTTTGTTTGTTTTTCTTTTTGTTTATTTCAACTTTTGTGGATCATTAAATGCCAAAGATTACCCCGTAGAAGAATCATGGTGGTACCAATTAACCCAAAGCTGAGGGTATAAGGGGTTTCATAATGTCTCTAACTTGTACATATGCAATCATTATTCAGATTTTTTGCTTCCGTCGGAGTAACGATCCAAAAATGTCTAAATTTTAAAAAATCTCTGAACTGTCACTTATTTTCAACACCATTTTGCATAAATATTCTAGAATTATTTTTTACTGAAGAATTTACGATATAATATGGAATATAAATGGTAAACATTTCTTTCTGTTAAATGGATATTTTTTCGGTTAATATTGATTGACGTTTCAGTGTAATATCTGTAAATATTTTGGCATATTTCCTAATTGACAGTTTTGAATAATAAAACTGAAATCTAGTCTTGAGCATTTACCTGATAAAGACAAGTCCTCTATGTGTAGTCACATTAAAGAGTTGTGATACAACGAAACCGTCTGTCTATGGATGACTATATATGCGCTCCCCACCCGCGGGCTGAGTACTCTGGTGAAGAATTAGCAGCTGCCCACTGCGTAATGCAAACCTCTTCTAACAAATTGAGCTTTGTGATATCCTATAACACAAAATGTAAACAAACAAAAGCTAATACAAGATGCGTTATAATTCCCGAACTAACGTAGGTCGCCTAACAGTTGAGCTGTAAGATACTAAGTCTAACGTAAAGTTGGGTAGGTTTCGATCCCAGCTTGAAGTGTTCTTCGTGTCTAGCAACATAGAAGAGTTGTGATACAACGAAACAGTCAGTCCGTACATCACAATACACACACACACACACACACACACATATATATATATATATATATATACTCGCTGGACGCTTCAAGCTGGGATCAAAATCCGCCCAACTTTACTTTAGTCTTAGTATCATACCGCTCAGTTAGCAAGCAAACCATGTCAGCTCGGGCATTGTAAGGCATTATGTAGTAGCTTTCGTTTGTTTACATTTTTGCCTTGAAGAGCTTTGCATTATGTGAGTGGCAGCCATTATTAATTCCTTCGCCAGTGTGCTCAACACCCACGGGGGAGCATATATATATAGGACCTATATCTTCAAACATCCTACACAGACTGCATCTCTGCTGAGGGCTAAGAGACCCACAGCGAGGTTCCACTAATACTGAAGCTTTAGGGAATGCATAAACCTTCTCCATTTCCATCACTAACAGGTCCACTCTGGTCGTTAATGGCAGCATTTTAAAGGGTTCTATCTATAGGTAAAAAAGAACTGTTTGACATTCAATCTGATTGCAAAAGACTTATCTAAATTTAATTTTTTTGAAGCGGGACTGTTTGATCATTTAACTGAGTAAACAATGACTGATGTTAAATTGAATTCTTTGAGTTACTAGAAATACTTGGAACTCTCTAACTTTGTTGATTTATGAGAACAAATCATATATATCTAAATATATATAAACCGGATTTGACATTGAATAACTAACAGTGGTTGATATGTCGTAAAACTAAACCAAACTAATCTATTCTCGAATCCGAAATTAAAATATACTGAATTTACTCCTGTGTTGATAACTTATTATACGATTGTGAATGCTAGGAATATGACTTTGTAAATAAATTCAGTTTGTTTATTTTTAAACTATTGTTTATAAACATCCTATTCAAAGGGTGTCTATTTATTTACTGAGACAATTTTTTTTAATCGTTTGGAAAAAAAAATATATATAGCGTTCTTATAAGGTCGGCATAGAGATTAGCTTGAGTATTAGTAGTTAAGGTAAAAAAAATAGGAAGGGAATTTTTTAAAAAATGGTGAGAGTGGAAAAAAAAAGTATCGCCTGTGTTGGTCTCGCGACCTCTGACTAGGTTCTGAAGTCAACCACTAGTATAAAATACCGTTTTACGCAAATCAGTGTTTCATTTTGACCTCTGGATGTGGGCCGTAATGATCACATTACGGTCGGGTCACCCTTCCAAGAAGTATGCTGCTGACACGCAAAACTTCTAATAACTAGGGATCAACACTGATGACACATTTGGAGAGAGCACCAGAAGGAGAATAATAACAACTGCTTTAGCGTATGACTTTCTTTCCTAAGTTTAATGATATAGATTAGGGCGCATACTTTGTTGTCATTGAACCAACGCTTGAATATATATATATATATATATATATATATATATATATGTGTGTGTGTGTGTGTGTGTGTGTGTGTGTGTGTGCGTGTGTGTGTGTGTGTATCTTTTTTTGTCAGTTAACATCCAAATTTATTTCCTCAAACTCTGTACATTTTATAGCAAATGTTTTAATATAATTATGATTACTAAATGGTAAAGCCAGTTTTCCCAGCTTTATAAAATCTTTTGAAGAATCGATAATAGTCAACAGATTAACCCGTATTGTTATTCTTATATTAGTATCTTAATTTGGACTACATCCCTGATAAAACTTGAATGATCCCTAGGATCTTATGCAGCAGAAAATTAGTTTATGTTTGTTCAAATATTTATGAATGTTAATTTCTCCAGCATTTTTTACAAATTAATACCATATAAAAATGATGTTTTATTTATAGTACGTCATTCTAGCCAAATCTACCCAGGATTGATCTCTGGACATTATCAAATAAATTGTTGTGGATAGTATGCTAAAAATCACATCAATATAAGCATTAATTGTGCTTTATTTTGGCCCCGTTCATATTATCGTATTTCTCAGTTTCGTTACAGAATAATTTGGAGGTTCCCGTGGTGTAATGGTTATCGTCATAGGAAATAGACACGGCTATACGAGTTCAATTCCTGGACGAGACTGATTGCATTTCACATAGGCCTAATACCCGTGGGAAAAGTATGAATCCAATTATTCTCCCTCCAGCTATGGATAAATAGTTGGACAGAATAGGTTCTTCAGCCTTGGTAAGGCAACTAGTCTAGGAGAAGGAAAACTCTGAATTGAAACCTGTAAAACTCTACTAAAAATTGACCTTGTGTGATATCCTTCCCGAGCGGAGGGGTTGGGTAAATATAGTTACAGAATTATCTCAGACACATCATATTTCCTTCAGCTTTATTTCTCAACTTATTTTTACATCATTCTTGAGCTGGTGATTTTTTCCGTAGTTTTCATCTTTGAAAAGTAGCAGGCCTCATGAAATAGAAACAAATGCAAATATCACGACCTAACTTCGTTAAGCAGCCAAAATATATGCCAGTTAATCTTATTCTGTCTTAAGAAAGTTGCAACGGATTATCATCTGAACAAAAATTTAATCTTGTCGATTTATCATTTTAATCCATTGCTTCATTTGATTTATTGCTAATTTCTATCCAAATATCGAAATCAATGTGAGCATCATTTCATTGTTTATTAAAAACACTTTTGATATTAAAAAGATTACAATGTTGAACTGGAACAAGAGTTTAAAACTATCTAGTTCGAAAAATCTATCATTCATTCAATCTCTATCCCTATCTAAAAATGTCGATTTTGGTGTTTTTATTTTAGCTTTAACTTAAATATATGACAAAAAGATTTTTTGTTACATATACGGAGGAGAAATCAGAAGCAAAAACCACATTGAAGAAGTGTTATCTATATATTATGGGGATTAGTTCTACATCAGGTTAATCAACAAATGATTTCCAAATATATATATATATATATATATATATATATATATATATATATATGATTTCTACGTGGACAAGAGGGAGCCAATTTAAGTTTCACCAAACGGCTTGATAGAAATGTTTAACGTAGGAAAAAGGAAAAAAAAATATTTGTCGGTTTCTGGGATAAAGTCTTCTTTTTAAAATGTTAATTTTTGTAGAAGGGTTTTTTTAACCAATAAAATGTATCTTATCCTAGCCCACTTTGCCAGTGTGATCCTGAAGAGCCGTTTAGTGAAACATATGAAGACTCGCTCTTGTCCATGTAGGAATTATTTTCATATAAGCTCGATCTCATGATTGAGCACTTAATTACGTTTTAGCTCAGATAATTCAGTCGGAGTTTTTTTTCCTTTTGCTGAGGCATATATGACGCCTAATTATTTTCAAGTAGCACGTGTGTTTTTCGTCTGTTTTTTATCCATTTTTTCCCCGGTATCAGTTTGTAGAATTTTCAAATTGTTCAATCTGATTTTTTTCACACCAACAGAATTATAGATTAGATTTCAAGATTAACATATATATATATATATATATATATATATATATATATATATATATATATATATATATATAATTGAACTGGATTCAGATGATTATCTTCGAAAGCAAAAATTGTGAGAAGCGATATCAGGTAAAGATATGTCCATTATTATATTTGCTTCAAGTGACAGCAAAAGATTTAAAAAATGATTATATTTGATGATATTGTGATGACCGTTGCACAAGGCGACTGAAAAATCTGGGCTCATTCTCCGAAATGCATATCTTAAATAAATTAGTAAATAAAAAGGAAATAATAAATCAGTAACACTTTTGGTCAATAACGGATGGGCTCCTTGTTGTTGTCCGGGTGGGGGGTCAGTGACATCGCTTTGAGCATACTGAGAGAATTATATTCTATAATCTATCCATAAATGTGTTTATTTATTTATTTAATCATTCTATTTATTTTTAATAAAAATCTGAATAAAAACTTTATATATATATACAACATACAGACTGTTTCATTTGATCACAGCTTTCCATTGTGGCGAGAAACGCAAGTCGCTTCAAGCTGGGATCGAAACCCGCCTAAGTTTACGTCAGACCGATAACATATTTCTCAGCTAACAACCGCCCCAAAAGAAATTTGACGTATATGTATTAACTTTCGTTTGTTGTACATATTACACTATTGGATACCCAAGTGCTCATTTCGTCAGAAGCGCTTTGCATTATGCAAGTGGCAACCGATAATTCCTTCGCCAAAGTGCTCAACCCATGTGTGGTGGAGCACACACACACACACACACACACACACACACACACACACACACATATATATATATATATATATATAGAGAGAGAGAGAGAGAGAGAGATTGATAGATCGATAGCTAGATAGATAACTTACGATTGTCTACACTGTTAACGATGCAATGCTCGATGCTCTTTATGAGATTCTCAAAAACACAATGCTATGAACCTGTATTTCAATTTGCATATCATAATCTTTAATATGATTAATATCTTTGATTATCATTGAGTATATTATTTACTTCTGCTTCCCTTAGAAGCAATTAGGACGACTGATATGTGGTTAATGAAAAACCATATATCCTTTGTGTGCAGATTTTAAAGTCATCCTATTTTTCTGAGCATGTTTTTATTTTGAATTTGACGCATTTTGTGAATTGAGTGTTGCATTGGAATTTGAATAAAATAAGAAACGTTTTCTCCAATTTATTTTGTTTTGAAAAGACAGAAACTATGTGATGGACGAAAAGAATTATGGGTTAGTCTATATTTAGACTCTCTCTATCTTATTAAATTTATCAATCTTGTCATGAAAAAATACAGATTAACAACATTGCCTTCAGCTACATTTCAAAACTATTTTATCTTTCGACTATTTTTACGACACAGCTGATAATTTGAATCAAAAGCAAAAAAAATATTGTATTTTAGCCTTCTTGTCGGACTGCTTTCAATTAGACCAATTGATAAAATCAATCGTTGCTGGTCTTGTGCAATTTGAGTTGATTAACAAAAAGAGCGTAATATTCCCTCAAAATAATATTAGACTGCTTTTATTCTGTATTGACAAAAATATTACATCTCTTCATGGAAGTTTCGACCCACCCACTGTATTATTCATCAGATATTAAAACTTTGGTTCGTAATTATTTGCGACTTTTACAAAATCTACAGGGGGATTATAAAATTATATAGGTAACTCAATGATGACATATTGACTGACTGGGTTATAATTTAACTGACTAATAATACCTTACCACCTTTATGGAGTGTAACGGAAATTATAGAATTGTGTAGAGATCTTAGAGATGATAGATGGACTGAATGATTAGGTTTAACAGCATGTCGAATCGTTTAGGATCATTTCATGCCAAGGGATTGTGGAATAACATTTATATTATATATTGTGTTGTTATTTCTTAAGAAGTTTGTTTCCGATCACTGTACGGATAATTTTTTCAAGAGTTCTATTTGACCTATAGATGGTACGTTAACTAGTACTACCATTACTGTTCACAGTGGACCAGGAAGTAATGGCAGTGAAAGGGTTCTATACACCTCTAAAAGGAAAATTTATTAATTCACTATGAATAATGTTACAAATTGATTGTCCTTCATTGAGATTAATAAACTGAAAAAAAAGATATCAAGAATATAACGTATGTTTATGGCTTTATAGAATTTTGATAAGAAATTTGCGTATACCATTGGCCTAATGAGTAGACTGTTTGCCAATGGTCCGGGAGACCGGTTTCGATCCCTGGTCGAGTCATACTAAAGACTCAAAAATTGGTACTTGATGCCACCTTGCTTAACATTCAGCATTATAAGGTAAGGATCAAGGGAAAAGAGGTGCAATGTAGTATCACCCTCCCCTACTCCTCGGTGTAGCAGGTATTGAAAAGGGGGCCTTCCGATCACATCGACTAAGGTCACCAACTTTATTTACAGTTGATGGGGTTAAAAAGTCCGAGGTTCTGGTTCGTGGTCGCTTACGCGCCTTCGTGCGGGCAGCACCATGGACTATTGGTTGATTTTGCATGTCAACACGCATTCCCAGTCCAGTTTGTTGGCATCGCCTAGCCGTCCTGCCGACGAAAATCTTTATGAGAATGATGGGGTTTACGTTTGTCGTGGTTAGTAAGCTGAGAAATCAGAGTTTACAGAGGTGGGGCTGGGTATTTCCCCTGTCCTTTCTTTCGCCACATTTGTCTTTTTCATTACGAGAATATTTCGAATTAGTAATCGGGTGGTTTGTTTTCCAAGGTACTCTTGGTCTTGTGTCTGCAGCGGCCAGTGCATTCAGTTTGAAAAAGCTTAATCAGCATGGGATGATGGATGATGGCCTCGTCTTCTTCTGTGGGTCACTGTGTACGGTGAGGCTATGATCTTGGGGAACTGCCGGGGTCATTTGTATTGCGATGTTAAAGCTTAAATGTTACGATCGTTGCAAGACGAACTCCATCTATGTCGTTTATCCAGCACGTTTTCCTTGATCAAGAGCAGAATTCTGAGGTTCAAATACAAGCAAATACCCTTTATATTTCGGACAATAAATGATGTCCACAGGTGATCAGTGTACCTTCTGGGTACTAAAGTAATATTTCGGACGAAGTATGGTTACAAGGTTGAAAATTAAGAGTTGACGCTTAATATAATGTTTAGGGACTTATAATTTAACACTGTGAGAGTGAAGTGATTTTCTAGAAATTAGCCAAAAGTCAATTGTTCCTGTTTATGTTACGTATAATATGGGTTATGGATTACTTACTAGAATCAAAGATAAAAATGATTATGATTGACTTCAGAGTCAATCAAGTCCACTCATCATTATTTATATCATATTGCAATTTTGATTGATAAAAAGCTTTATTTTTTTAAAGGTATCTTCCTACCACTGCGCAAAATATTGCGATGAGCTATTTTAGTTGTATAACACTAACATACAAGCATGAAAAATAGAAACATTATTATATAGTTAATTTCATTGAAAATAAGCTAATACGACGGATAAATTTAATTACATTTATGCTTCAAATTAATATTTTGGCAACAATTTTTTAAGTGAAAGGAAATAAAAGAAATATAGCTTTGTATAAAAAAAATGCAAAAATTTAATTACATTTAATTTGATTAAGGAAAAATAGGTTTCTTAATCATTGCTCATTAATTACAGATCGATTACAAATGTAATATTAATAATATATATTTCTTCTCACTCTCGCACACAAATACATTCACGCATAACTACATTTGTGTGTGTTTTTTCAAATAAATGCAAAATTTGATATAGTTTTTAATTTTATTTGGTTATTAATTTTCGCAATTCATATATGTACATTCAATCACATTCTTATCATACACGCACACCCTCCCACGCACATGTGCATACATGTGTATCATTATATATATATATATATATATATATATATATATATACGTGGTGCATTCTATAGGTTTCCAGACTTTTTTGTACAGGCATATAAAATTGACGTAGACTCGTGAAAATTCAGTTTGCTATTGCTATACATCTTATGAGATGACTGACCAATTTCTATGATTTCGGCTTTAAATGAACAGCTTCAGCAGGAATTGGAATACACCCTGCTAAAACCTGATTGTCACAGCTGGTGAATTTCAAAAATGCAATCTGGACTTTACAAGAACGATATGCAATAAAATTCTGTTTTAAACTTAGAAAAAAAGCGATGCGAGGAAAGCTGGATTTACTGCTATGACCCAGAGACCAAGAGACAGAGTTCTCAGTGGAAGCATGCTGGCTCTCCTTGACCCAAGAAGGCCAGACAAAGCAAACCCACCCACAAAATTTTGATAATCCCTTCTTTGACAGCAATGGCGTGATCTTCATGCACTGGGTTCCCACTGGACAGATAGTCAACAAGGAATACTATGTTGAAGTTTTAAGGGAGTTCAGGAAGATATTTGGTCGGAAGAGGCCAGCACTCTTCAAATCGGGTCAGTGGCATTTCCACGAGGACAATGCACCAGTCCACAATTCCATCCTTGTCACAGACTATTTGACCAAGATGGGCATTGAGACAGTTACTCAGCCTTCCTATAGTCCAGACCTTGCTCTCTGTGAATTTTTGTTATTCCCTAAGCTCAGAGGCCATCGTTATGAGACAATTGAGGAGATGAAAGAGGCTGTGACGAAGGTCATTGACACGCTCACACAAGAGGACTTCCATGGGGCCTTCCAGAAGTTGTTGGAACTGTACAACAAGTGCATAGCAGCCGGAGGAGATTAATTTGAAGGGTATTTTCACGTGTGTTCTCTCCATAAAATGCCCATTCGAAAAAAGTATGGACACATTTAATGATCCTTGTATATATATATATATATATATATATGGAAAATAATTCCAACAAGGCTAAGAGCAAGCCTACCTAGGTTTCACCAAACGGCACTTCAGGATTGCTCTGATACATATATATATATATATATATATATATATATATATATATATTCTGTTGATATCTCCGTTTAACCTCCTGCGTCTCCTGTTTTTCTTTTTTTTTTATTATTTTCATTTTTTTTTTTTTTTTTTTTCATGGTCGTATATTTCCCCACCTACTCAACATTTTGATTGTCACATGAAATGCCAAGTGCCAAGTGTTACTTTTATTTTTCTGTCTTACTACCTTCGTAATTTTTTTTACCGTATCACATATCCTTTGTAGACAACCACTTCGAAAACTAAACGTCTAGTGTGATATACACAAGAAATTATCGTTAAAATAATTGATACTGTAGAGTCATAAAGATTTGCCATTCCTTAAAATTTCTATTATAAATTTATTCGCCGATTGATTATCCATTTAAACATTTTATTAAACTGTATATTAAACTTCAGCTGTATAATATAATTACAAAATAAAGAAATCTATGACAATAAATATCAATAAGAAATGATTTAAAAATATAGTGTAATGTAGTTAGTTTTAATTAAAAAAAGGATATAAATTGACAGACGGCGTGTATTGCTTTGTAATTAAGTAGTTTTATCTGATATTGTGTTACTCTCGTAATAAAATGGTGTTTGATTATTTTAAATTGGCGTAATGAAATGATGTTGTGTTAATTTACACTAAGAAATTTTCGTCAGAACATAGTGTTAGATATATCTTTAAATTCGCTTTGGTATCTGTTGTTTTCAATATTAAGTGTGTAATATCTAAATTTTGATTTAATCGTTTATAACCTTGGTTCCATGTGGGATATCCATCTATTTTGAAAAATGGGAGAGGGCTATTTTGTTGACGGGGTCAATAAGACCTTAGGGATTATGCATCTTTCAGAATGTATCTTTATGAATGTCTATAAATATACATTGAAGTACACACACACACACACACACACACACACACACACACACACACACACACACACACACACACACACGCTTGCCCGGTCGGCTGGGGTAGAAGAATTCACCGACTACATTTCTGCAGTGTCCTGGATATGACACTCAACCATCTGATGGTGAGGCTTCAGTAATGCTGGAGCTTTGGCGAAAGCAGAGTACTCCTTCATTGCCATTACTTCTACGTCCATACGAGTCCGGAATGGTAGCAACTGAGTTGGTATTATCAATGGGTCAAAAAGAACTAAACTGTGTATTTACGCTAAACTGAATTGTTTGAAATTAACTGTTTTTACATTTAACTGTGCATAAACAAAACAAAACAAAAAAAAGAACTCTGCGTTTATGCTAAAATGAATTGTTTGGAATACATTTTTTTTTATATTTAAAAAAAAAAGTGATGGTCCTCCCTAACCTTGGATCTATATGGAATATCCAAGATTTTGAAAAAATAGAAGTGGGCTATTATGTGGACTGGATAGATAAGATCTTAGAGATTATACATCTTTCAGAATGTTTTTTTATGAATATTTATAAATATATATTGCAGCACTCCCACACCAACACACACACTTGCTCTGTCTGCTGGGGCTGAAGAATACACCAACTTCATCTCTGCAGAGGAGTAAGATTCCCCTAACGAATATCCTGCATATGACACTAAACAATCTGATAGTGAGGCTTCAGTAATGCCGGAGCTTTGGGGAATGTGGAGTACTCCTTCATTGCCATTTCTCCCAGGTCCACAGTAGTCCGGAATGGTAGCCGCTGGTTGAATCCTATCTATGAGTCAAATAGAACTAAATTGTGTACTTATGCTAAACTGAAATGTTTGGAATAAAACAGTTTTTACTAAGTATTAACAAAAACTGTACTCATAATAAATAGAATTGTTTGAAATAAAACTGTTATGTATAAAATGAATTTGGCATCAAATTACCAACAGGGCTTGATATTTCATACCACCAAACCACAGACACACACACACACACACACACACACACACACACACACACACACACACACACACACACACACACACACATATTTCTGTATGATTCAATCACATACCCCTTTTATTTTGGCATATACATACGCTCCTGTCAATTGTGTTATGAACCTCAGTTAATAATTCCCGGGAAGTAGTCATGTTAATATAGATAGTTATATATGTCACTCAATCTTCGAATATCTATTACCTTGGCATATAGAAATATGTTTGTTAAGATATCTAAAGTTATGAATTAATACCTTTTGCAAAGGTATAAATGAACATCTCTATGTATCCTGTTTGAATATTTGTTTCCCTGTAACGGTCACTCTGCCATTCTTAGAAAACAACTACGAAAAATTACCAAGAGACCACAGCATTGATTGGAAATGCCGGGCAAAAAGTAAACATACTGCTTAGAGAGGTTTAGGTTGATTAGTAATTTTACCCTAAGAAACCATTTCCCTCCTAAGAATAGTGAAGAGGAAATCTGAATGCTCCATTTTTAAATAGTTCCATTGATATATATATATATATATATATATATATATATATATATATATATATATATATATATATATATATATATATTTGCTTGTAGTCATGATGGGTGGATTAACGTGTTTTACAACGACATCAATTTAACGAGTTACGTTGACTTTCGGACTAACAAGCGATGGAAACTATTGAATCTACTTATCCTACAAGTTATGGATTAAAGAATAATACGACTGTCCTTCTATTAGGCTGGCTTTCGCATTAGATAACCAATGAAGGCTGATATACCATTTTACAACGAAATCCAAACTGATTGCATGTGCACGCATACATGTATATATTAATTAGTATGTATATACTTTATCATATATATATATATATATATATATATATATATATATATATATATATAAGGACACTGCTGGAGAAACAGGGACGAGCTCCTAAGTTATGTACTCCTATGGACCCCCACATATGGCCAGGAAAATGCAGGACGACCAGCTCGAACGTACATTCTGCAACTATGGAGGATACGGGATGTAGACCTGAAAACCTGCCAGAGGCGATGAACGGTAGGGAGAAGTGTCGAGAGAGGGCCAGGGATATCTGTGCTAGCGGCATGACATCATTATGATATATATATATATATATATATATATATATATATATATATATATATATATATATTACCTTTCCGTTTGACGATTGTTTGCTCCAGATGAATCTCCAAGTCACGAATTCAACGGGAACATAATTTGAATATTTCAGGTTTAATGATCCAGTCTGGAATATTAATATTAGGCAGTTATTATTTTGAATTTTCTTACTTATATTTTATTAGTATCTATCTACCTATCTATCTAAGAATATGATGTAATTATGGCCTAACGGTTATGATGCTTGACTATGACAACGTTATAAGAGAGTTCGAATTCCAATGGTGTTCTTATGTTCCCTTTTAAACTAATACCCTTAGGGAAGGTATGAAATCATTCACCACCCTCACCAATGTTTAAAATAGTTATCACGATCGTCACTCTACAAGGTGGTGTTTATGGCATTAGATAAACCATAATGGTTGATAGGCCCTTATAACACAGAAAACAAAGATATATATATATATATATATAGTGGGTAGAGTTTTCGCCAAGGGTCCGTGAGACCTGTGTTCAATCCCATGTCACGTCATACCAAAGATTAAAAAAATGGAACTTAATACCGCCTTGCTTAACATTCAGCAATATAAGGTACGTATCAAGGGTAAGGTGGAGCAATCCAGGGAAAGGGGTAGCGGCCTCCCCTACACCTCGGTGTTGTAGGTATAGAAAAATGAGCCTTCGGGTCACCCTCGACTACGGTCACCAACTTTACTTTATATATATATATATATATATATAGAGAGAGAGAGAGAGAGAGGCACAAAACTACAAGTGTGTTTCTCTCTGTGTGCAAGTGTGTCTTTAAAAGATTTTGTGAGAAAAAAACCCCAAAAGAACAGTAAAACAAAAGAGAGGAAAAATAATGGTAAATGAAAGCTGACGTGATCTACTCAAAGTAATAATTTCAGTGATTATTGATTTGGCCACAGAAAGCCAATTCTCTCACCTTTAGATCTTGTTCTGTCGGATTTAATTAGACGAATAACAGTGAAATTAGCAAAAAATAAAAGAGTTCATTTGACTTTGATCAGACAAACAACATTCTGTTTCTCATTAGTTTGTTTCCACTGGGGCGACAAATCAAAGTGAAAGGCAATTACTTACTTGATTGAGGCTTTCTTCAACAAGGGCAGCTGAAAGTTTGTCAACTCCTTCGGTAGGTGTGTATTTATTGGCAATTCTTTCACAAAATATTTGCTGCCATTTATACAGCACAATAACCAAAGTACTTGTAGCAATCAAATAGAATGTAAATGTGTTCGTTATTTCATAAATATTGCACGCACACTCACTCACTTACAAGCACATATGCACAAACGAAAAAGGCCAGAATCACACACGCATATACATGTGTGAGGACACACACACACACGAGGACATATACACACACTCACTCACTTACGAGCACATATGCACAAACGAAAAAGGCCAGAATCACACACGCATATACATGTGTGAGGACACACACACACACACACACAAGGACATACACACACACTCACTCACTTACAAGCACATATGCACAAACGAAAAAGGCCAGAATCACACACGCATATACATGTGTGAGGACACACACACACACACACACAAGAACACACGGGCACATGCATCGTCCGGTCCAGGGTTCTTAGATTACAGTGATTGTATTCCCTGCATAGAAGTAAGACACCGTCCAACCAACCAACCAACCAGCCAGTCAAAAATGTCGAGGTATCATTTTTTGGGGGATCTGGGGTGTGTGAAGAACTATTTCTGTATCTTTATTTCAGGTTAAATCTGATCCAGAGTGATAGTACCTGCTGGGAGTGTTGGCGTACTCCAGTAATCCAGCAACTTGGAGGCATGGTCGAGCGGCTGGTTTGAGAGCGGGTGTTCTGTTCTGCGTTTATTTCTTTCCAGACATTGGCATCATGGTTAGAGTGTTCGCCAATGGCCTGGGGGACCAGGTTTCAATCCCAGGTCGAGTCATACTATAAAGTAGGGATCAACTGTGAAGTGGAGCAATCCAGGGAAAGGAGTAGCGCCCTCTACTACACCTTGGTGTTATAGCTATCGAAAAGGGAGCCTTCGGGTCACCCATAACTAAGGTCAACAACTAACTAACATTCTCATATATGGTCAAACAGATCTATCAAAAATTGTTTGTACTCGATTGGAATAATAGATGCCATACAGCGGCAGAATATTCTTTTAAGAATAATTACTTAAAGCCATAATTGTTAATTAAACATTATTACAAGTTTCCTGAAACCATATAGTTGTGTGCCAGCAAATGAATATTATTAAATAGTGATAACTATATGAAACCAAATAATTATTAGTACTAGAAAAATCTTTGAAACCGAACACCTGTATGACATCAAGTGACTATTATTTAATAGAAATAATTAACTGAAGCCATGAAATTATTAATATCATATAGAAACACCTGAAACCTTAGAACGGTGTGCAAATCATTGGTGTTCGGTAGGAATACTTGGTATTACATAACCATGTGCAAAAATTTTAAGAAACTTCGCAAGAAATGTGATTATACACGTACAATATATGCAGTTAGCAAACCTCTAAGCATTAAATAACCCCCGACCGATTGACATGCTGTTAAAATCAATCAACCAGAGAGAAACACTTTAATTTGCCACAATTTTGAATACTCTCAAAACTCATGTTTCTCTTAAACAGAAATCATTTTTGCTTTAAAATATTAATAGGGAGTTTACATTTGTGGGAAAAGATTCTGAAAGGAAACTTTATTTGACATTTTTTTCCTAAAATTACCCCTTATTTATGATGAACCTAATATATATATGTATATGTGTGTGTGTGTGTGTGTGTGTGTGTGTGTGTGTGTGTGTGTGTGTGTGTGTGTGTTTTGTCAAGGATCAATTTCCTCCTTCTGAAGCCTCAATCTAATATACTTTCTTGAACTATATGCGTTTTAATCGTTCCAGAATTTGAACAATATAAATCAGTATACAAGATCTATCTGAAAAGTACCGGACGACGTGTGCCATGTGATCTATGGGCAAAAGCAGAATAATCGGTTTTTGCCATCAATTAAAATACGATATGGGAGTTTATAACTATAATCTTAGCTTTCTGCAACCACTACCTTTTTTTATATTTCTTTGTACTTTTTTTCTGGTTGTTGAGATAAAAGCACAAACGAGCACCAAGCAACGAATAAACCTGAATTATTTTTTCCGACTGAAGAAAAGTTCATCATAGGTACTTGAAAGGCTTCAGTAAATGTATGAAGGTAATAAAATGTCTGCAACGCGTGTTTTTGAGTTGTAAAAGCGATTTAAATAGAGGCATGAAGAGAGGAAAAATGACTCTTAAAGCAAGAGGCCTTCAGCCAGGAAGACTAAAGTCAACGTCGAGCTTGTAAGGCATGTGGTGTGTGATGATCACCAATTGACTATTCGAATGATTCCAAGTCAGCTGGAAACTAAAAAGTACAATGTTTGAAAGTTTTTCACCGAAAATACTGCGACAGAATGGTATCAAGACTGCTTAATGATGACCAAAAGGATTGCTTCCTGTGCCAGGACATCCACAAGCGCATTCAAACTGGACCAAACTTGCTTCGTGGTCATCACTAGTTGATTCATATTCTCTTGAGCATGACTCGGAAACCATACGCAAAAGCAAAAGTTTTCAATATCGTCGAGGCCAAAGAAAACAAGACAAGTGAAAAGACAAAATATATCGATCGAGTTCTGTAATATAAGAGTCATCATTTTCAGCGAGT
Source organism: Sepioteuthis lessoniana (assembly GCA_963585895.1). Lineage (NCBI taxonomy): Eukaryota > Metazoa > Mollusca > Cephalopoda > Myopsida > Loliginidae > Sepioteuthis > Sepioteuthis lessoniana. The sequence continues at coordinate 103,208,357 of OY757905.1, read as the reverse complement.
TCTGCAATAGTGCCTAGCGATTTATCAGTAAGTCAACAAGGATATCCCTGCTTTGTATGCTCTACTCATTGCAGTATAAGAGACACAAGTTGTGGCAGGACTGATCGTGGCTGCTTCACCACATAAATGCACGTGCTTACCACTCCCAGAGCATCTGGCCGAGATGAACGTAGTCGTACTTAAACAATCCCATTATTAATCTGATCTTGTGCCCTGTGGCTATTTTATTTTCCCTATCATCATCATCCTGTCGAACCATCAGCACGGATATCCCTCACTCTCTCTCTCGTCACCCCTCCCAACCATCCATTGCTTTTGGCAGGTCTTCATGGTTACATCCTGTATCTACACAGAGCTGCTGTAAGTAGGTTCGAGCTGCTCGTCTTGCCTTTACTCGGCCATGTGAAGGAGTACATCACTTAAGAAGTCGTCCCAACTTCTCCAGCAGTGTCCTGCATGTCTGGTTCGTCTAAGTTTGATAGTTTTCGTGATGGGTGGTTGGTGGCCGTACAGCTGGTGCTTTGTGGAGTGCTGTCTCCAGGACTTGTTCAATATTGCTTGCAGCATTCTTGTCTAGTTGCCGTCAAGCTTTTTCTCCAGCGGTTTACTTAGCGTCTATGTAGTGCATCCATATAGCAGTATCGATACGATCGCTGCTTGGAAGAAACTGCGTTTCATATTATCGGTCATGTCTGACTTTCATATGACCGATAGCCTATCGACAATTGTCCATGGCTATGCTAGTCGCGTGTTGATGTCTGTCTCGGTTGATAATACAATGCTTCCTAGGTAGGTGAACTTGTCAACTAGCTTTAGAGAGTTACCGTTTAGTGTGGAGATGTCACCAGTTTGATTAAAGCACATATATTCCGTCTTGTGTGCATTGGCATGGAGGCCAATGTCTGCAGTTGCTCGTCCCAGGTTATGTAGCAGGGTTTCGGCTTGGGCGGGTGTATTTACCAGAAGTGCTCTGTCATCGATCGTAGTCGGCGTCGCTAATTGTTTTTACGAGGTACATTGTTTCTTTCCTTTGTTAGCTTGAAACAGTGTTCTTTGATTTTATCAATAGATGCTCTAAGCACGTATTCTAGACAGATAAGGAAAAGGTATAGTGCTTGTGTGTCTCCTTGCAGTACACCTGCTATAATGTCGAAGTAGTCTGTGTCTCCATCCAGAGAACGGACTTTTCCTTTGGTGTTTCTACAGAGAATCATGATGGCTGTGACGGTTTCTTTTGGTAGGCTGAAGGCGAGTAGAATTTGCTCCATTTTTCCTCAGTGAATGGAGTCAGGGCCTTGGTAAAGTAGACAAATAATATTGTTGCCCGTAGGTTTTTTGCACGTTCATCTTCAAGAATTCGATGGATAGTAAAAATTTGTGACGTCGTGGATCTATTTCTCCAAATGCCATTTTGGTTAGAACAATTTTCCCGCTACTCAAATGGATCATCTCGGAAACCAGTGTTGAAAGCGTGGAAGCCATCAAGAAAGCAGTAACTACTGAGCTTAGAGGTATCCTCCCATCAGTACAAAACAGCGTGACAGAGAAGTATTTGAAAGGGCACTAGACTCGAAGGAGATTACTTTAAAAGGGAAATAAGGAAGTTTGATATTTGAAATTGAAATAAAATTTTTGTTACACCAGTGCTGTTACTTTTCATACACACCTCGTATACAAAGTTGGAAATGCAGAATAACGTTTCATCAATACCCAATATTTTTAATCACTTCTGACCAAATTGGAAAACGACCTATAAATATATTATAAAGGTTACAAACTTTTACGCTGTGTAGTTTTTTAGATCATCGATAAAATTGTGGCTTTTGTTGTATGGATTTTTTCATTATCATGAAGATGTCAGGCTGACATCATCAAGTACTGAAACATATAAAAATGTTTTTTGCAAAATCAACACTATTTAAAATTATTTTTAGCTTCTGAAGACGCTGTTTCGAGAAAAAAAAACTTCTTGGGGTTTCCAAAGTTCCATAATACGTATGGACAACTGCTAGAAAGCGAAGAACTCATAAGCGACGTTCTGTTATGGAGTCCTACCCAGGGATGTGCTATTGTTGGGCAACCAGTAAAGAAGACTAACCATGAACGATGGATCAGAGGAATGGATGGTGAGAGAGAGTCAGTGAACTCCATGCCATCAACGTGATTACTTAATGATTAGAATATATATATATATATATATATATATATCATGTCGTGCTGCTGGCACAGATATCCCTGACCCTCTCTTGCCACTTCTCCCTATCATTCATCGCCTCTGGCAGGCCACCAGTGCTATATCCCGTATCCTTAGATAGCTGCAGTATGTATGATCGAGCTGGTCGTCCTGCTTTTATTCGGCCATATGCGGGGGTCCATCTATATATGACCACATATTCCATCAACTCTCGATCGGTTTCATATTAAACGTCATTCTAGGATCATTTAAAAACTCTATTAAGCTGAAATATCTACAAATACTATTCCATCAAATATGACTAAATAGAAGCATGCATATAGTCATGTACATCTGTTATGAAAAACATCGACTGCAAGAATAAACTACCATATATATATATATATATATATATATATATATATATATATATGTGTGTGTGTGTGTGAGTTTGAATTGATGTTACTGACACTGTCAACGTTTCACAGTAGTTCGAAAAGATTTTCCCGTTAAATAACGACTGCACTATTTTGTCGATAGAGAAATTGGTTTGTCCAATTGAGTACACACCCTTTATTTTAGTCAATCAATGTAAATTAACTGTGATGACATATTTCCGAGATATCCGGTGTAGAGATTTAAACTCCTGTTTCCTTGGTGTACCTTAAAAGCCGTTTGATTTTGTCGATTCTCGTTTTCCGTGGAAATAATGCTATTCCCATTTTGTCGTTTCACATAAACAAATTAATACATCTACAACTGTATTCACACCCATTATCACACAAGTGTATTTAGAGTAATAAAGCAAATTTACGAGGAATGATCATCGCTGTAAAAATCTAATAAAATTCTCAATGATTCTTTTATTGTATCAATATACTACATTCCATATTCATTTTTTAAAATACTACAGAATCTCCTCATATGACGCCCATTCGACGTTTCCTAATTCCATAATGATATTTATGGAATTTTATGAATATGGCATTATTTCCATTAAGTGTTTTACTCCTCTCTTTAGAGTCTTATGAAATACGTGCCACAAGACCTAAATTAAACTGGCAGCAAAAGGCAAAGAAGAACAGAAAAACTGTTCGATTATTTTGACAATGTTCATGTTTTTTTTCTAAATCTCTGAGTTATTCTAAATATATTCTACAAGGGTTTGAATGTTCCACTCTATCCTGTCCGTATATGTTATTATCGTGATATGTAAATGATATTCAAAATGACAAAACACATGCACACACGCCAGCGCGTGCGCGCGCGAACACACACACACGCACACACACATACACGCACACACACAGACACACGCACACACACACACACACACACACACATATATATATATATATAATTTTATGTGCATGTATATATTTCTGTGAAAATGTGTGTGTGTGTGTGTGTGTGTGTGTATGTGTTGAATGAAATCATTCAACTTTTTGCAAATTATTTCGTTTTGATTCTTCGTTTAATCCTATTTACCAACCCCTCCGCTCGGGCAGGATATGACACAAGGTCATTTTTCAAGCAGAGTTTGACAGGTTTGAATTTAGAGTTTTCCTTCTCCTAGACTAGTTGCCTCACCAAGGCTGAAGAACCCAGCTGGAGGGAGAATAATTGGATTCATACCTTTCCCAAGGGTATTAGTGCTATGTGAAATGCAATCAGTCTCGTCCAGGATTTGAACTCAAGTCGCTGTATCCATTTCCTACGACGATAACAATTACACCACGGGCACCTGATTCTTCGTTTAATAACATAACAACCTGCGTAGCTTTTTTTATGCCTCGATCAGTAGATTGGGACAGTAGATGATACCGACTTCGTCTCTGCAGAGGAGTAAGACAACCCAACGAGTGTCCTATTTATGACACTAAACAATATGATGGTGAGGCTCCAGTAACACAGGAGCTTTAGGGAATGCGGAGTACCTCTTCTTTACCATCGCTCATTTTGGTCTAGAGAGGTGGGACCAGATAGAGTCCTGTCTAAGGTCTAACATAACTTAACGGTGTATTTACACTAAACCGATAAGTTGGAAATTAACTGTTTTTTTTATCTTAACTTAATCTTAAAAAACTTAACTTAATCTTAAAAAAATTAACTTAATCTTAAAAAAAACAAAAACGCACTTATGCTAAACTAAATTGTTTGAAATAGAATTGTTTTTGACCCTGTCAGATGAGGCTGCAGAATGCACCAATTTCATCTTTAGAGAGGGGTAAGACTTCCCTGACGAGTGTCCTGATATGACACTAAACTATTTGATAAAGCAGTTCCAGTAATGCAGGAGGTTTGGGCTTGGGTTTGCCATTGCTCCCAGGTCCACTCTGGTCTTGTGTGGTAGAAACTAAAAGAGTCCAATCTATGGGTCAAATAGAACTAAAATGTCTAATTATACTAAACTGAATTGTTTGAAATATAGTTATTTTAATATTTAACTGTGTGTAAACAAAAAACTGTACTTATGCTAAACTGAATTGTTTGAAAAGGAACTCTTTTTGGTATTTAAACCGCGTACTTTTGCTAAACTAAATTGTTTATTATAGAACTGTTTATATGTATAAGATGAATTTGGCATTTGATAACCTACAATGGTTGATATGACGTGAAATCAAACAAAACCAAACAAACCAAACTTATCTAATACGAAATCCGTCCTCGTAGGAAAAATGTTATTGTATTATTTAACTCTTACCTGGAAGAGATGAGAAGGCTCACACCTTTCCCTAGACTATTAGTCCGAAAGTGACCATAACATGACTGGAGTTTGAACACACTTATTATCCAGCTGTAATTCAGCATGTAAACCACATCGTCACAAGGATCCTTTCCGCAAACTATTTGTAATGGTAAGGAATACTTTATATCATATAACTTACTCTTAGAAACATCTCTTCAAAAACAAGTACATAAAAAAATCAATATAAAGCACAATAAATGCGAATCCCTAACCATTAGATATCAGAACGATTCTTGAGGGACGGACATGCCGTTGCAATTAATCATTCAGTGAAAATACTGCACTCTCGAATTAAAAAACAACAACCCTTTTTTTCTAGGAAAGGGAACAACATACACAAAGGTGTTCAGTTTCCCTTAATAACTATTTTCCAGAGAAAAAGATGATTTGAAATTAATTTCATAAGCTATGTTTATATATACATATATATTCAATTAACAAATGACTAAATAGATTGAGATGTTAATATATATATATATATATATATATATATATATATAATATATATATATAAGTGAACGTGAATGATTTGTTGGGTTTTATGACATATCCACCCTCCCTTATAGGTTATTTTATGTCAAATTCCCTTTATATATATATATATATATATATATATATATATATATATATGTGTGTGTGTGTATATGTGTGTGTGTGTGTGTGTGTGTGTGTGGACAAATAGTTCGTAGGTAACATTTTTTAAACGAGCCAGTACTTCTTTTTTTGCATAGTTAAAGGGTTTCAAGAATTGTTATGTAATACAAGTAATTCACTTTAGTGTCAGTAATTTCTTGGCTTACAGTTAATTGGTTTTAAGTTTAAAATATGATTGTGTATTTCTACTTAAATCATCGATTGAGTCATAAAAGGTACCACTTCTCCAGGTCAGAGAGGACTTGAGTGTAATTGAAATAAAATAATAATCCAATTTACTTTAAATTATTTGTTTGCACACAGTTATATATTTTCAAATAAAGTAAATGACTAGACAGTTTTTTTTTTACCCATAGATGCAACCTTAAAAGGTACTTATATATCTGTCACTCGGCTGTGAGCGCAGTTGTTTTAATATGTTTTCATTCCGCCTGGAAGGAGTGCGTTTCAACTTAGCCGTGACTTGACTAGGTAGTTGTTTGATTATGTGGGTATTTTTCACTGTGTTATTTTTAAGAAACGGATAATCAAATGAGCGGTCATTTATTTTTTGATTTATTTGCTCGTATATGTGTTTCTTCATGACGAATTTTTATTTCCATAATAGGTGATTAAGTTTCATATAAAATCTTAGAGTTGCATATGTTTACTGGTTTTTATCCATTTTTTTTTTTACAATTGATTGGACGGTTTGTGCGTGAGTGTTGTTCTACTTATGTTACACTGTGCAGTCCCATAGATTCGATCCGCTAGTTATTTAATCTATAATAAAACGGCCACTCAGACTTTCCAATAGACTATTTTGGGCAACGAGTGAATTTCAGATAGAAAAATAATTTAGCACATCCAAAAAAAAACAACTTTTTGTCTCAATAAAATATCTTCTGATAATGAACTAAATTTTAAAATAAGTAGAGAACAATGAAAATAAGCTACATAAAAGAAAGATTCGAATTTGTCAGATTAATTGATTGGATCTTTATATATAAAATACGGAAATAAAATGCAGAAGCTTGCAAAACATGATTTCACCCATAGATTCATCAGAAAAAACTCTGCCAGAAAGATTATCGGAAGAATAAATAAATGCATATAAGAGAAATGCGGGAATTGCATAGAGGTGGTAACAAATAAAAAAAAATCGATACAGCCTAAGCGGAGGAGACTTTAAAATACCATGACTGCATGTCTGCAAAAGGGTTAGAAACCATGAGTGTCTTAGTTATGACATTAATCTGATGGTAAGGCTTTAGTCTTAGAGCTCTGGGTAATATGGAGTATCCCTTCATTGCCATTGTCCCCAGCTTCATTCCGACCAGAGTGGTAGTAGCTAAGAAAGTCCTATCTATGAGTCAAATAAATCTGTTTGAGATTTAAACTGAGTGCAAACAAGAGGCAAATGATAAACTGAATTATTAGAATTTGGACTGTTTGATCATTTAACTGTAAGCAAACAAATGGCTGATGTTTAATTGAATTGCTCGTGATATGTAGCAATACTGGGAATCATTTAACTGCGTGCAAATGAATGAATTGGGTTCAATAAAATAGTAAGTGTTCAATTGTAATATTTGTAACCCCTTCTCTCGAATTTTAGATCTTAAATAGCAATAATTGAAACCATCTAAATGTGTAGAAACAATAAAAATATCAATAATTGTGTGCAAACAAATTAGTTCTAACTCATTTAAAAATGTAATTACCTACAAACTGTGTGCAAATAAATGACTGATGTTAAATTGTAACTGTTATATAGGAATACTTGTAACCATTTAACTGTGTGCAAAAACGCGTACAATCTTTTTTAAAAATGTTATCAACAAAATGTGCTTACAGATCATATATGTTCAATATATATGCATAAGCAGGATTTGGCATAAACTATCCTACAAAGGTTGAAACCAACCAAACAAAAAATAGATTGTCGATACCAAGTTGAATGTATAATATACAAACTGAAGATGCATACTGATAGATGGTCAACATTAAAGACAAGTGCACTTGGTTTCTGCCGAGGGCACTTTCGAAAATAGGTTCTGTTTCAATAAACGGGGTTTTCACCTACTAAAAACATACACATTACTTCTCTCATTAAAAAAAAATGTCTCGGACATATAAAACAATAATGGTTTTACACTATAATGACATGGAAAATTAATTAAATAACTCACACCGAAAATGCATGATAATATTTGGTATTCTCTGCTTGGAGGAGAAGCTGGCTATTGCAGCTTTCCTCATGATAAGTATGTGAAAGATCACCTGATCCGAGATATTGAACAGATATAGGAACATAAATATATGTCTGCTTGATGGTTAACTGTATATTTGTATCTTTTTTTCGCTTTATTCCAGCCTCTATCTTAATTCTGCATTGTTATATAAGCATCAATTCATTTGTCCCATATAATCTTTCTTGCAGAATTTCCATCAATATCCTTTTCATAAAACCTGGACAGTTTCTTACTCGGCTCTTTAAATCGGATTTACGTCCATAAAAAGCACATTTTGATACTTATTGTATAACGACTCTTTCGGATTTATTCTTTTTAGATCTTGTCATCTTCTATCATATATATATATACATATATAAACCGAATGTGCGTGTGTGAACTAGAGCCTGCGTATATTTCATGCGTGCATGAGTTAAAAAGAATGAAATAGAATAAAAGAATATCAGTGACATTCAAATTAAATAAAGGAAAATGTCATTTTCATTTAAATATCGTTTTCATTCGGACACAAAGATAATTATGTCTTTGTATCATTCCGTTTTCCGACTACAAATTATGTGATATTTCTTGACATTTTCCAGTAAGAATTCGGTGCTTACTTTCAAATTCGTTGTCATCCTAATTATAATTGTTGAACATATACATATATATATATATAATATATATATATATATATATATATATATATATATATATATATATATATATATATATATATTCGGAGACAGACAGGAAAACAGACAAGCACAGACAAATTGAGAGACTATGAGTGATAGAAGGAATGAGAAGGTGTAGATATGTTCTTATACCAACTTTTTCCCCCTATCATTACGCTCTGGGGGTGCCCGTGGTGTAATGGTTATCGTCGTAGGAATTGGACACGGCGACACGAGTTCAAGTCCTGGACGAGACTGATTGCATTTCACATAGCACTAATACCCTTGGGAAAGGTATGAATCCAATTATTCTCCCTCCAGCTATGGGTAAATAGTAGGACATACTAGGTTCTTCAGCCTTGGTGAGGCAACTAGTCTAAGAGAAGAAAAAACTCTGAATTCAAACCTGTTAAACTCCGCTTAAAGAAAATGACTTTGTGTCATATCCTGCCCGAGCGGAGGGGTTGGGTAAATAGGATCATTACGCTCTGTAAAAACACATACATACGCACACATATACACTCATACACAGACATACAAATACACACTCAAACACACACTTATATATATATATATATATATATATATATATATATATATATATATCATTACTTTGTATAAATGTTACGATATCTTTTAATATAATTACAGAGATCTCATACATATATATAAAACGTAAGGACAAGGAAATATTATTCTACACTTTCCAGACCTTCAGAACTGGAGCCTCTTCACCGGATACAGTTTAATGTCACATCCAGGAGATCCCTTTTATTAGGGATCTTATCCTTTTTTGAGGATTTTCTGTCACGCAGACTGTGAAGTTTTTACATGGGTCGAATTTTATTTAATATTTTCCCATAGGTAATTTTTAGATAAGTACACAAAATAAGCTTTGGTGTAAAGGTCTGAGAAAGGCAAAAATAATTTCAATACACCCAAATTATTTGAAACATTAATATGCATTGCTAATCATAGGCGATTCTCTCTTATGTTGATGTTTGTTGTCATTAATATGTCAAATTTTTAGACGGTGTGGATAGAAATCTTTCGATTAATAGAATATAAAGAAAAAGAGAAGTAGGAAAAATAATAGTTTTATGACGTTTCTTTCGAGAAGACATTCGTGATGTTAGTTGAAGTTATTTTGTTAAGAAAGAATTGCTTCGATTCAAAGGTCCAGCCATCCACAGAATGGGCAACCATTGAAATCAGAAAACTAGATTAAATCAGGGAACAGAAATGAGTCAACAACAGTACTTAACGTTTGGTCGATATCAGCTATAGAGATTCACAACCAGCATGCAGCATTCATTTTTTCCCTTCCCATTCAAATCTTTCATTAATATTGGGGGATTTCTCATTTTTTAAATATATATTATTCTTTTTATTTCCCGAACTACTCAAAATATTTTTTTATTTATTGAGTTTATTTTTGGTCCTCTTTACTATTTTTTAACACATGATTCATTTTTTTTCATTCAGCGTCTTTTTCTTTTCGGCCATCAATAAACTCGAGAAAAAAATGACAAGAATATAAACAATACAAAAACAAACTTCATTTCATACTTTTTACTTTTACTTTTGATCAGAGATTGTTTGAGAACTTCTTATATTTTATAATTGTTTGTCATTTTTTTATGGGTGGGGGGTTACTGAAAATTATTCTTTACTTGGTCTATCGTTCTTTTGCCTTTACTTTCGGTTTGTCATAGCCATGTCTTATCTGTAGAATGAATAAATTTGCCAAATCTGCTTCGTGACAAAAGTGATTAAGCTCAAAAAATTATGCACGAAAACTCTTTTAACTTCTCCAATTTCCACCAGAAAACATTATCGGAAAAAACATACAAAAAGGAGAATTGATTGTGGAATACACATTTAATAATAGAGAGGTGATTATTTTGTTGCATAACTAAAATAGAGATATTGCAGAGAGCAAATATGTACGCTAAAATTCTTGATAAGTATTCGTTAAAACATCGAATTCAGTTCATTAAATTGAAATCTCATTAACATTCTATTTTATTTTTCATCATAATTCCAAAAATATATATCTGCTTAAAGTCATTAAGAACGCTCTCGACTAATGTTAAATTTATAGAATGACTATCAGTTTAGAAAAAGAACCGGTGAAAAATTAAAGGCTGAAAGAAATGATAGAAAAATATTTTCCCTTACATAATTATTTTCGATCACTTCCATTAAATTTTTATTGTAAAATTTGTTGACTTATTTTCAAATAAACTTAACCATAATATTTAGCGGAATATTTTTGTAATCAATTAGATCATCAGCGATCTTTTTTTTTTTTTTCTTGAAAACTGAATTTTTTTTTCATAACATATGTATATATTGTGCATGAAATGTATCAGGGTATCATCAATAGGATGACCAAAAAAAATTTAAAAAATGAAGTGTATAAAAAAAAAATATAAATATAAAGTCGTAATAACAAGAAAAATAGGAAAGTTCGAATTGAAAATTATATGACACTGTCACTAAAACTTTTACACGTTTGATACATTATAAATTATGTATCTCTTTAATATCACTCTCTCTCTCTCTCTCTCTCTCTCTCTCTCTCTCTCTCTGTCCTGCTTTCTCTTTCTCCGTCTATGATTTTCTCTTGGCCTCACTCTCTCTATTTCTCGGTATATATATATATATATATATATATATATATATATATATATATATATATATATATATATATATATATATATAGATAGATAGATAGATCGCAAGGAAGACATATAGGCCTAGGGAAGGTGTGGGCATGTTTATTATTTTTTTAAAAATGTATATATTTGAACGACCGGTTTCGTCTGGCTCTTATCAATCTGTTAACGCCAGAAAGATATTTAAAAGGGGGGATTTAAATGGAAAAAATAAAGGAGTCGAGAAAAGGAGAGGAAAAAAAAAACACTAAGAGGGGGTAGTAGTAGCAATGAGCAGATGGCTAGAGACTAATCACATTCAATCCCAACAGACAGTCCCTCTGTTTACGGAGGGAAGGCTGAAAAGATCGAACGTAAAGAGTCTCTAACACTTTAAGATGAAAAAGCGAATGTGACCGACTCAGAATACTGAATCGTTCAATATTGAAGTCTGCAACACATTCCCTACTATTAATCATGTGTTCCGCAGTAGAGGACCCGGATATATTCTCAAGCTGACCTCTATTAAGCCTAAGATTTAAAATTCGAGCTGGCAGATGCTGTTTTATGTGAGGATCTAAACGTTTAGAAGACCTGCCTACGTAGTCACTGCCACAACTACATGTATATTTATATATAACTGAATTAATATGGTGGGGAGGCAAGACGTCTTTCCGCATTGAAACAAATGCAGTGTGAGTCTGAAAATGGACTCGCACAGCAGCTGAAAAATAACATTTACCAACATATATATATATAATATGTAAACATATTCGAATGATATATTCTTTTTAAAAGAATTTAAAAACACGTACAACACAGTACAACGATCTACAGGACAGTATAATTATCATAATACTATAATTTTTCATCTGCAGCAATTCTTTACAAAAACTTCATGTTCACATTCAAAAATATTTCAATTGAAAAATATTAGAACATTTAAATTTTTTTTCTCTGAAAAATGTTTTTGTTTATTTTATTTCAGATGAAAAATTAAACAACAATTACTTTAGCCTGAAGATGGTCAAATCAAGCAAAGCATTGTCATGGCTTATATAGACAATACGTGACACACACACACACACACACACACACACACACACAGACATACGTAAAAAATATAAGTGTGTGTGTGTGTTGTAAAAAAGAGGAAAGAAAAATACATATAAATGGATGCGAAAAATTTATTTTATTAGTTTGGGTCCACCGTTTTGAAGAAATTATCAAATATATGAATTTACGAAAGATTCTGGTAGAAAATATTTTCAGGGTGTAGTAATGAATTTAAAATAAGGATTTCAACAAATACAGAAAAATATTCGAAAAAGAATACATGAAATGTAAATTATTAAAAGAGTTAAGGAGAAGCATTGAGTCAATAAAAATTCGGTTTGAATTAGTAGAGAATGGGAGAAAGAAGATATAAGAAGAAGAGGGAACAAAGAAAGAAAGAGAAGGGAAAGGAAATAGCCTGAAGAAAAGGAGACATAATATCAAGATATGGAGTCTAGTAGGAAGGCAGATAGAAATATCGGTTTAATTATCAATTGAAAACTTTTAATTAGTGATTGAAAACTTTCAATATTATTTTTGTCAAATAAGGAGATATTTATAAAATCCTGGTCTCTGTCGTATAGTGTTATGAGGTGAAATAGTGAAAGATTCTATAATTCTACGTTTGTTTTAATCATGAATGAATGTGGTGATGTTTAAATGTTTGATATTAAATTTGTTTTTTGTGGAAATTTTGTGAATAACTAAAGCGTTAAAAAATTGTCTGACGTAGTACTTGTTTCTCATATATAAAATCTTAGACAGTCCTGGCACCAAATTCTATATATACCTTCGATGGAATAAAATTTTCTTTTATTGTTATTATTGTTTCTTAAAAATGTTTGATTGTTGTGGAAGTTCGTGAGATTAGGATTTTATAAAATAGGGTAACTAACGAAAGGAATAACAAAAGTGTTTATATGTGCGTAAGGAGCATTTAAAAGAGAAAAAACTGACCTCCATTAAAATGTATCTGGTATAAGTTTCTAAAAAGCTACCATAATAAAGTAAGGAAAAGCAGGAAAGAGGTATTGATTGGTTTGGTTTGGTTTTATGGCACATGAACCATTGTAGGTTATTTAATACCAAATCAATTTTTATACATATAAACAGTTGTGTTTCAAACAATTCCGGTTAGCGTACATACAGTTTTAATGTCAAAAAAGCAGTTCTATTTCAAACAATTCAGGTAGCATAAAAACAGTCCTATTTGAAGCAATTCAGTTTTGCATAAGTTCGCAGCTTGTTCTATTTGACCTATAGATAGGACACTATCAGGTGCTATCAGTCCAGGCCAGAATGGACCTGGGAGCGTTAGAAATGAAGGGATACTTCGAAATCCCCAAAGTTAAATAATCGCTGGAACCTTACAATCATAGTGTTGAGTGTCATATCCAGGACACTCACTGGGGAGGGGTCTTACCCCACTGCAGAGAAGCAACTGGAATTATGTAATTTTTAATTAGAAAATTGAAAACTTGCTGAAACGATTTCAAGCTTTTGATTAGTCACGTGCAAATATTGAAACTATTGCAGATAAGAGGAAAAAACGACCCAGAAAACAGGATTGCAAACAGGAGATAAGATGCTGATGCCGGTCCTGCGGAACTTTGCTTTTTATTTTACTAACAGTGAAAACCACTGATTACTAAGCATATGAAAACTCAACAATTACAAATAATATCTAAAAATCTCCATCTTAATAATCAGATTTAGAACAATAAAGTAAATATCGGTAAAAATGATATGAAATCTATAGAAGTAAAAGTAGTATGAATAATACCGGGATAAAAATATCACAAGTAAAAGAAAATACCTTGAATTATGGCCGTCGCCATGAATATTAGGCTTATGAGAAAAGAGGCAATATGAATGATAATCCAATTTATATAACATAGAGAGAAACATATAAAAATAACTTGTAATGAAGGAATCAGGTTTGAATTTCGCCTTTATTCGCCTAGGATAAGATTAAATGAAAGATTTAGAACTACAACTAAGTAATGACATTAAGTAATTGTCGGAAATGAAGTAAATGTGATGTGAAATATCGATCCATACCAGCAACATGTCCATGGCGTCAAATAAATCAATCTTTTTTACAAACTCCAAGCTTAACAATAAAACAAAACAACTCAGATGATCAAATTGTTGTAGGAAAGCTTGTTTACAACAGTCTTCAGTGGAAATAAAAAAATCGTCCTTACATTTTATATATTCATTGTTATTTTTGTACCTTTGTTCTTAAAACTTGCATCGGAAAGAAAATAGTGGGTTTCAGGGAATCGAAGCAGCATTCTATATTTTAATATTATTTTCTAATAGCATATCAATATTTGTGGGTTATTTCAAGCCAATTACATCCTTGTAGGAAACATCACTGATACTACATAACCAATAGGTTGCTTGGTTGGTTGTTTGGATTTTATGGTATATCAAGCCTTGTAGGTTGTTTAATGTTAAATCAATTTTATACAAATAATCAGTTCTGTTTCAAACAATTCAGTTTAGCATGAGTACAGTTTAATTGTCAAAGGCATTTATATTTCAGCCTATTTAGTTTAGTCAGACAGTTCTAATTCAAACAATTCAGTTTAGTATAAGTATATATTTTGTTTACACACAGTTAAATATCAAAACAGTTCCATATTAAACAATTCAGTTTAGCGTAAGTACACTTTCAAAGTCAAAAACTGTTCCATTTAAAAAATTCAGTTTAGCATAAGTACACAGTTTAAATATAAGTACACAGTTTAATAGTCAAAAACATTTCTATTTCAACCAATTCAGTTAAGTCAGACAGTTCTAATTCAAGCAATTCAGTTTAGTATAAATAGGTAGTTTTATTCTACAAAACCCATTGATAGGGCACTATCAGGTGCTACCATTCCGAGCCAGAGTGGACCTGGGAGCTATGGCAATGTAGGGGTGCTCTCTGTTCCCCTAAGCTCCTGCATCACTGGATCCTCACCATCAGATTATTTAGCGTCATATCCAGGAAACATATCGGGGTGGGGTCTTACCCCTCTGAAAAGAACCGGTGTATTCTACAGCCCCAGCCGACTAAGCAAGGGGTATTAGAGATAAATGTACGTTAAAACTAAAAAAACAAATTCGATGCACCTCAGGAAATATCAGAAACACCTACTGCAAATGAAGAATATGAAAACATCGTCAATGGCCTCTTAGAAGCAGCAGTATAATGCATACTAACTAAACAAAGAGCTAAACCTAGAGTCCCATCCAATATCAATATGTTATAAAATAGCCGAGGGATTTCGGTTCATGCCTTTGAGTTTAGTTGTGCTGAGAACCTTTCGGCTCCGCACATAGGTTGTTTGGGTGTATCATTGAAGCAAGTGTTAACGCGGGTGCGCGCGGGCGGATGGAGGAGTCTCTCAGATGTCATAATAGTCCGAGACGATACTGGGTGACAGGGTGCGGGTGACGTTACGCACCGGAAGCGCGCGGAGATTTGTGTGAGAATTTGAAGAGAGAAAGAGTCGGGTACTAGACGCCAAACGAGAAAGACCGACTTTTGGAGCTCACAGGCGCGAGGCGAACGTGCGCCCTATAGGGGCAGCTCGAGTTGGGGGCTAAATGAATAAGACAGCAGAGAAGATTGTGTCTCTCCTCCTTACGTCGAAACCTTTTACTCAAAGTTAATAAAAAGGTTTCGTACCTGAACATGAGGTCTTTACGTGTTTTCTAATTTCGAGATTCCTATGTTCTTTATATATTCTATAGTAATGAACATCATATGTCCATTTTGCACATACCGTTAATTGTGAATATGATACAAATACACAACAACTTATGAATGCACAAAATGAATTAACGTATACCTAAAGATCCGTGGATCTAGGAGCAATGGCAATGAAGGGGTGCTTCGCATTCCCCAAAGCTCCAGCATTGCTGGAACCTCACAATCAGATTGTTGCGTGTCATATCTGGACACTCGTTAGTGGGGTAGTCTTACCTCTCTACAGAGGTGCAGACACTGTATTCTATTTAACCAATAGTTACAAAGATAAGGGATAGTGTTTTATAACATAGCCGTTGATATTTTTCCGAATGTGGACGTTGTAGTATATTTTGTGGATTTAGATTTTTGCTACTTAAAAAAACAACGCACGTGTACTTACGTAGTGGAACGTCTAAAAATGATCACGAAAGCATCCATTTATTTAGACAATGTATTCACACACGCAGAGATTCACTGACAAACACGCGCCTGTTTAAGATGGTTGTAATTCGAAACCTAGTATCTACTTTTCTGGGCTGTGACTCATAGTAAGCAAGTACAAACTCCAAACTAATTATTACATTCTCTTTCGGAATTAGACCTTTGGAAAAGTATGAACTCTCTTATACCGCCAGCTGTGGGTTAATTTGCACCACTAAGGTTGTTTTGAAAAGATGGTTTGGAATTAAATAACCCTCGCAGGCGTGCACGCGTACTCGTAAACACACACACACATACACACGCACGCTATTCCTACGCACACACATAAAACAGAGAGAAACATGTTAAATTATCACCCAAGAATCCAAGTATAGAGACAAAAAAGCATACAAAACCACAGGTATACACACGCGTATGTGTATGACCATGCTCATTCATACTCATTCAGGCGCATACACCTACCTACACACATTGTTATACATATTAAAGTATCAAAAAATCATCCATGCATAGGGACAAATCACAGACACCTACCTAGGAGAAGGAAAAAGTCCGAATTAAAAGTATAAGCTGTGATATTTTAGAGAATCTAAGCCAAACTGGGACACCGTCCTTCAAATATACTTCACCAGGAAAGATTGTCTGGTTCTTCTACATATGCCCCTGTCATTATCAACAAATCATCCTTGTAGATAGTTCAACGGTTCGCATCTTTAACTGAAATGTTGGCCGCTCATACGTTAACATGAATGACGTTGTCTATATATATATATATATAAGAAACATTCTTTATTGGAACAAAGTAAAAATTAGTTACTCTTGTACAAAGAATATGGATAGTATCTTCATTAAGTATAACAGGATGTTACTTGACGAATTAAAGAGAAACAGTGGGGGACTAGATGTGGCGTCTTGTAACTGTAGAAGTAAATGGATATGATCCTTGAGCAGACGATGCAACTCGATAAACATCATATACCAAGAGTGTATTTCCCCATAGATCATAATGATGGGGAGAGGATCTATATAGGTATCTACACAGGGAATTGGAAACACGACTGTATAAACCACATATTCTTTCTCCAGTCCAAGGCTCAGAAACCAAACCACTCTATCAAAATATTTTTTCGAACATTGAGAATCAGGAGCTAATAAAGTGGAAAATAGTCAGGCAGTCTTCAACCACGAATTGCTTCAATGGTAAATGTAACTTTAGTATCGTTTGAACAATTAGTATGATTGATTCTAAAGACAATTTAAATTAACATAACTGGAGGCCACTGAGGCCCCTTGCTCTAGATAATAGCAAGGATATTGAATTGGATGATTTTTATTTCAAATAGAATATTTGTTTCAGTAGTAATAGTATTATAAGACGGGGAGATATATGTAGAGGGGGTTCATCGTCGAAATGTAGATATTGATTCAAAATTAGTTTGTTTTTGTTTTTATTTCAGGAGTAGTTAATTCCTTGACTATTTTGGGGTTAGTTAAAAGCAATGCTGGCTGCAGAAATGATTTTTTTTAAAATTTTTTTGTATTTATATTCTTAAGGAGAAGACAATGGTCACATTAGCTGACTAAATTAAACTATGTATCAGAAGTAAAAGAAAACTATATGAGATAATCGTTTAGTTTACAAGCTTAGATTATAAAAAAAATTCGAACTGCTATAAAATATCGAGCATATGTTCAAAGAAGGATGGGTTAATTAACAGAAACACAGTTTTTCTGGTTTCCTTAATTTTTTTAAAAACTTTATCGTTTTAACCCCTTTACTTTCACCTGAGAATCAAAAATTTATTTTTGGTTTTTCTTTCTTTCTCTTTTTTTTCATCCATACACAATAGACTGTAATCCATATTTGTGTTTTTCAATCTCAATATAAACATGTGCAGTGATCTGATGAGACAGAGAGTAAAATGATATTCTACGCCGAAATAAATTCATATTGACAATTTTACCAGGTTTGAGTTTTCTTCTAACTGCAATGTAAACGCCCTGTGTGTGAGTTTTGTTATTATAAACCTAGCTAGAAAATATATATGTATAACATTAGCCATAATCGAGCACTTCCATAGATATAAATGAAATTTCCTCATATATGTTATACGCAAATAATCCACACCACTCTCTTCAGACACTAACTGGAGACATATATATATATTATATATATATTATAATATATATATATATTATATATATATATTATTATATATATATATATTATATATATGCGTATATAGAATGTATGAGGAATTTCATTTAAATCTATCTTAGGTAATGGACAGGACAAATCAACTTCAAGGCTGTGTCTTTCTCACATACTCATAAAACCGAGGGAAAGATTATGAATCCACCAATTCTTGCCTTAGCTGTGGGCAAGTAGTAAGGCAGACTGGGCTCTGTGATCTTGCGTGTGGCAAACGGCCAGGAGGAAGAAAACTCTGAATTAAAACCAAGTAAACTCTCTTTTAATATTGACCTAGTGTCACATCCCGCTCTTACTCAGTGGTTAGTAAACACACACACACACACACTACACACAACACATATATATATATATATATATATATATATATATAATTATATATTATATGTATTATATAGAATGATTTAATAAGCTTCCTGATTAATTGTTCTACGATATTTCAAGTTTATTTTTAAAGGGTAATCATCTAAATCGAATCACATCATTTCTATGTTCCATTTACCTCACCCTGCTATACCAAAACTCCACCACCCTCTCCTAACTGCACATGTGCACATCTAGATTTATAATTATATGCCTTTTTGCTCAAGGTAATCGAAGTAAGAATTCGTTGATCAATAATCATTTGATATAGATAACCTAAAAGTATTTAATCACGGAACTAATCAAGGCATCTTCTCTCTCTCTCTCTCTCTCTCTTCTCTCTCTCTCTCTCTCTCTCTCTATCTATCTATTCTATCTATATCTATCTATCTATTAGTGACCTGATTTTTGTGAAGAGTTTGACTTCCTCTTTAATCTGATCGTCCTCAAGCCGATGTCCGAGTTAAATGATAGGTTTGATTTCAAATGATAGGTTTCAAGTCGAGTAGCTAGATTATCCTATAATTTCTCCCCGCAAATCTTCTTGACACTTATTCGTTCTTTATGAAAACGAGTAAGCATGAATTATCCATCTGTCTATCTATCTATCTATCTATCTAGATAGATAGATAGATAGATAGATAGATAGATATGTCTACATTCATATATATGCGTACGCACATGTATGTATTCCCTGAGTAGGTCATTCAAAGTGTGCTACTGGTACCATGCATCCGAATACCATCCACCACTGAACGGATAGTGTTTTCCTAAACATCCAATACGGTCAGACATATACTAAGCTTTGGAATAACTAATTTGAAATGTTCTACATGATGCTATCAAAGCAAGGCGTTTCTAATATTGAATGTGTCAAACAGCTTTGCTTATTTATTCAATGATAGCTGTCTTTCACAGATTTTTTTTTCAAAAACAATACCCCCAAAAATATTCAATCATGGATTGTTTACCTAGAATATCGTTTTGGTATTCTCTCCTGCAGCGTCTTAGTTTATCTGTCCATTTTACTGAGAACCGGTTTTTGATTGCTGCAAGATTACAGGTGTTCATTCGTTGGCATGCATCTTAGACAAAAGGCGGACTTGGTTACGGGTATGTCGGCAGAGAATAGAACCATTGACTAGGGTTCACACTTGTAAGAGCCTTTTTTTTTTTTTGTTTTTTTACTTTGTGTTTAAAACCTTTGGGAAAGCAGCAATTTATCTCTAGTTCTCTAGCAGCTATATGTCAATAGAATCACAAACTGGGATCTTTAGCCTTCGAACAGCAATTGGTCTAGAAGGACATATCTGAATTTAAACAGCTTAACTAGCTAAAAACTGAACTTGTGTCATATCTTGATTGAGATGTAGGCGTTGCATAAATACATACACCTCCGACAGAGGTCGGTAAAAAGTTCTGAGGTCATATACAGTGCAGTTTGTTGGATTTCTGATAGTCTCACCATTTTTTAAAATATTTTAGAAACAAGTAATACAACGTAACCAGTGTAGCTTTTGCTACGTAACTCCCAGAGTGTATTATATATTTATTGGAAGTGTCTATTGTGTATCGAAACAAGATGATACCACAACAAAAAGGTATCCAAAAGTTTTTATTAACATTATCTGAAAATATATATTGCAGGTTTTAATATAACATAACAGCTGTGAATGTTTCAAACTCAAGCTTTTAATATTTTGCCTCTACGTGAAGAAATGATCTCTCTCAAGTACGAGTTAAAAGTTTTGATGTTTTACAACGGTAAAGTCATTCAGATTTTGTGAATGGTATCATGTATATAAAATCCCACTGCCAAAAGTAGAAGGTGACACGAGGCCACTTTTGAAGCGGATGACAGCAAAATTGAATTCAAAATTTTTCCATCTCGAGAGACCAGTTGCTTAATCAAGGATAAATAACCCAATTTAACCAACTATTTTAATTGGGCCATTAGTCTAATGACGAGAGTGTTCGCCAACGGTCCGGGAGACCGGGGTTCAATCTCAGGTCGAGTCATTCCAAAGACAAAAAATGGTACCAGTTGCACCTTGCTTACAATCAGCATTATAAGGTAAGGATCAAGGATAAACTGTAGCAATCCAGGGAGTAGAGTTGTGCCCTCCCCTAACATCCCTATGTGGTAACTACTGAAAAGGAACCTTCGGGTCACTTTCGACTAAGGTCGCCAACTTTACTTTTACTTACTCATCCTACTATTTTACCCATAGCTGGAGGAGAACAAATAGATCATGTCTTTCCTAAGGGCTTAAGCTCAAATTGAAATGCAGCTTCTTCCAGTATTTGAACTCGGGTCCACACTTCCATTTTCTACTGTGATAATGATCAAGGTAAGTGTGCCTACCTTTATGCTTACAGTTACATGTAAGCATTAAGGTAGGCAAACTTAGCTTGATGATTAGGAAAATTTACCACATTAATAGGCGTCGACTCCTAAATCGGTTTCTACATCAGGTTGAAATGATGAGGAGGGTGTTTAGACACTTAGGAAGATGAAAAAAATAAGGACCTCCCAATAATGGATGAAAATTCTTATGAGGTAAACCTCTCTCGAGAAATTATTGCTCAGTCGACTGGCTCTCTCTCAATCTCTGTCTGTCTGTCTCTCTCTATCCTGTTACTGTTTCCTTATGTGGGTTTCTACATACCTTTGTTCGAATTACTCTTTTGATGATTCTGTAAGAGAAGAAATAATTTCATAAGAAACGTCTGTTACGCATATTCTGACTTTATCTTGTATAAAAATTGGAATAAATTTTTAAAAAAAAATCAAAAATAATGATATCCTTCAATATTCTCTTTTAGATTGGCATGTGAGAAATTTAGTAATCGTGTGTGTGACAATGACTTTTTCCTGTCGATACCTTTCATAAAATAAATAAATAATAAATAAATAAATAAAAGTATATTGAATTATATAAATTCAATCCGTTGTTTTCCCTAGAGAATTTCATCATAGGAATAAGCAATTTCCGTCCTATTTTCTAGCTTTTTAAAACAGAAATAAAAATCTTTCCTCGTCCGTAATTAGATGATAAATATTGCTTTCTTTTGTAAATGTAACAAGAATACTCCACAAAAACAATTTCAGAAACGTATGTTTCCAAGATACAATGTCACTTCCCTAGTTTACGGATTATCATCGATACTACAACTACTACAACTATTTATGAGTTTAAAGCCAATAATGATTCACTATAGACTGAATCACTGCGAATCTCAGCTTTCTAGGCTCCACGCTGCTGCTGGTCAGTGTCTAATTTCCCCCGAGTTTTTAGTTCTTACCCAGGTCTCTTTTCGGCTTAATATATATATATAGAGAGAGAGAAAGAGAGAGAGTGAAAGAGAGTCTGCACTTATATATATATATATATATATATTTATATATATATATATATATATATATATATATAGAGAGAGAGAGAGAGAGAGAGAGAGAGAGAGAGAGTGAAAGAGAGAGCATTTGCAAGGGAAAAATATGAGTAATTTCTTGTAAATATCAGTATTGCTTCCAATTATTTTTTTTACCGTAGAAAAAAAAAAGAACAAAATGCAATTATTTTTAAAAATTTGCATATTCCTAGACGTAAAGAAAGGGAAATTTACACTTCTTTAAGATGGATAGCAAGAAAGAGAATCAGAGAAGCATCAAGCTAGGCAGACATTGTAACAACAACAGAAAAGGAAAAACACAGATAGCTGTCTATATTTCTGATCCGAGATGAGGTATTGTGTAAATTATTTACATTATTCGGACTATTTTCCTCATCTTTGTCGGAATGTTTATCACAACGTTTAGGCCGTTGTACACTTCGGCTTTCTTCATGCGGTGGGAATGATTAAGGATTTCGATGGTTGATTAATACACTGATATTGTTAATACATATTTGGACTGATCTTACTTCGTTTGGCTATACAGTATTTGACCCTCCTCTATTTATTGTAAGTTTTCTTGTTAATTGTTTGTAACTTATTATTGTCTTTTTTGCATGTATCAGTTAGCACCGGATACCGGTGCTAAATAAATATATTAAGCACTCATTCTTCTCTGTGTATTATTCACCTCGACGATACAACATGTCTAAAGGCAAATCACTTTGAAATTGGAATAATTTGCGTTCATTATTCCTTTAGAACCATGACTTTAATTGGTTTTTCATGTTCTTCATGAATGAACAACATTTTTTTTTCGACTGTTATTTACACTAGTTTTAAGGTGTTGCTTCTCATTTTAAGGCAATACGTTTACTTTATAGCAACATATTTGTTATGTCATTGCTTTTGAAACCAATTAATGATGTGGAGCGGAGTATGAGTGCTCATATTGATAAACTGTCTGATCATATTCAGATATAATTGGTAACGGTCAATGTTTAAGAATATCTCGAAAATATAGCGTGGATATCTTCCATTGTAGTAAGTGAAGTTTCGGCCTCCTTTACGTGTTGAAAAAATGTTTTCTGAAATTATTAGTGTTTCATTAAAATACTTAATACATTATATATGTGCGCAAATCATTAGTATTTGCTTGTAATATTGATATCACATAAATGAACAAAAAAAATGACTGGGGGAAAATTTTTTTTTAAATGCAACAAAACTTGGGCATTGAATAACTCACCAGGAGTTATACCGTTAAACAAATGAACTAGTCCCCTCCCTGTATATATGTATATTGGCAGATCCCAAGAAACAACATCCGAGTCTTCTCAAGCCCAACAGTCGGCTATCAGAGATCACTTGTGCGAACATTATATATGTGGGACAAACTACTTAGATGGTCGTTTCTCTGTCTTGCAAAAAACATCTGGACATTCTCGAAGCTGTTACAATTATGCTATTTCACCCAAGCCTGTGCAGACAGAAAAGACAATTCTATACACTCAGTCTATTTGGAGAGTCTGGTGGTTATATGAAGAGTTGTAGGTTTTTACATCCTTTTTAAGTTTTTTGTTTATTAATACTACTCCACTTGTTCTTTAAGTTTACTCTTTTCATCGATTTAGTTCGTTGATATTGAAGAAGCGCCTGACGAAAGGCTTCTTTTATTGTTTTATCGTTTTAAACAATCTTATGAAATGATTGCCCTTTTTAATAAATTAATAATACAATTCTGATGTACCAAAAACTCGTTTAATATATATATATATAGAGAGAGAGAGAAAGAGAGAGAGAGAGAGAGAGAGAGAGAGTGTGTGTGTGTGTGTGTGTGTGTGTGTGTGTGTGTGTGTGTGTGTGTGTGTGTGTGTGTGTGCGGAAGACAACATGAGGCATATTTAGTATACTAATAAACAACTACATTATAAAACAAGTTTACTTTTGATAAAATAAACAGCAAAATGAGAAGATAGACACAAGACGGTAAATTTACTCAATACGGCAACCATGTTTTTCAATTATTGTATCAACACACCTTCGAAAACGTTTTGTATTACTCCGAAATAAATTTTTCGGATATTTTATTCTATTCCTACTCTATAGCAGTCTTAAGCAAACTAATATTTCGATGGAAAGGTGCCTTTGGTTTGTTTTCTAAAATGTCCCGTAAGGCAAAATCAAGAGGTTTAAAATCTGTTTTGTAAATCATAGATTCTTTGTTATTTCTTTTCTTATTCCCTCATATCTGGCTGAATTTTAAGGAAAAGGTACTTGAATAAGAGAGCCAATCAGGAAAATTTAGATTTATCGCGTTTTTTTTTTTCAAAAATTGGACTAGTTAGATTAAATTACGTTTTAAAAATTATTATGTGTGTGTGTGTGTGTGTGTGTGTGTGTGTGTGTGTGTGTGTGTGTGTGTATCCTCTCACGGAAGAAATAGTCGACTTGTTTAAGACTACAGGATGACCTTTGACAAACTAACAAAAGTTCAGTATATACCTGTATCAACTTAGGTTTCTCACTTAGGTTTTCACACACAAAAATGTAAATGTGTGTGTATATACGTGTATACCTATATTTTTATTGAGACGTAAGACTTCATAATTATCATTTATTGACTTCTGATCAATAGGCAGCTGGGAATATTGATCAAAACCTCAACTCTTCAGGAAACAGGAAACAGCTCTTTTTCCGTTAGAGATATTCATGAGTGGATTGGACATCCAATAATTGTGAGACAGCTTATAGAAAGCGTTTATTCATTTCTTTTTCTCCTTTTGAAGTGATTGACTATCTACATAATGCATTATTATTATTATTGTTATTATTATTATTATTATTATTATTATTATTATTATTATTATTATACACTCATCATTTTTGTTGCTTTCCCTCGCAAAAATCTGGATCTAAAGCAAGTAACGTGAAGTTACAAAGATATAGCTTCCGACCAGACGTGGGACCGTTTTTTTTTTTTTATTTATTTTTTTTTTTCATAGATGTCACCTAAACCATTTTGGACTCGCAAACAAAGGTAAAAAGGAATATCATTAAGCAGAAATAATGCAAGCAAATAAATAATAATGGAAAGTTGATTTTTGTTGTAAATTGTTCTTACCTGATTATCCATGTTTTATCAAGCGCATTTAGTTTTATTTTGCCTTTCTTCAACAAGTTCAACAACTATCCACATTATTAGATTGGTTCGTTGGTATTTAACAGTGATACTTCTTTCGTCTTTCTATTCATCCTTTCCTTGATTTTCTTTTCAATATTTATGATGATTAAAAGAGAAATAAAAAGAATAAAACTGAATCAGAACTTCATTTGTTATTTTGTTTACTGTTATATCAACATTAAAGGGCTATTTAATGCCAAATATTAGTTTTATGATGTCATGTCAATTAATAAACTAGTAGAAATAATTAACTGTTTTCTTTCGACGCGGTTGTTTTTCAGGCACGTTTGAGATCTTAGCAAACGCATAACTCTATTTCAGTTATGTGTTTGCTACTATTTTTAGAAAATTAAAATTTGTTAAATATATTAATTTCTTAAACGTATTAATTTGTTAAAATTATTTTAAAGTTTTTGTTCGATTTTTAAAACTTTTCATTCGGCGTTATATGACTCAAAATGGGTTTATACGCCGGTAATCCAACCAACCAACCAACCAGCCAACCAACCATCCAACCAACCAACCAACCAACCAACGTGTTTGCCATATGAGCAATTTGAATAAAACGATCGGGACTTAATCACATTGGTGCAAGGGCTTGACATGACCAGTCGAGTGATCGGATCATACTTCTCCGAACACACATCTAGCCCAAGTTATGAGTGCTGCAGGTCACCTATCTCTTACGCGTGTCACGAAACGCTTAGCCCTCAGAATACCATCATAAGACATTAGAGAACTTCACACATTGCGGGTTATCTAATGTCAAATCCGGTTTTTTTTAATAAAAATTAATGTCAAATCCTGTTTTTATAGAAATTAATTTAAAATCCTGTTTTTATAGATCATTTTGTAAGCAATTACATTGTAGAGCTCTTTTGTTTTCTGACAGTTAAATTGTTTCAAGAATAGTTATTTAACGTTATTTGATTCTTGTTATCAAGTATTTATATTTTTCAAATATTTCTTTGTAATATTTGCGCAGCTGTAGAATTTTAAAGTACAAAAAATATTCCAAGTAAATGAATAAAAGTTCTATGTGACTTATAGATAGGACACAACAGTTACTACCTCTCCCTGTCAAAGTCGACACAAAGCTGTAGGACAGGAGCCTTACTCTCCGATGCAGTTAAGTGTCATATAAAGGACACTCTTTTACAAAGGGTGGTGGTCATACCCAGGACACAGTAAATGATTGAACAGTTCAATTTGACCCAGAGTTGGGACCCTTACAGGTACAACAAATCAGTGTCAGCTAAGACCTGGGAAGTTCACCACATTCCCAAAAGCTGCAGGACGGGAGCCTTTCTCTCTGATGCAGTTAAGTGTCATATAAAGGACACTCTTTGACAAAGGGTGGTGGTCAGCGTACACAAAAACCCGTCGACAGGGCAACACGGTCAAAAATAAAGAAAAGAAATGTTAAAAAATCTTACTTTCTTTCGCCATCCTATTTTCAGAAACGAATTATTAACACAATTAATTCTGGGCTATTTTACTTGATAGTCTTAACCCCGTTTGAGTGGCTTAGAATACGTTAACTTTATGCACAGCAAATGGGTAATCCTCACCATGACACCTGTAAAATAAGAAAAAAAGTGTTCTGATTATGACAATAAATGACATCTGACTGTGCGAAACCAGCTCTTAGATGTGGGGAGTCTGGTGTAAAACTTCATAGCCATTTATCCTAGTTCCACTCTGACCCGGAAGTTTAGTTCCTGTTAGCCTCCAATCCATGGGTCATATAGAACCATTGGCACATTTTTCGTTTCCTCTAGGACCATATGCAAAAAATAACAATAATAAAAAAAATAGGCAAAACATATAATTATAATCATACAATGAACGTGATTCCCTAACAAGCTGGCATAAAACAATTATAGACTGGTTGGCATGCCTGTTAAATCGATCAACCAATATTTTTTCAACATTCATGCTTAGCTAAGGTAGAAAATCAGTTGTACTCTGTGAGAATCTAAGCTCCTAATTACAATGTTCCAGAGTCGTCGTTAAACGATACACAAGGTTAGATTCCCATCGAATTTTATATTTTGTGATCGTTTAGAAAAGAGTACGGATCTTTCATAAAACGTATTTGGACATTTATAGTCCTATTCTTTGGTGCCTCTCGAAAATTTTCCCAGTTCGGCCTCAGATGTCATTCGATTCATTGTCAATGTCTTTCATTATATTTTCAAAATTATATATGGCTATAAACTCCAGTCGGTTACTTGTACCTTTTTTTTTTTATCAAACTTTTAAAAACTACCAAAAAGCTTCACCTCCAGTACTTAAATATAACGCACGGAGAGAAAGCTTGATGATAACTAAAGAAGAATGCTGCATGATGTTTTTTTAAAAAAATCCTGAAAGTAGCACCTTTCAAAAAAGCATCTATTCAGCTACTCATTTCCCAACTTACAAACCGTCCAAATAAAATGATCACTAGTAATGGTGATCATACCAGGAAAAGTAAGAACGGACTTGAAAACGACATTCTACGTGGGAATCCATCCAACACATGTAAACACCAGTATTGTTTGATCAGCAAAAACTGAGACATCATCTCTGTGTAGACACTTGATGCCGTTTGGGTGACATGCCAAGAGTGATCACCGATAGGGATGGATTGTGAGAAAAAACTGAGTTTCCCATCTGTTGGTATGTCTTGATGACAATTATGATGAAAATATTTTTTTATTATTATAAACGACGATTAGAAAGAACTCTTAACTTTTTGCGTAAACAGAATCAATTTTTCTTAGAGACAAAATATTTCGTGCGTTTGTTTTTCTGTTTTACTTTGCTTTATTCAAACATTTTTTTCAAGAAGGATTTCCTGAATTCTTTCTTTAATTATCATTATGTTTTTTTTTCTTTTTTCTTTTTCTAATTTTTTTAGTTACATATTTCCTTAGAGAATATCAGGTCTAAACTTAGCTAACCCCACCACGAATATTTTTAGACTCAGCTAATAGGCAAATCGCTACCCAAGTCTCTATCAGCCCCACTTCCTCTCTCTCTCTCTCTCTCTCTCTCTCTCTCTCTCTCTCTCTCTCTCTCTCTCTCTCTCTCTCTCGTTCTTCTTTTCTAAGCATTCATTTTTTTCATATTTTCTCATGCTCTCCCTTACTGTGCTCACTTCACTCTTTTCCCACTTTCTTTCAAAATTCAGCTTCGTTTTTTTCTCATTTAAAGTATGTTCTTTTCTTTGTTTTGTTGTTTCATTTTAGTCAATTCGTTTTGCATGGCTAATAAGAAGAAGCAGGCAGAAAGGTGATGAAAGAGGTCTTTACCGAAATGCCTGATATTTGCGTCATAAAAATGACTGGCCTTGGTTAGCAGTATGAGGAAACATCAAGTCAGAAAATAGATTGTGTTGAAAATAGGACTAAATTTTATTTTGTGAATTTTATTATGAATTTCAACGAACAAAAATAGGATCAAGAAATGTAATGTAAATGTAACTATTTTCCCATGTAAATTAACGAAACAAATCCACCTGATGTTATAAAAAAGCAACTTGGAAAACATTGAAAGCACTACTTTTACTATTTCAGATACATTTATTATTTTTATGAATATTATTTTACTTTTTTGAAAGTTTTTCAGACTAGCGTTTTTCACGGGAGTTTGAGTGACAGCAAGTCTCCTCAAATCTCCAGATCTATTCTCAGTATGCTGGCCGATCTTAATGTTGAATTTTCGATGATCTCCATTTATCTTCTGATTTCCAAGTCTTTCAATCTCTTCACCAAACATTTGGTGATTTTTTTAAGCGTACAATTACAACTGGTATCAGCATCACCATCAGTTTAGATATTTTTTAAGTTCTCTGTCAAAGCTTCGGTTCTTTTCGCTTTCTTTTAATTTTAGTCTGTGGTCTGCGAAGATGGCGATGTCCACTATTCAGCAGGTTCTCTTTTTTCTATTTTTACTATCACTATGTCTGGTCGTCTGACCGAGATTAGGGGACTTGTTTGTATTATTATAATAATCATTAATAATAATAATAATAATATTAATTATAATAAATTAGCACAGAAAGAGTATAAGACTAGACAAGACTGGATGGGGAAGGCGATTTATTTGAAATTGTGCAAGAAATTGAAAATTGACCATATTAACAAAGGGTATATGCACAACCCATAAACTAACCTAGAGGATGAGATGCACAAACTACGCTGGGATTTGGAGATACAAACGGTTCACCTAATTTCGGTCAGAGACCTGACCGTGTGATAGAACTACAAAAATCTTGCAATTGTAATTGGTACAATTACTAAATGATATGTACAAGGACAAGAGCACTTGAAAAAAAAAGGACAAGTAAAGACAACCCGGACAACAAGATTATTAAGATCGGACAAAATACTGAGAAGAGTCCTGTAGACATGAGAAGACGAGCTTTTACTTAAGCTTTAGAGAGAAACCAACAGCTAACGCTAGTGGGGAAAAATCCCGAAAGGGTTAAATAATAATAATAATAATAATAATAATAATAATAATAATAATAATAAAAAAGAACTGATGCCCGTGGTAAAATGGTTATCGTCGTAGGAAATAGACACGGAAACACGAGTTCAAATCCTGGACAAGACTGATTGCATTTCACATAGCACTAATACCCTTGCGAAAGGTATGAATCCAAATATTATCCCTCCAGCTATGGGTAAATATTAGGGCAGACTGCGTTCTTCAGCCTTGGTGAGGCAACTAGTCTAGGAGAAGGAAAGCTCTGAGTTCAAACCTGTTAAACTCCGCTTAAAAATTGACCTTGTGTCATATCCTGTCTGAGCGGAGGGGTTGGTAAATATGATAATTAAGAACAGGAACTGACAAATCAGGAATGCTCTTGGGCTGAAGGAAAATAATGAGTACCTAGAAACATCGGAAGCGTACACCATCAAATAAACCAATACGAAATAAAAAAGTAAACGTTACCCTAAAAGAACGGGTACATTTTTGAAAACCAAGCCCTGCGGCCGAAGTCTCTTTAAATGAATAGATGGCTGGTTTTGCATTTCTCCTTGTAAGATACTCTGGATCATTCTTCAAATGACTTCAGACCGAATGAAAAGGAAATTGATGATAATGGTCAAGGTCTTTCACATGAAATATGATATAGACAGACTGTATGAGTTAAGAAAAGAAAAAGGAAGAGATTCGGCAGTATTGAAGAATGCATAGATGCATCAATAGAAAGATTCGAGAAGTATATTAAAAAGAGCTAAGATTGACTAATTACGGCTCTATAAAACGGCAATGGCAACATGAGAATAAACAGATTCCCAATCATAAGTAGAATTTGGGAATGAGTTGGTTGGTTGGTTTGTTTGGTTTTATGGCATATCATTCCGTTTAGCATACGCAAACGGTTCCATTTCAAACAATTCAGGTTAGTATAAGTATAGTTTTTGTCCACAGACGGTTAAATGTCAAAAGACTCCTATATCAAACAATTCAGTTTAGCGTAAGTACGTATTTTAGTTCTATTTCGCCATTATCAGATGCTACCACTCTGGGCCTGAGTGGACCTGACATCGATGGCAATGAAGAGGTAGTCTTTTTTCCCCATAGCTCCAGCAATACTGGAACCTCACTATCATATTGTTTAGTGTCATAAACAGGACAGTCGTTGGAGGTGGGGTTAATACCCCTCTGCAAAGGTGCAGTCGGTTTATTCTACAGACCCAGCCGACTGGGCAATTGAGAATGGGATGAAAAGCAATTGGATGGATACTTCAAGCAATAACCTGGTGATATTTCACTCGAGAAGACCTCGTTAAGAAAAGTTGATCTTAGAAGTGAAAGTGATTTCGTGAAAATAACAGTTCAAAATAATACCGTAAATATCGAATATAAAAGAGCGAATATTGCTAATATCAAACCGTTTAGCCAAATCGGAAACAGGAATGAAATCATAAGATAGATGACGCAGTTAACTAAAATAAAGGAGTAAGAAAGTTGGCGACCGTAGTCGAGGACGATCTGAAGGCTCCCTTTTTCAATTGCTACTACATCATCGAGGTGTAAGGAAAATAACTACTCCTTCCACTGAATTGCTCCAAATTACCCTTGATACGTACCTTATAATTCTGAGTGTTAAACAAGGAGACATCAAGTACCATTCTCTAAGTCTTTGGTATGACTCGACCTGAGATTGAATTCCAACCTCCCAGGCCATTGGTGAACACTAGTAGGTGATCCATTGGGAAGTTCCTAAGAGATTAATATTTAACGGTTCAACTAAATATATTTGCATACCCGAATCCGCCCGTGAAAATGGGACACGTAAAATTATCTCGGATTTTGAGATAGAAACGGAACACCTAATCCTGATCTGAAGGTCTGACCTGGTGTTAATTAGCTAGAAAAAGGGCTTACCTAGTTACGTTTCCCGTTCCAGTGGACCAGTGATTGAATATTAAAAAAAAAAAAAATGAAAATATAACCAAATATTTTGATTTTACCAGAAGCTGATGAATTTTGGAGGCATAGAGATGACTTTGATACAAATAGTTACTGGTGATATTGGAACTGTACACAAAGGCTTGTGGAAAAGATTGGAGGAATTAGACATCAGATTGAGAATCGATAACATCGAGACCACGGTATTATTGAAATCGGCAAGAATTCTCAGAAGTGACTTAAGAAGATTTGTTGTCAATCAGACTCCCGGGAAAGACCAGCAGTTAATACAGTTGTTAAAACTTGATAAAAATAATTAGTCATCACAATGATTATAACAAAATTTGATAATATGCAACAGAAAAGCAAGTATAGAATTTTTAGTGATGGAAATTAAACGGTTATCCAGATAATCATTTGGGAAATGTAAACAGTATCCAGGATTTGAACTCGTGTCTCTCTCTCTCCCTCTCTCTCTCTCTCTCTCTTTCTCTCTCAAACACACACACACACCTGTATGTATATATATCATCATCATAATCATCATGCCGTGCCACCAGCACGGATATCCCTGAACCTCTCTCGCCATTCTTCCCAATTGTTCATCGCTTCTGGCAGGTCCCCAGGGCTACATCCCGTATACTCACAGAGCTGCTGTAAGTAGGTTCGAGCTGGTCGTCCTGCTTTTGCTCGGCCATATGAAGGGGTCCATAGGAGAACATCACTTATGATTTCACCCCTGCTTTTCCAGCAGTGTCCTGCATGTCTGGTTCGTCTAACTTAGATAGTTTTTGTTATGGGGGGTACTATTTACCAACCCCTCCGCTCGGGCAGGATATGACACAAGGTCAATTTTTAAGCGGAGTTTAACAGGTTTGAATTCAGAGTTTTCCTTCTCCTAGACTAGTTGCCTAACCAGGGCTGAAGAACCTAGTCTGTCCTACTATTTACCCATAGCTGGAGGGAGAATAATTGGATTCATACCTTTCCCAAGGGTATTAGTGCTATGTGAAATGCAATCAGTATCGTCCAGGATTTGAACTCGTATCACCGTGTTCATTTCCTACGCCGATAACGACTACACCATGGGAGGTAGGTGTTATGGGAGGTAGGTGGCCATATAGTTGGTTCTGTGTGGGGTGTTGCCTCCAGGACTTGTTTAAAAGTGCTAGCAGCATTCTTGTGTAGTTGTCGTCAAGCCTTTTCTCCATACGTTTCGTTTGCAGCCATATAGCATCCATATAGCATCCATATAGCAGTATTGACACGACCACTGTTTGGAAGAAACTGCGTTTCATTTTATCGGTCAGGTTTGTCTTCCATATGACCGCTAGCCTATCGATAGCTGTTCATGCCTTTGTTAGCCGCGCGTCGATGTCTTTTTCGGTTAATGAGAGACTGCTTCCTTAGTAGGTGAACTTGTCTATTAGTTTCAGAGAGCTACCAAGTAGTGTGGAGATGTCGACTGTTTGACTAAAGCATGGAGGTCAATGCCTGCGGAGGTCAATGCCTGACTAATTGACATGGAGGTCAATGCCTGCGGCAACTCGTTCCAGACTATGCAATAGGGTTTCAGCTTGGGCGGGTGCATTTCCAGAATCGTTGTCATCTTCGTAGTCGGCGTCGGTAATTGTTTTTGTTGGGTACCTTCTGTTTCTTTTCTTTATCAGCTCGAAGCCTTTTTCTTTGATTTTATCAATCGATGTTCGAAGCACGAAGTCTCGAGAGATGATAAAGAGTTATGGGGCTAGTGTGTCCCCTTGCAGTACTCCTGCTACAATGTCGAAGTAGCCTGTGTCTCCATCCGGAGAAAGTACATTCACTTTGGTGTTTCTATAGAGAATCGTTATTGCTTCGACGGTCTCTTTTAGTATGCCGTATGCTAATAGGATTTGTTCCATATTCCCTCTGAATGGAATCGAAGGCCTTGGTAAAGTCGACAAATAATATTGTAACCTGTAGGTCTTTTGCTCGTACGCCTTCAAGGGTTCTACGGATATGTATATATTTGTGTGGTTGTGGATCTATTTCTTCGGAAGCCATTTTGGTTTTTCCTAAGAATGTTGTCAATTTTGGGTTCTATGTGGTTTCATAGTAGGGCATTGTATATTTTGGCTGCTATGGATGTAGTTCTTGGCTAATCTAAGGTCACCCTTTTTAGGGAAAGTGAGGATGCAGCCCTTTATCCATCTGTCTATCGGATATTTTTAGATGTAACTTCATTTAATTTCGTAAAATATAATTCTGTTCTAGTCGTCAACTTTATTTGCCTGTTGGATGGCAAAATATTCCCTTTAACCTCGTGGGATGTTTCATATTCATTAAAATGTTAACAGTATTGCTAATACCCAATTAAATACTCGAATTTGCATTTGGGCACCTCACGTGGTGTGATGGAAACCTTCACTAGTGAGATCGATTGTCATTGTGTGCCCTATTCATAAGTCTTTGTGTCACGTTTAAGCAAAACGATTAGAATATTACTACTCCATTTTTCTTCAGTTTAAATACAAATTTTGTGCTTGTCTAGTAAATCTTTGAAAAGTTCAGTACAATATATCAAAAGAATACTACAGTTAGTTAATCTTATCGATTAAGAGAACTTCATCTTATAAAATAAAGAAATAATTCCTTTTAATATCTCTTGTCGATTAATTCATTACAAAGCAGAGTTCCTTTCTTATCTCCTAAGCTATAAGTTAAAATATCATATTTACCAACCCCTCCGCTCGGGCAGGATATGACACAGGTCAATTTTTTAAGCGGAGTTTAACAGGTTTGAATCCAGAGTTTTCCTTCTCCTAGACTAGTTGCCTCACCAAGGCCGAAGAACCTAGTCTGCCTTACTATTTGCCCATAGCGGGAGGGAGAATAATTGGATTCATACTTTTCTTAAGGGTATTAGTGCTATGTGAAATGCAATCAGTCTCGTCCAGGATTTGAACTCGTGTCACCGTGTCCATTTTCAACAACGATAACCATTACACCACGGGCACCTCCAAGTTAATGCTATAAGTTAAATTATACTATAACTGTTCTTCTAAAAGGATAATTTGGACATAAAATAACCAACGAAAGTTGATATACGAGGAGCATACGATAAGTTTCCAGACTTTTTTTCGTATGGATATTTACAATTGTCGTAGACTCTTGAAAATTTAGAAGATTATTGCTCTACATCTTATGAGACGACTGACCAATTTTTATGATTTCAGGTTCTAATGAACATCTACCGCAGGAATTGGAATACCCCCTACTAAAGCCTGATTGTCACAGCTGGTAAATTTATAAATTGCAATCTGGACGTGAGGAAGAACGTTATGTAATAAAATTCTGTTTTAAACTTGGAAAATATGCCACAGAAACGTATGGAATGCTTCAGACTGCTTTTAGACCATCTTGCATTAATTGAGCATCAGTTTTTAAATGAAATAAGAGATTCAAGAAAGGCAGGGAGTCTGTGAGGGATGATGAGAGGTGTGGGAGGAGTAAGGATTTCCATACACCAGAGTTAATTGGCCAAAGGTTAGGGTTACTATGTTGAGGTTTTAAGGGAGTTCAGGAAGAGATTCCGTCGGAAGAGGCCAGCACTCTTCAAATCGGATCAGTGGCATTTCAACCAGGACAATGCACCAGTCCACAACTCCATCTTTGTCACAGACTATTTGACCAAGATGGGCATCAAGACAGTTCGTCACCCTCCCTATAGTCCAGACCTTGCTCCCTGTGACATTTGATTATTCTCAAAGCTCAGAGGCTGTCGTTATGAGACAATTGAGGAGATGAAAGTGGTTGTGACGAAGGTTATTGACACGCTCACTCAACAGGACTTCCATGGGGCCTTCCAGAAGTTGTCGGAACGGTACAAGAAGTGCATTGCAGCCGGGGGAGATTACTTTCAAGGGGACTAGAGTTTCGTGTGTGTATTATCAATAAAAGTACCCATACGAGAAAAGTCTTGAAACATATCGTATGCACCTCGTATAGTCAAACAAAGCAAAACAGAGTTTCATTTGATTCCAACTTACCGTGATGTTGTGTCTAACGTGTTAGACTGCGATATCTTAGTAAGCGAGTTCGAATTTCAGTCCCACTATAATGTTAAATTTCGAACTGATACCCTTATGATGAGTAAGCTATGATTTAAATGGCTCCACAGTCATCGTTCTACAAAATAACCCACGATGATAGTCTATTCGATAAATAAACCACTTCAACTCAATGAGATCCAATATCGAACAGATACTACCTTCGAATCTCAAATAAACATCTGTCGTGATTGTATATAAAAAATGCTCAATAACAGTAAATGTTTCCGACATTCCATTAAGTAGAATTCATGAAATTCTTGCTGTTTTTTTTTTTTTGTGGTAAAATTTCCTTAATTGACTGTTTTCTCTATTATAATTCAAAGCCTTATTAATATAGGTAGTATACTTACTAGCATTCATAAGTTCTTCGGACACTTTCTTTTCTCGGTCCCGTTTTCAGTCTCTCATATATTTCATATGAAAACATTAAGACACTTACCCAATATATTTTTACAATCCGAAGAAATTATTTTATCTGAAGAGTTTATTGTTAGTTAACTCTCCAACAACAGAAACGAATCTGATGGGAGGCAACCCTATTTAAATGCTGAGAAGCTACTTTAATCGGGGAATTTATGCTTAGCTGGCAGACACTGAGTTTCAAATTGGTTAATATGTTATCATGTTAATTCTGTTAGTCATGCACGCTTATGTATAATTAATTCAAAAGCGTTTTTTTCTCTATCTTCTGTAAACAGCCCAGCGGCTTTGTGCCGAGGTTTCAATTTTTATGTATATTTTTGGATCCAAGATTCTTATTTAACCACAAAGGTTGAATATTAAATATGATTATGAGAATTATTTAATTTTTGAATCGTATTACTTCAAACCATTTAACTGTGCGTAAACTAATGATTTATATTCATTAAAATTACCAGTGTAAGCAATAATTGAAAATATCTAACGATGTGAAAATAAATTAGCCCTATCTCATTTGAAAATAAAGTTAACGACGCGTTTTTTTTTCAAAATCTCTCTCTCTAAATATATATATATATATATATATACACACACGGCAGTCTTTAGTATAAACTCACCATCAATATCCCACTAAACTAAATAGCCTAATCTAAACTTATTCTAAGTAAAAGAGAAAGGACGACTCCAACGAAAATAAGAATTAGTTGGATACATATTAACATGAATACCTAACTCATTGAAAAGAATTAAAATATCCTAACATGTCGATGATGGCTAATTGTCGGATAGGGAAGAAGAAACAGAAAAACACAAGTTACTCAAAGCTTGATGGCTTATATTGCTTTATTCTCTCCGTTCAGTCTCTAAGGCCAGGGAAGTGGGTGGCAACAGATGACAGACACAAAGTGTTGGGTAGTTTCATCCTTCAACTTGGAACTAGATCTTTCCGATTGTTCCTCATTTTCCACATGCTTAAATGCTCGTCTAACTGCACGCCAGTCGGTAAAGAAACGGGAGAATTGATCTTTACAATCGTCTTTTACAAGGATCCAGACAAAACCTACCTCGCAGGGACGACATCGTACGGCCCGACACCCATCATGACTTAGATGTTCGATTGGGTTTGGTGAACTCGGCAATCATGCTTCACTGTTGTTTGCACTGGGAGAAGTCTGTGCAAGCATATATTGTTGGGATTTTTTGATAACTGATCTATTACCGGCCGGTTCCATTCGCTGACTATGTTATACTTATTAAAGACGCATATTTTTGTAAAATATTTACACATACTCAAATGTTACCGATATTCTCCCGTGTAATTACTCAAATGAGACATGTAACATAATTGTATGGAATAATTGATCTATTTGTCCACATCGGCAAAAAAATGTGCAAATCGATAAATCCTTTGAAAGTCACACGCTTAAATCAACATTGTTCTCCACAAAACTCCCTAAAATTTATCATTGGAATATTTTAGCATTTCAGGATGATTAAAAACAAAATCAGAATTACATATACCCAGAAGTTTCGCATAATTTGACTCTAGTGAAAATAGAAATCGCGAACCTACATTAGTTGTAATGTAAGGTTTGCGACCGTAGTCGAGGGCCACCTGAAGGCTCCTTTTCAATAGCTTCTGCATCGAGTTGTAGGGGAGGGTGCTACTCCTCTACCTGGCTTGTTCCACTTTACCCTTGATACGTACCTTATATTGCTGAGTGTTAAGCAAGGAGGTATCAAGTACCATTTTAAAAGTCTTCGGTATGACGCGACCGAGGATTGAACCCAGGTCTCCCGGACCATTGGCGAATTTCAGCTATTATTATATGTTAGTACAATGTAGGGAAAACTGGGCTCCTTAGTAAGTTTTCCACTCTATGAGAATAAAAACTTTATTTCGGTTAGATTGGATTCTTCATAAAGCGCGTGCAATTTTCTTTCCGATCGTTTGAAACAGAAATAAAATATTATAATAAACCATTCTGTGGTTTACAGACCTTGTTTTACTCGCTTGTAGCATGGAGAATGCTAGAGAACTAGAAAAAGTAAACGGTTTATTTATTTTGAATATTTTAACCAATTCCAACAATGTACACACGATCGAAATATATGAATACACAAATAGAAAAAAGAAGAAGCAAAAACAAAAAAGAAACAAAAGAAAATAAATGGAAACAAGAGAGTGAATGCTGCCTCAATTGTTCTCATAAAACGTTCTACAGATGCGTTCTTTGGCTAAATCCTCCTGAATACAAGATCTATATTTAGCCTGATTAAAAATTTTTCAACGAATACGGATATTAAATTCTGAACCAATATTTAATTAACTGCCCAGGAAAACTTGGGGGTCATGATTTAATACTTGGTCAGTGTTACGTGGGTACCGACATCGGAACATGTCAGAAAGATGCCTTACTATCATTATTTGCCTTGAACATAATGTTCTTATAGGCAAACTAAAGATAGTTGGTTGGTTTCTTTGTTTGATGGCATATCAACTCTTTTTAGGTTATTTAATTCCAAAGCCATTCTCCTAGAAGAACAGTAGTGGTACTATTTAACCCATAGCTGGGAGGATAACGGGGTTCATACCTTTCCCAAGGGTATTTGTCCGAAAGTGAACGTAATAGCGCGACTGGAGTACGAACTCGCGTTCTACGCTTCCGCAGTCCATCGCTCTAACCATTACACCACGAGGACACCCCCTCATGAAAAGTAAAAAGTAAAGTAAAGTTGGCGATGTTATTCTCTTTCCGATAGCTACTACATCAAGGTGTAGTGGAGGGCGCAACTCCTTTCCTTGAATTGCTCCACTTTACCCTTGATCCCTACTTTATAATGTTGAGTGTTAAGCACGGAGGCATCAAGTACCATTTTTTGAGTCTTTGGTATGACTAGACCTGGGATTGAATCAATGTCTCACGGGCTATTGGCGAACACTCTAACCATTATGCCAATGTCCGGAAAAATGATGTTTTATTTTTTTAAAAATTGTAAGAAACATGTCACCCAGGTTACATAGCGTCACGATTATTGGCGTTGGTTCCCTAAGCTTCTAAGGAGATAATCATCTAGTGGTTTCAGGTTCAATCCTGAATATAGGCGCGTAACAATACATGAATACTTAACTTTTGTATTCTGTTATGCCTACAGAATCAGAACAGGCGACCCTAATGGATTCAATACAGGACGTAGTTTGAAGTTCCGTGTCGGCTCCCGAGTTAGGAGGCAGGAGAACAAATAGGCCGAAACGTTGTGGAAAAAACAATAAAGATGAAGACAATTGTTCGAAAAACCTTAACGATAAAAACGTCACTGGAAGGTATTGTCCATCGCTTGCCACAACTTTTTCCAATCTTTCTGGCAGCATTTGAATTCATCGTCTGAAAAATGACACGTCAGCTGAGGTTAACTGCGAGTTGACATATCATTTGCATCTTCATAAGAATGAAAGTGCTGCTCAGCACCACTTCAAGATTAAACAAGAGGTGAAATGAATTATAAAATTTTGCGGTAAACATTGAGATAAATGATCAAAAACGTTTCCGTCATTTACTGATAAAGATAAAAAAAATAAGCAGTCTATTACCGCGGGAGTGGTTATTGTTGTGAAGAAATACATTTATAAATAAATGTATTTATGTATTAATCGTATAGCAGGGTAAGGACTAGCAATACTTCTGTCTTTGTCTGTCTCTCTCACTCTCTGCCTAAATACATCTTCTTGGCTCTTCCTTGTTCGATCTTTCTCTTGGCGCGCGCGCACACACACACACACACACACACACACACATATATATATATATATATATATATCTTCACACACATACGTACATACACACGCACACACACACACACACACATATATATATACATATACATATATATATCTTCACACGCACATAGACACACACACACACACATATATATTTCTTCACACACACACACACACACACACACACATATATATATATATATATCTTCACACACACATACACACACACGCACTCACACACACACACACACACACACATATGTATATATATATATATATATATCTTCACACGCACATACACTCACAAACACACACACACATATATATATATATATATATATATATATATATATATATATATATATATATTTCTTCACACACACACACACACACACATATAAGAGAGAATTCGAGATATTCTCAAAATATCTACATGAAAGCAAATATCTCCGATCCCAATTTGACCCAACCCCTTCATCAGAACATAAACTAAATTCTTTACACCTTCTCATTTTTAAGGATCACGATTATTTTCATATTTATATATATTTCTTCCAACTATGTCCACATTACTTACTAAAAGCTTCCTCCTTGTTCTTTCACCATATCCCGCTTTCTTCTTCAAAATCATTCAAATTGCCACACCATCCATCAGCAATTACCGACACCACACTACTTTTAGAACAGAACCCTCGACTGTAAGTACCAATTCCCTCACATTATCATATTATGAACATCCACATGGCCAGTAAATCAAAGTAACATTTTATTATTGTCAATAATTATAAGCAATATTTTTTCACATTATTGCATTATAAATACCCATACATATTGTCAAAAAACATTACGATCATAACTCTTAATCTTATTATTTTACTATTTCACTATTTTTAATTTGTTTTCTTAGTATTTACCCATCAGCAGGTAATGCAGCCTGTCTATTCTACCCATGGGAGTTAAGGACATGTTACGATTTTTGGTTACCCTAGATATGCACACATAAAAATTTTATGACCTTAATGAAACATTCTTCATAGAATCTTCGTCTCATGTAATATATTCAAACATCTAATAACCTTTTATACCACTGAGTGGTACTGTTGACTGGGTCTATAGAATACACCGACTGCTTCTCTACAGAAAAGTATTAGTCCCCAAACGAGTGTTCTGTTATAAAACAAAACTGATAGTTAAGTTCTAGTAATACTGGAGCTTTGGGGAATGCTGAGTACCCCTTAATTGTCATTGCTCCCAGGTCCATTCTGTCCTGGAATGGTAGCACCTCAGAGGATCCTATCTATGGGTCAAATAGAACTAAACACTGCACATATGCTAAACTGAATTGTTTGAAATTGAATTGTTTTGACATTTAACTGTTTGTAAATAAAAAAAAAACTATACTTGTACTAAACTGAATTGTTTAAAATTCAGTTCAGATTTAAATGACCCAAAAAGGGTTGATAAGTCGTAAAAATACAAACAATAAAAAACAACAACCAATCTATACTAATGAGTTATTGGATGCTTTTCATTGCAATAGATATCAATGTGGAAATCCGTGTGGATTATCGTGGATTATGCATTTTCTGTATTCATGCATATTAGTATTTATCTGCGCATGCACTGTTATGTTTAAACACTCTCGTGTGTATCAAATAAATTTCCTGTATGAACTGCTTGTCTATTTTTACCGGTAATTTGTTTTCGAGTCAATGTGTGCATACACAACAACGTCCTGATATGCGCTTTCTCATATCAACAAAGAAAAATAAACAGTCTTTTTTCATTAAAGCCATTATCATTTGTGTTTCCTGTTCTTAATACTAATTTACATCTCTTCAGGCAGTCTGATGAAGAAGGAAAGATAAATGGAAGAAGAAGTAAGAAAAGGGAAAAAAAACGTGAGTTAGATGTTAGACTTGTCTCTACATATCAGTCTCTGGCTATTTCCCTTAAATAAGCATATAGAATATATCATTTATGGAAAATACGTGCATATACCGACATACGTGCGTATATATATATATATATATATATATATATATATATATATATATGCATATTCCTAATTCATGTACATGCCAAAGATACTTATTCATATAAATATTTATATGAAGATCGTTTCACGAATTCAGATAATTCCTCCAAGCAAACATGATTTCCTGCAGCTATAAGCAATAAACAAAAAGGAACGTGCACACATTTACATATCTCGGCATATCTGCACTCTTATATAACTTCACCAATATATATATATATATATATATGAGCATAAATATTTATAAATATACATAAATAATTATGGGTATTTATTAGTTTTTTATGTGGGTACCATAATTCGACGAGAAGGTCTTACCCTTACAACGTAACTTAAAACACATGGCCAAGCGTAAAGCACTAGTAAAACTCAAAATGCATATGAACTCGACGTCTAACAAGAGCAATGTTTTGATTTTTTACTGAGTACATCTGAGTCAACTTTAAGTACGAATTTTTCTGCATTGAGTTTGACTGAGTGAACTTTGAGCATGATGGACTGAATTTTGACTATTCTACTACTCAATGTACAGAAATATAACTGCTAAAAAAGAGGACAAATAGGCTAGGGAACTAGACCCATGGCAGAGTGTATAAAGCGTTTGGTCGAAAACTGTTTCTGTGGGAAATCATCCAGATATTTGCAGGTTCAATCCCAACTATAGGTAAGTATCATAAGTAATACTTTCTTAACATTCATACCCGTTCTTGGTTATCGGAATTGGAACAATATATCCATGTCGACTAAATAAAGTGTTCAGTTTGTGGTTATGTGTAGGTTCCCGAGTTCGACTGAAAAAGACCGAAAAACATTTCAGCCGAAACGTTGTGATAATGAGAATAGAGATATAGCGTTCATAGAAAATACGAATATTCGAAGTGATAAAAATTAGTTTTAATTAAAAAATAAAAACATGCTATAAGTCATTTGTATATATTTGTGATCAGGTATAAACAATAGCATGCATCTTGTTCTAAACTTGATATATGTTTATGTGTCTGCCCATGTATAATTAAAATCTAAAATTGAAATTAGCAGTATACACATTGTAATTAAAACAGTCATTATTTAGGGAAAAAAAAAGCCAGACACTGATTAAGACACCCTAGTCCGGTGAGAGCTGAGTACTGGACAGGAAGACAAAAAACTGTGTAAATGAATAATTTCGAACAATCCATATGTTAAAAATGTGCTAGTGACCTCAAAGATCACTTAAATAGACTGTCTGAAAATAACTATTAAATGATGGTCCAAAGCCGAAGTTTGTCAGGATTAATATCAAATTAATAAGACCTACTTACCAATGCTTTCATTTCATTTTTTCTTTTATCTCCACTCAGGCAAACCACGATGTGTACACACACACACACACACACATATATATATATATATATATATATATATATATATATCATCATATCGCGCTGGTAGCACGGATATCCCTGACCTTCTCTCGCCACTCCTCGTTCATCGCCCTAGGTAGGTCTTCAGGACAAAATCCCGTATCCTCACATAGCTGCTGAATGTACGTTCGTGCTGGACGTCCTGCTTTTGCGCGGCCATGTGTGGGGATCCATAAGAGTACATCTCTTATGAGTTCATCTCTGCTTCTCCAGCAGTGTCCTGCATGTCTGGTTCGTCTAACTTGAATAGTTTTCGTGATAGGGGGCAGGTGGCCGTACAGTTGGTGTCTTGTGGGGTGTTGCTGCCAGGACTTGTTCCGGATTGCACGCATGGAGACTCAAACTCGGTTAAGCCGTCATAATAAATTTATTTCGGCGGAGAACATTGTTGGTATATTCTCCGTCTCATCGGATGACTCTTTTACATGCTCTGTATTGTCCCAGAGATGTGATGCGAATGAGGAGTTACAGTTCGTATTCAGAAGATAAATAGGAAAATTAAGGAAATTAAAAAATAAATTAAAAATCAGAAAACAAAGATAGAAATAAAAATAAAATAAAAAAATGAAAAACATGAAAATAAAAGACATAAA
Organism: Sepioteuthis lessoniana; assembly: GCA_963585895.1. Taxonomy (NCBI): domain Eukaryota; kingdom Metazoa; phylum Mollusca; class Cephalopoda; order Myopsida; family Loliginidae; genus Sepioteuthis; species Sepioteuthis lessoniana. Next base: position 103,164,100 of record OY757905.1, on the reverse strand, counting down.
GTGGAACTCATTCGTTCATAGGCGTGAGCAGAGGGTGTGAACATATTATATGTTAGAACGATTAAGAAACAGGAGTGGAATTATCTACTGGTCAGTCCCTTTTAACTCTGTGTTCTGTTTGTGGTTTCATCTACTTGGCAGGTGTGCTATTCTAAACAGACTCAGATCTTTTAACTAATGGCTATCTCATATATGATTTATATTTATTTCTGATATGTCTGTTAATTAACCCAGCTGTTGCCACCTTAGATGTTCCTCTAGTTTCAATTAGGATCGAGATACTTAAACCAGATAAGGTGGGGACATTCATTATAGTCGTCAAGTGTATTTTTTTAAATTTACCCTAAAAATGGTCAAGGGGAATTAACCACTCCAGAATCCCAGGCCTTATTTTTGGATTGATATTCCTTGTTCATCTGGCCCTTATCTACGTTTATCTTTCCTTGTCTCGGTGATATCTGCTGTTGGGTTGATCTCTATTATTTACTAATATTTCTTTATTATTTAAGATAATTTGAATTTTCCTCTATGTCTACACTTAAAGACAAGCTCATTTCTCTTGTTCAATAAAAGTTTTCTATTCTTGAAATTAATTATGCTATTTTTTTCGTCTAAGCACTGAGCACTCTCATAGATTTATATGATTACCCTCATATATTCTATGTAAAACGATAATCCACACCTACTGGCCTTGGACACTAACTTGATAATTTAGATATATATATATATATATATATATATATATGAAAGCTGTATATATATATTTAGAACTGAATGTACATCTGGATTTTGTTCGATTAAAATCACTTAAAGTATGTCATCATTATTCTAAGTATATCTTTGCAAGGATTTTTCTTCGTTCTGTAATCTCATGACAAGGGCACTTTTCATACTAAGTGAATGTCAAAGTTAATTAATTTTAGTCCAGATGGATGTTTTTTTTTTATCAAACATAAAATCATACAAAGACATGTGTTTAAGTCCTGACCGATATTAGCTTATCCTCTGTGTGGAAATCAATTTCCTTGCTGCAATATTTTTACAACTCTGCAGTTGACTGATTTGACTCACAGTCTTTTGTCGAGTCTATATTCAATTTACGCTTCATATGCTATCGAAGTAGGTGCTCTTAACCAAATGGTAATTTTCGTTGAAAATGGATTCGATGATCTGTATTCAAATCCAGGACAAGTCTGATTGCATTCAGATTTCGCTAATTATCAGTTAAAAGGTATAAATGCAATTATTTCCTGTCCCCCCCCCCACACATTTCACAATGAGTAAATATTCGGGCGGACTTGCATTTTCAGCTTAGATGGAAAAATAGACTTTGAGAACGTAAACTGAATTCAAAAAAGTTCTACTCCTAAAAAAAATATCTCAGCACCGCATCTTGCTCTCGGTGACTGCATTGGGTAAATATATGCTTTTTCTACAGAACATTTCGAAAATTTTTCATGCTGAAATATTTGCAGTTCTTTCGTCTTAACATGGCATTGCAGTAATATATATTTAAAAAGAACCTTATGACTATGGAGATTTGTGTGTGTGTGTGTGTGTGTGCGCACGCGCGTGTGTACACAACGATACATCGAAGGGGTCATGTGAAAAACATTGACACAAAACTCAAAACAACTTTAAGAACTAATTTTATTAATTTCAGAGGCAGATTAGAAACGCCGATCGCTGATTTTGTGGCCAGCTGCTGGGATGAGAAAAAAAATTCAGTTCTTTCTTTATTCTAAAACTGGGTATAATTTCTTTCGTATCGAATCTTCGTGTCATTCCTTCATTTCTTCATGGCCTGCCCCGTCCAGTATGTCTTCCTGCAATACCTGAGAGCTATATTTATTCCTATTCAATTCCCGGTAGAGGATATATTATTTAGACGCCGATTTATTTTCTTTTTTTTAGCAGGTACTCCCGTTTCTTCCAACAGAAGGAACCCAATCCAATTCTCTATATAAAAGTATTGTCTTTTTTTAATATTTATATTTATCTAAAATTGCGAAAATTTAGCACTCCACATCAAGGCATTGTTAATGAGTATGTAAACATATACAGTCATTACCAGAGTAAATTCAAATACACATTTAAGATGTCTCTAATATGCAAATATAATGCTGAAGGCATTTTGATCAAGCTAATATTTAAGAAAGCTAAATAATTCGAATAAAAAAAAACACAAAATGAATTAAAGAAACTATTATATGAAACAAATATTGTTTCCCACCGATAATAACACGCACAGTCTGTCTATTTTATTGTAAATTAGATTTCCGTTTGGAACTCCCAACATTGAGTAGACTTTGAATACACTTAAACGATGAATATCTCCGGGAGTTTCTGACTCATATTCCGCTGCTCTTTGAAGGTTCTCATTGCTCTTCTTCAATAGTAAAAACTTTTTATTCTCCTTCAGACACAAGGAGATTAAGTGGTTCCAGATCTGTGTCAGATATGATGACTGAAATCCGAAACATCACAGACTGAATGATATCGACAAGGCGCAGTTTAAAAAAAAAAGTTATAAAAAATGGCACTGATAAAATAAGATGAATAAATAAATCCGGTTCTAATAAAAAAGAAACATATGGTATTTTGTAAAAAAAAAGATGTGTGTGTGTGAGTGTGTGTGAGAGACAGAGAGAGAGAGAGAGAGAGACGCAATTATTTTGGTTGACTGCACAAAATATATCAGTGGGATTTCCAATGACTTTTTTTATGATATAAATTGATGAGTTACCTACCAAATTATCTACCTTCATTCTCGTTTTACCTCACTGCCTACCTAGCGGTCTACTGACAGGGGTGTGACTAAACTGTGTTTAAACAGATGTGTTTAACTTGTTCTGATTTTAACTTTAGTTTAGAATTACAGATAAAAGTTTCAAAGGACTGCTCGGAAAGCTATATTCAAAATGATAGTTTATATTTTTGTTATGGTTATCTGACTGAAAACTGTTTTATTTCTTTACTATTTGTACTTATACGAGTATTTATCCAACCCCTCCATCACAGGAAGGACGTGACACAAGGTCAAATTTAAGCGCAGTACTGCTGTTTTGTACTTAATATTTTCCTTCTCTTAGACTGGTTGCCTTTTCAAGGCAACGGTACACAGTTTTTCTGACTATTTACCCCTGTCGAGAGAAAGGGCATTAAGAGTTATGTCTTTCTCAAGGGCATTAGCTCAAAGTGAAATATAAACCACCTCATTCAGAAATTGAACACTGGTTACCTATTCAATTTTCTACGACCATTGTCTTCACGCCAAGAGCCTCACCATTACGATGTGACCTATTAATCAATATGAATTTTTAAGCGGAGTACAGTTGGTTTGATTTTGGCTTTCATTTTCTTAAAGTGGTTGTCTAACAAAGGCTAAAAAATCCTTTCTGCCCTACGAATATATAATATGTGGGAAAAAAAACAAGATATTCATTGGATGTTTTCATTCATATATGATTAAGTTGAGCACGCTTAACATTTCGAGTTTTAAAACCATCTTCAGTGCGATGCTATTATCTCACCCGAAAAATATTTTCGAATGGTAAAATGAAACTAGAAAAAAATCCTCTGCATTTTCTTTCAAAATATATGCAACGTAATCAATATTCGAATTCATTTAATTTTCAAAGTCATTCTATTTCATTTTATTTATTACAAGAATTGAAAAAAAAATTAAAAATGATAAAAATTTGCGTGCTTACATTGTCACCTACTCTTTTTTAAATCAAAACACTAATAGCGATAGTAGAAGGTTAAGGATTTACCCATTCTTTTCTTTCATTCTTTCGCTGGAAAATCGAGTTTAAGTTAGACATCACACCAATGTATTGCTGAGAACATTGTTTAAAAAAGACAAAACATTAAATGTCGCATTTTATTCACATATAAACAAATACATTATCTGATTATCATGCATTTTCATATTTACAAGACATCGGATTTATTGGCATTTCTCTGTCTATCTCTCTCTCTCTCTCTCTCTCTATCTATCTATCTCTCTCTATATATATGTGTGTGTGTGTGTGTGTGTGTGCTGCGCAAAAAGGTGTAAATGATTGAACAAAACACGATTCAGCAAATAAATATTTCTATCTCTTTAATTTACTGAAGAATAAAAGTTAGGAAGAATTCTCTTGTAAGAAAAGATACTTTTAATCAGAGCATAAATATTTTTGGGAGAAAGTGAAAACTCATGCATAAAATGTAGCAGTTATTGTTAGCCTAAATAGAAGTGAACGTATTTTCTATGGGTAAAATATCTGTGTTAGTGTCTTACTATTTAGTGGGAAAATATATTTCTGCATTAAACGTTTATGCGGCTGCAGCTGAAAATTTTATCGGTAAGCTAAGGCATTATAATAAATATCCGTAAACAAGAACATATTTGTTCAATTTAAAATAATTAAATGATGTGGAAATAAAATGCATTCATGAAAGAAAAAGAATGTAGATTTTCATTCAGAAGAAATGAAGCAAACCTATTTTAGTAAACAAAGAATGAATGCGTATGTACTGAAGAAAATATTTATTTCAACGCAGCATATAAGATTGAGATTGGTTTGAAATTAAATTACAAATGTACATACAGTTCTAATTAGTTAAAATGTAGATGAAGTTCTAATTAGTTAAAATGTACTTTTAAACAATATAGGAGAGAAAAGATATAAATTATTGTGGGTTCTGATCTTTAAATAATGTAGATGAAGTTCTAATTAGTTAAAATGTACTTTTAAACAATATAGGATAGAAAAGATATAAATCATTGTGGGTTCTGATCTTAAAAAATTTTAATAAGTAATCAAACATTGTCATCTGAGAAGTTCACCAAATAATTTTTCAAACTGTCAAAAAGAGCTGATTGGTCAATACATTCAAGAATAAACAGTGAAAAATTACAGATTCTCGAGCCGAAATTTGCACAACAATGACACCCTTATTTGTATGGAAATTACCTGATTTCCGATATATACCGAAAAAGACATCGACAAACGACTGACGAAAGCATGGACGGCTATCGATAGGCTCTCGATCATATGGAATCAGACCTGACCGATAAAATGAAACGGAGTTTCTTCCAGGCAGCGGTTGTATCGATACTGCTATATGGATGTACTACATGGACGCTAACTAAACGGCTGGAGAAGAAACTAGACGGCAAATACACAAGAATGTTGAGAGCAATATTGAACAAGTCCTGGCGACAACACCCCACGAGTCATCAACTATACGGCCACTTGCCTCCCATCACGAAAACTATGCAAGTTAGACGAACCAGACACGCAGGACACTGCTGGAGAAGCAAGGACGATCTCATAAGTGATGTTCTGATATGGACCCCCACATATGGCCTAGCAAAAGCAGGACGACCAGCTCGAACTTACACACAGCAGCTATGTGAGGACACAGGATGTAACCCTGAAGACCAGCCAGAGGCGATGAATGATAAGGAGAAGTGGCGAGAGAGGGTCAGGGATATCCATGCTGGCAGCACGACATGATTATGATGATATATATATATATATATATATATATATAGTGTGTGTGTGTGTGTGTGTGTGTGTGTGTGTGTGTGTGTGTGTGTGTGTGTGTGTGTGTGTGTGTGTGATCAAGAACTGTCGAGACATTTTTTTTAGTTTAAAACCGAAATGAATTTATACAAACCTGTGTAACATTAAAGCAATCATCTAGACTTTGTCTAGACAAGTAGGAGTCAATTCTCAAAAGATTTTAATCAGTACTTTTGCATAAAACACAAGCTTATGTATGCGTATCCTCCTCTATAATAACATAGTTCATTTCCGACGAATCTATCTTGCATTCAAATATTTTTTTTTAAATATCTCAAGGTTAACATTTGAGAATACGGAGGGCATTGATATAGATATGACGGTAAAGCTTCACGTTGCAGGAAAAAAATTATGGTTCGACCAAGGCAATTATCCCCAGAATGAAGATGCTGAATGTCAAGGAAACTATTTTGAAGGAAATCAACGTTTCATTCATTGTTCATTTCAGGATTGGTAAATACAACCTCTTTTTCGATACATTTCTTTAATACATTTCCTATCTTATGAAGATTTCTTTGATATTCCATTCATCTTGGAAAATTAGAATTTTCTATTTTTAATTTTGAAATATAATTGTATTTAGTTTGGCGAATACAGCATTGCTCTACAATTTTAAGTGACAATTTTAACAAAACTCAATATGCCGGCCGTTTAACACAATAAGATCTTATTTGTCATCCGAAAAAACACATACAATTATATTAAATATTTTCACATTAGCAAAACGAAAAGATTATCGAAATTTTTAAGAGGAAAATTTGACATTGTTCCGATTCTCTACCTTTCAGTGAGTCTACGGTCATCATTCATCTGGAGTGGGAAGAATTAGGCAGTACCAGGTTTTCATGAGTGTCAGCACAAAAGCGAGAATCTTCTTTTATTCAGGTATTGTCCGACTGGGAAAAGAAGCAAAGAAACCTCATCCTCCGTTCAACTGCAAGTCGACTCTCTAAAAAAAATGTCAAAATGATGGAATAACTAAGTAAATGTTAACTAAAGACAGTTCAATAATATTTCGTCAGGCCAACTTCAAAGACGGAGATACTTGTTCAATAAATTAATATGAAAATGTAGCTCTTTATTACTTTGGGAATCGCAGTTTTATTAGGAAATAAGAGCTTATGAGGACAGATGATGATATGAAAAAAATTCGTAATGTGTATTTAATATTAAAATGGTCACACACACACACACACACACACACACACACACACACACACATATATATATATATATATATATATATATATATATATATGTACTTTACGAAGAAGCAATGAAACCGGTCACAAAGGATTATAAATTTATTTCTATCCTATCGGTATATTTACAATAAAGAAAGAAAAAGAACCTATCTCATTAAACACTTTAAAAAGGACCGTCCACCGTAAATTATACAGAATGAGAATTTCCATACGAGAAAAAAATAATAATGGAAATAGAAATAGCGTAAGTAAGAAATAATTAAAGAGAGAGAAAGAGCGTACTTGACAAATAACGATATAGAAAGAGACTAAGAAACAAAAGATTTAATAAGAAGAAATAGGGTACGTGACAAATAATCAAATAGAAAGTGGCTATGAAAAAAAGATTTGATAAAAAGAAATAGGGTACGTGACAAATAATGAAATAGAAAGAGACTAAGAAACAAAAGATTTAATAAGAAGAAATAGGGTACGTGACAAATAATGAAATAGAAAGAGGCTATGAAACAAAAGATTTAATAAGAAGAAATAGGGTACGTGACAAATAATGATATAGAAAGTGGCTATGAAACAAAAGATTTAATAAGAAGAAATAGGGTACGTGACAAATAATGAAATAGAAAGAGACTAAGAAACAAAAGATTTAATAAGAAGAAATAGGGTACGTGACAAATAATGAAATAGAAAGAGGCTATGAAACAAAAGATTTAATAAGAAGAAATAGGGTACGTGACAAATAATGAAATAGAAAGTGGCTATGAAACAAAAGATTTAATAAGAAGAAATAGGGTACGTGACAAATAATGAAATAGAAAGAGACTAAGAAACAAAAGATTTAATAAGAAGAAATAGGGTACGTGACAAATAATGAAATAGAAAGAGACTAAGAAACAAAAGATTTAATAAGAAGAAATAGGGTACGTGACAAATAATGAAATAGAAAGAGGCTATGAAACAAAAGATTTGATACGAAGAAATAGGGTACGTGACAAATAATGAAATAGAAAGAGGCTACGAAACAAAAGATTTCATAAGAATAAATAGGGTACGTGACAAATAATGAAATAGAAAGAGGCTATGAAACAAAAGATTTAATAAGAAGAAATAGGGTACGTGACAAATAATGAAATAGAAAGAGACTAAGAAACAAAAGATTTAATAAGAAGAAATAGGGTACGTGACAAATAATGAAATAGAAAGAGGCTATGAAACAAAAGATTTAATAAGAAGAAATAGGGTACGTGACAAATAATGAAATAGAAAGTGGCTATGAAACAAAAGATTTAATAAGAAGAAATAGGGTACGTGACAAATAATGAAATAGAAAGAGACTAAGAAACAAAAGATTTAATAAGAAGAAATAGGGTACGTGACAAATAATGAAATAGAAAGAGACTAAGAAACAAAAGATTTAATAAGAAGAAATAGGGTACGTGACAAATAATGAAATAGAAAGAGGCTATGAAACAAAAGATTTGATACGAAGAAATAGGGTACGTGACAAATAATGAAATAGAAAGAGGCTACGAAACAAAAGATTTCATAAGAATAAATAGGGTACGTGACAAATAATGAAATAGAAAGAGGCTATGAAACAAAAGATTTAATAAGAAGAAATAGGGTACGTGACAAATAATGAAATAGAAAGAGACTAAGAAACAAAAGATTTAATAAGAAGAAATAGGGTACGTGACAAATAATGAAATAGAAAGAGGCTATGAAACAAAAGATTTAATAAGAAGAAATAGGGTACGTGACAAATAATGAAATAGAAAGAGGCTATGAAACAAAATATTTGATAAGAAGAAATAGGGTACGTGACAAATAATGAAATAGAAAGAGGCTATGAAACAAAAGATTTAATAAGAAGCAATAGGGTACGTGACAAATAATGAAATAGAAAGAGGCTATGAAACAAAAGATTTAATAAGAAGAAATAGGGTACGTGACAAATAATGAAATAGAAAGAGGCTATGAAACAAAAGATTTGATAAGAAGAAATAGGGTACGTGACAAATAATGAAATAGAAAGAGGCTATGAAACAAAAGATTTAATAAGAAAAAATAGGGTACGTGACAAATAATGAAATAGAAAGAGGCGATGAAACAAAAGATTTGATAAGAAGAAATAGAGTACGTGACAAATAATGAAATAGAAAGAGGCTATGAAACAAAAGATTTAATAAGAAGAAATAGGGTACGTGACAAATAATGAAATAGAAAGAGGCTATGAAACAAAAGATTTAATAAGAAGAAATAGGGTACGTGACAAATAATGAAATAGAAAGAGACTAAGAAACAAAAGATTTAATAAGAAGAAATTGGGTACGTGACAAATAATGAAATAGAAAGAGGCTATGAAACAAAAGATTTAATAAGAAAAAATAGGGTACGTGACAAATAATGAAATAGAAAGAGGCGATGAAACGAAAGATTTGATAAGAAGAAATAGGGTACGTGACAAATAATGAAATAGAAAGAGGCTATGAAACAAAAGATTTAATAAGAAGAAATAGGGTACGTGACAAATAATGAAATAGAAAGAGGCTATGAAACAAAAGATTTAATAATAAGAAGAAATAGGGTACGTGACAAATAATGAAATAGAAAGAGACTAAGAAACAAAAGATTTAATAAGAAGAAATAGGGTACGTGACAAATAATGAAATAGAAAGAGACTAAGAAACAAAAGATTTAATAAGAAGAAATAGGGTACGTGACAAATAATGAAATAGAAAGAGGCTATGAAACAAAAGATTTAATAAGAAGAAATAGGGTACGTGACAAATAATGAAATAGAAAGAGGCTATGAAACAAAAGATTTGATAAGAAGAAATAGGGTACGTGACAAATAATCAAATAGATAGAGGCTATGAAACAAAAGATTTAATAAGAAGAAATAGGGTACCTGACAAATAATGAAATAGAAAGAGGCTATGAAACAAAAGATTTAATAAGAAGAAATAGGGTACGTGACAAATAATGAAATAGAAAGAGACTAAGAAACAAAAGATTTAATAAGAAGAAATAGGGTACGTGACAAATAATGAAATAGAAAGAGACTAAGAAACAAAAGATTTAATAAGAAGAAATAGGGTACGTGACAAATAATGAAATAGAAAGAGACTAAGAAACAAAAGATTTAATAAGAAGAAATAGGGTACGTGACAAATAATGAAATAGAAAGAGGCTATGAAACAAAAGATTTAATAAGAAGAAATAGGGTACGTGGCAAATAATGAAATAGAAAGAGGCTATGAAACAAAAGATTTGATAAGAAGAAATAGGGTACGTGACAAATAATGAAATAGAAAGAGGCTATGAAACAAAAGATTTAATAAGAAGAAATAGGGTACGTGACAAATAATGAAATAGAAAGAGACTAAGAAACAAAAGATTTAATAAGAAGAAATAGGGTACGTGACAAATAATGAAATCGAAAGAGGCTATAAAACAAAAGATTTGATAAGAAGAAATAGGGTACGTGACAAATAATGAAATAGAAAGAGGCTATGAAAAAAAAGATTTAATAAGAAGAAATAAGGTACGTGACAAATAATGAAATAGAAAGAGACTAAGAAACAAAAGATTTAATAAGAAGAAATAGGGTACGTGACAAATAATGAAATAGAAAGAGGCTATGAAACAAAAGATTTAATAAGAAGAAATAGGGTACGTGACAAATAATGAAATAGAAAGAGGCTATGAAACAAAAGATTTAATAAGAAGAAATAGGGTACGTGACAAATAATGAAATAGAAAGAGACTAAGAAACAAAAGATTTAATAAGAAGAAATAGGGTACGTGACAAATAATGAAATAGAAAGAGACTAAGAAACAAAAGATTTAATAAGAAGAAATAGGGTACGTGACAAATAATGAAATAGAAAGAGACTATGAAACAAAAGATTTAATAAGAAGAAATAGGGTACGTGACAAATAATGAAATAGAAAGAGACTAAGAAACAAAAGATTTAATAAGAAGAAATAGGGTACGTGACAAATAATGAAATAGAAAGAGACTAAGAAACAAAAGATTTAATAAGAAGAAATAGGGTACGTGACAAATAATGAAATAGAAAGAGGCTATGAAACAAAAGATTTAATAAGAAAAAATAGGGTACGTGACAAATAATGAAATAGAAAGAGGCGATGAAACAAAAGATTTGATAAGAAGAAATAGGGTACGTGACAAATAATGAAAAAGAAAGAGGCTATGAAACAAAAGATTTAATAAGAAGAAATAGGGTACGTGACAAATAATGAAATAGAAAGAGGCTATGAAACAAAAGATTTAATAAGAAGAAGAAATAGGGTACGTGACAAATAATAAAATAGAAAGAGACTAAGAAACAAAAGATTTAATAAGAAGAAATAGGGTACGTGACAAATAATGAAATAGAAAGAGACTAAGAAACAAAAGATTTAATAAGAAGAAATAGGGTACGTGACAAATAATGAAATAGAAAGAGACTAAGAAACAAAATATTTAATAAGAAGAAATAGGGTACGTGACAAATAATGAAATAGAAAGAGGCTATGAAACAAAAGATTTAATAAGAAGAAATAGGGTACGTGACAAATAATGAAATAGAAAGAGGCTATGAAACAAAAGATTTAATAAGAAGAAATAGGGTACGTGACAAATAATGAAATAGAAAGAGACTAAGAAACAAAAGATTTAATAAGAAGAAATAGGGTACGTGACAAATATTGAAATAGAAAGAGGCTATGAAACAAAAGATTTAATAAGAAGAAATAGGGTACGTGACAAATAATAAAATAGAAAGAGACTAAGAAACAAAAGATTTAATAAGAAGAAATAGGGTACGTGACAAATAATGAAATAGAAAGAGACTAAGAAACAAAAGATTTAATAAGAAGAAATAGGGTACGTGACAAATAATGAAATAGAAAGAGACTAAGAAACAAAAGATTTAATAAGAAGAAATAGGGTACGTGACAAATAATGAAATAGAAAGAGGCTATGAAACAAATGATTTGATAAGAAGAAATAGGGTACGTGACAAATAATGAAATAGAAAGAGGCTATGAAAAAAAAGATTTAATAAGAAGAAATAGGGTACGTGACAAATAATGAAATAGAAAGAGGCTATGAAACAAAAGATTTAATAAGAAGAAATAGGGTACGTGACAAATAATAAAATAGAAAGAGACTAAGAAACAAAAGATTTAATAAGAAGAAATAGGGTACGTGACAAATAATGAAATAGAAAGAGACTAAGAAACAAAAGATTTAATAAGAAGAAATAGGGTACGTGACAAATAATGAAATAGAAAGAGACTAAGAAACAAAAGATTTAATAAGAAGAAATAGGGTACGTGACAAATAATGAAATAGAAAGAGGCTATGAAACAAAAGATTTAATAAAGAGAAAGCGTGTACGTGACCAATAACGCAATGTAAAGACCTTATGAGACAAAAAAAATATTAAAGAGAAAGAGCGTAAGTGAGAAATAATTACCCCCCCCCCAAAAAAAAGAGCGTAAGTTGCAAATGAATATGGAAAGGACAAGAGAGTACGTGACAAATGCATATACAAGGAATAGAAGCGTCCGTAGCAAATGATTAAAGAAAAAGAACTTGTGTAAGAGACAAATACATAAAGAAGAGTTAGGGTGTACGTGACAAATGATTAAATGAAGTGAAAACGTGTACGTGACAATGATTAAATGAAGTGAAAACGTGTACGTGACATATGATTAAATGAAGTGAAAACGTATACGTGACATATGATTAAATGAAGTCAAAACGTGTACGTGATATATGATTAAATGAAGTGAAAACGTGTACGTGACAAATGATTAAATGAAGTGAAAACGTGTACGTGACAAATGATTAAATGAAGTGAAAACGTGTACGTGAAATATGATTAAATGAAGTGAAAACGTGTACGTGAGAAATGATTAAATGAAGTGAAAACGTGTACGTGACAATGATTAAATGAAGTGAAAACGTGTGCGTGACAATGATTAAATGAAGTGAAAACGTGTACGTGACAATGATTAAATGAAGTGAAAACGTGTACGTGACAAATGATAACAAAAAGAAAAACAATTTCACGTAAAAAAGTTTTAAAAGAAGAGAAAGAGCGTAAGTAACGCCTCTAGAAAGAACAGGAGTGTACATGGTATATAAATGAATAAATAATAACATCGTCTGGGGTAAAGTATTATGAAAAACAAAAAGTAATAAATGAATAGATAAATAATGGGCCTAGTAAATGGTTTATCTTTTAAGTAAAAGTAGAAAGAATGCAAATTACAACTTCCGGATAAACATTGTGATATTCATCCACAGCACTCCAGTTTCACTGGCAAACTGCATTCATCCGTTTTGTGTTTGTTTTTTACTTATTTATGTATTTTATTTTTTTCAAGTCAGCCGTTAGTTTTGCTCGAAACTGCAGAGGCCACTGCTCAGGTAAATAAAAAATAAAAAATGAACGTGAAAAATTGTATTCTCATTTTTAATGTCATCTTTGTAGATGATGGGTAAAGATTTCCACGACCAAGATCTGGGGACATGTGTATGAGAACTTTTTAGCCAAAATAATGTGACCCTAAACTGAAGCGTACTGAGGCGGGAGAACGACCTCAACTCTCTCTGGAAGTCCACTTTTACAGAGTTTAATGACCACTGCTACCAGTGCTGCCCTCAATTTGAATTGGTTAATCTAACCATCAATCCCAGCTATAGCGTGGGATGCAACCGTTATGCAGTAGTTAACATAGTGGACTCTTCGATGTCAGGATAAGTGAGTTTAAACTCGTTACGTTTTTGCGTTCACTTTTAGATTAATACCCTTGGGAAATGTATTAACCCCTTTATCTCCCACATATATTGTTTCAATTGTACAACTACTGTTCTTTAAGAAGGATAGTTTTGGAATTAAATAACCCATCAAGGGTGATATGCCATAAAAAAGAAACCAAAGCAAACAAACCCAAACCATGTATAGAAGACCTAAGTGCGGGACGCAGGCTCAGATACAAGCGGCCAACTCTTTCATTCTACGGCCAACTTCGAACTATCTACTAGATTTTTCTCAAACTGACTTGTCTTAAACTTTCTGCTAAATATATGACCGTTGTTTTTCGGGCAAAAATCTCCGTGAGCATCCAAGTAGGAAAGACATAAAAAAATTAGATTCCTTTCTACTTGAATAGGGGCGTTATAGCGACAACATTTTTACTTTGTAATAGACATGAAAAAGCAATTCTTTTATTTCCATCTAATTATTCAGAAATATAATTCTTTCTCTGTTACTTCCGATCTTTTAAATTTTGCTGACTTCCCAATGTGTTTAGTTGCCCTATTAAATCTGTTTTACACAAAAACCATTTAAATGAACATATATACATATAAGCTAAGCCTTTTCTTATACATATACGCCTGTACCTGTAAGCATGTGATTGGGTAAAGTTTATCCTCGATGGAAGTGACCCGGCGACCGAACTCAAATATATGAGTAAAATTGTAGAACAGACTGGGCTCTCACACCAGGGAATCGCAACAACTCTAGTATAAAGATCTCTTCAAATCTTAACCAGTTTTACTCAGCTTAAAATTGACCTTATGTTGCATGCTACCCGTACTGAATGGTTTGAGTAAATCCATATAAACAAATACGTTATTTCACCCAAATATATAAATGCTGGGACACAAGAGATTTTCGTGCGACACATAAATGATTTTATTCGAGATAATTTCAAAGAGAAAGAATACCATGACCAAAGAAAATAAGACAAATCGTTGCAAATGAAGAAAAAAGAAAGAAAAGAGTGTAAATACCAAATAAAAACAAAAAGAATATAAAAACAATCCAGGAACTAAAAATGAATGGCAATTATTAAAAGAAAAATGATATGATAGAAACAATAACTTAAGAAAATGAAAGTCATTTAAAATAGCGAATATCTGTAAAACTAAAACATGACTGTTGCCAAGTAATCAAGTGGTAATTAATTCAAGCACGCTTAGGCATAATCTGATTTATAATCTAGTCTAATTGAGCTGAAGTGCTTGACAATCAACAGTCACCAATTTCATCGAACCAGCAGGTAGTCATCTGTCTACTAAATGTCCTTAGCAATAATACAACAAAGAAGAGTGCTTTTTCAATAAACATTAGTTTATTGATATAATTAAAATAGCAAAACTACATCAATTCAATCAGTATTTTGATAATGGTATATGTCATAATAACTTACAAAAATAATGATTAGAATATTTCTGATGAATCATTTCTTTCCTTCTTAAGTAACATTTCTTCGGCCTGTTATTCCATATTTGCATCATTCTGCTAAAATCACCTAAACTCTTCATTATATATTTACAAAGAGAATCATGTTTTGCTGCATATCTGATTCTCCAAATCTCTTTTATTTCTTTTATTAGATTTCTGCTGCAGTGTTTGTTTTCTAAAAGTTTTGATCTTTTCTTACTTTTACTTTCATCCTCATTAGTTTGATGGTATCTAATTCTGAAATGCAAGTTTTTAACTCCATCTTTAACTGAAAGTTTTTCACGGGAGTCTGATTAACAGCAAGTTTACTCAAGTTTCCTGGAATATTCGAAGTATTCATCGACCATCTTTTCTAGGTCCAAAAAGATCTAACTACGATTGATATCCCTGTCATCTTCAAATTCCCCTTCTTTTGCAGCTATCTGACAGGGTCAAGTTATTTATCCAACTTTTTGCTTTCTTTCACTTTCAAACTGTGATCTACTGGCACAACAAAAGCCACTTGATGAGGTTTTTTCCTTTTTCCTTTATCAAAAGGGAGACTGGTCTTCTCTGCAGAATCAGGTAATCAGTTTTAACTCAAGGTATTATTCTTTTACTCTTATGAGGGTTTTTGACACTAGCGTTAGCTGATGGTCTCTCACTGGAGTTTGAGTGTCAACAAGTATCCTCAAGTCTCCAGAACTCTTCTCAGTATGTTTTGGAATGTTCTGTTTTGTCTGAATATTTTTACACTCACTCGTTTTATTTTTAATCTTCATTGTTTTGCCAGTATTTCTGGTTTTATTTCCTCGAATTGTATTGTGATTTTTTCTCGTGTTTCTTTTTCCTTTTTATCCTAACATGTTCCAGGGTTTTTCCTTTGTTTCATCATTTTTGCTTGATGTAGTTTTCTCATCTGCGTTTCCTATCGAATTTCCCATCCACTTTTTTTTCGTGTTTTAGGGGAACCCCTATTTTTTCAAAGACTAATTTTGTTCCAGCATAGATTAGTTCATTTAATTCCGTGATATTTTTCGTTGAGATATATGTTGATGATTCGTTTATTTTTTCAGGTTCCACATTAACTGCTCTCTCTCTCTCTCTCTCTCTCTCTCTCTCCTTCTTCTTCTTCTTCTTCTTCTTCTTCTTGAAAGTTTTTCTCATTAGCGTTAGCTGATGGGTTTCCGCTGGAGTTTAAGAGACAACAATCTCCTCAAGTCTCCAGGACTCTTTACAGGACACTTTATTTGATTATTATTAGATCTGGTTGTCTTGCCGAGATTTGGTGATCCGTTTGCGTTTCAAAACCCAAGAGAAATTCATGTGTCTCATTCTCCAGGACAGATTATGGGTTGTGTTTGCACCATTTGTTCGTATGGTCAAACTTCAACTTTTTGCACAATTCCCAGTGGATTACCTTGCCCACCTATTCTTGTCTAGTCTGTTGATCTTTCTGTGCTAATTCGCAGCATCCGCTTATTATGTAATTGATCGTTTAGTCTCAATCCCCACATAACTGAATCTGCTGTTTTGTTGTGTCATATATTCTCGCTTTGATATTGTTAGTCATTATGGCGTTGTTTTGTGCTGCGATTAGAAGTGATTCAGTTTTTCGCTTAAGCTTTCTTTTACGTCGTTATGTCCACGCTTTCTCTTGTGAGATGTCATTTGTTTGTCTTTTAAGACGTCCACAGAGTTATTTTTCTCCCCATTTTTATTTTCTGGTTATTGTCGTTTCGCTGGTCCTTGTGCCATTAGTATTGTTTCTGGTGGATGTAATCAGTCTTCCTCCGCGCTTTTCTAAGTAGTCTTAGAGTCGTTGTATCGATTTGTCAACGCTGTCTTCAATGCTTCCTCTCTTCTTGGCACACACAGTCTGTCAACGTCATCGCTGGGATGCAATGCCTTATATATGGTCATTAGTTTTCATGTTCTCTCGTCCATTTGTTTAAATTATTCTCTGGTCCACGTCAAGAATAGTCCCGAGTATCTTACAAGTGGGACAGCCCATGTATTTATCCCTTTGATAAAGTTCCTGCAATAGAATTTTATCTTGAGTAATTTTCTGGCTCTTCTCAGATACTATTTTTCTTTTTTTTCTTTCATTTCCACTTGTTTGATGGTGTCAGCTTCCTATATACCCAAGTAATTGTAGGTTTCCTTTTCTCCAAGCGTTATGATTACTTCTTTATTTGGTAATTTGACTCCTTTTGTCATTTGTCATTTATCATTTTTCATTACTAGCATGGCACATTTTTCTATGCCAAATTCCATTCCCATATTTGACTGTATATTCACACAGTTTGTATTAAGTTTTCCAATTATTTTTCGTTTTGGGTAAAAAGTTTGTTGTCTGTGGACATCAAGTGGCTAATCTTTTCCTTTAATTTACTGAGTTTGTATCCGGCTGTGCATTTCCTAAAGATGTGGTTTAGTGGCATCATCACTATCACAAATAATAAAGGTGATAGTGCATCTCCCTGGAATATGATTCTTTAGATCTGTTCCTCTATTGAGCTTTTCCCTCGTGTCTATTCCACTCTCCAGGTTTTGATAGTTATCTCGATTAACTGTACGACTTGGTAGGATATTTTATACATTTTGAGACAGTGTAGTATCCACCTTTGGAAACCATATCGTAAGCCATTTTTGTGGTTGATTCAGGCCATAGCTAGATTTTTCCGTCGCGTTTTAATTTCGTTGAGGATGTGTTAATTAATATAAAGTAGTTCCTCTGACCCACTGTTTTTCTTGCAGCATTCTTTCTGTTCGTCAGGGAAGTTTCCCCGCCTTATGAATGAGTAGTTGATATTCTTCCCTGATTTGTGCTGTTAGTATTTTCGACATTATCGGTAGGCACGTTATGGGTCTTTACTTGTTTGGAGCAGTTCTTTCGATGGTCTTTTTGGATTAAAGTGGTCGTCCCTTGAGTCATCCATTCGGGTTTCTCAGTTGTCTGAATGCACTTATTCATTTCGGTTGCAAGTCTGTCGTGTATGGAGGTGAATTTTTAAACCAAAATCCATATATGATAAAAGAACAAAGTTTCCCAGTTTGCTTTCTTTTTAAGTGTTGCCTTGAGCCAGTCGGGGTGTATGTTCATCTGAGGGCCTTCCTCGGGCCTTCACAATTCTATTTCCCTTTTGTTTCTCCATTCAGCTTTTTTGTTATGAGTTTTCCTTTCCCATATTTTGCTTCAAAATCTTCTTGCCTCTCTCGCATCCGTTTGTTGATATGGCTTCTCACATTCTCCTCCGAATTGTTGGTATGATATTTTTTCTTTTTTCTTTTTTTTTTTGGAACGTCCTGTTTTGTCTAAATTGTTTGATCTTGTCGTGGTATTTTTTTCGTCTTCATTCTTTTGCTAGTATTTTTGATTAATCTCCTCAACCTTTTATTTTACTTCTAGTTGATGTGCTTTTCCACTTTCGTCTGAATATTTCTTAAAGCTCCGTTTTAGTATTCTTTCTTGTTGTCGAAGCCTTTTTATCTGTGATTCAAGTCTGAATTCCCATGGGGTTTTGAGATTCTGTCTATGGTCTTCAAGGGGACCCTGAATTTTGCAAAGACACTTTTTCCTCCTGCTAATATCAAATCGTTTAACTACATGATGTCGTTTGTCGGGATATTTTTCAAAAAGTCTTTCACTTTCTTGATTTCGGACTTAACTGCCCCCCAGTCTTGGTTCCTGGGAGAAGTCAATCTGGTTTTCTTTTTAGACAAAATTCTTCTTATGGTTTCTATATTAGTTTTTTTTTTTCTCTTGGGTCAGTGTTTGCGTTTGTGTGTTTGCGCTGAATGTGTCAGTGTCATGTAATGTTTGGTTAGGAGTCTCTGGCTTGCCTATATTTATTGTCTCGTTTACTATGTTAGGAGTTTTCTTATATGTTTGCCTATATATTTTTGGTGAATTTCCAGTATTTCAAGGTCAGAAAACCACCCATTCTTTTATATTGTCCAAACCTGGTTAGAGCGATTTTGATTTGTTGCCTTAAATCTACTTAATTCTGTGCAGATTTCTATCATTCTTTTTCTATAACCTATTTTTGCAATGCTGATTTAAAAAAACAGTATCCCTTATGAGTTTTTCATATCAGCGTTAGCTGATGGTTTTTCACTGGAGCCTAAGTGACAAGTCTCCTCAAGTCACCAGGACTCTTCTCAGTATTCTGGCCGATCTCAGCAATGTGGCATTTTGCATTGTCTCCACTCGTTCTCTTATTTCTAAGTCTACTAGTTATTTTACCAATTCTTTTGGTGACAGTACCACAGCACCATTTAAAATTGGTATAATCGTCATTTTCATGATGCAGATTTTTTTTCCATTTCCTTGCATGGTCGACGTACTTATCTTTCCCTTCGATTTCTTTCAATTTTACTCTGTGGTCAGCCGAGATAGCAAAGTCCACAATTCCGCAAGTTCTCCTTCTTTCGTTGATTATTATCATGTATAGTCCTCATTATTATCATCATTATTATTAGTGGTGGTAGTAGTAGTAGTAGTTAAAAGAAAATCAATCTTTATATAAAAGAAAACAAATGTTCTTCTTCTTCTTCTTCTTCTTCTTCTTCTTCTTATTATTATTATTATTATTATTATTATTATTATTTAAAAGAAAATAATTCTCTTCCCTGTAGATCAAATTTGATTTGGACTTCAGTTTTTTAACTGTTGTCACGTCATCTGCCAAAGTTTTTATGCACAAAAATAGAGATAGACAATTCCAATAACTAATTTCTTTACCGACCCTGTCACGGCATTTACCTAGCAACCATAATTAAATCATATATAATTATTCGTACAAAGTATCTATCATGACAAGACTTTAAAAAACTGTGTTTACTACAGATCTAAAAGTAAACACTTTTCTATCAGTATTCCTACCATATCGTTAACAGCACCTATAGAACCAGTAGAATCTCTATGGCTTCCATATCTGCGTAAAAATCAATTTATTCACTGTCCAATACAGCTGCCGACTGCGGATCAGATGAAGGCGTCGGGTCAAGTGTTGATGGCCTGCGGCTAAAATTGTTCAGCGAACCAGGTCAGATTTTTTTTCTGCTGACTTTGCCAGCTCTTTCAAGACTCAAAGAATTGTCAGCTAATGATATTGCAACTTTGGCTCTTCTGTAATTCACTTTTTTGTCTGACCCTTACAAGTCGTTTCAATCATCAATGCCCACTTGCTGAACTTTTACTATATTTCAATGAAGCAAAAACAAAATGACATAATTGGAAAAGTTGGTCGTGAGATTGAATGTCTACTATTAAAAAACTACAAGACATTGTGAAATCTGATCAGGTGTAAAAAAAAAACTGTCGATTATTCCGTTTACCCTGGTGAATGTACGGGTGCCAATTGTATTTTCATAAATAGGTACAACGGTCGAAAATCTTACATTTAACCCTGTTCATGCAAAAATATTAGACAAAAATTATTACTTTCAATTATAAAGGATAAGGAGGTAGATTCATGACACATATGTACAAGCTACCTCTATTTTTTAATGCATAAAAGTGACTATAATCATAATTCCTTGTTGAGTGGTTTAACCTTATAATGTATGTAATATAAAAAAAGAGGTAAACTATTTATTTCAATAAATATATAATTTAAAGAGGACGATATTTTCAACATTTGACATATATTGCATCTCTCTCTCTCTCTCTTTCTCTCTCTCTCTTTCTATATATATATATATATATATATATATATATATATATATATATATATATATATATATATATATTGAGACATGGAGAGTGACAGAGATATATAGATTGAGAGATAGATGAAGACTGGAAGATATTTTTAAGAAAACATACAAGATGGCTGAAAAGGAGCAATTTTTGTAATGCCCTGCATGGTCTTAATTTTTTTTAATTTGGTTATAGCTTGTCTTTAAAAATTTGATCTTCCAAATTCAATGATGCTACATTCCCGTACAGGCACATTAAAAACGAATCGCCAAGAATAGAAAAATATTTAAAAAAAAATAGAAGATTAATGACTTTCTGATGGTCCTATTTAATTGATTTTTTTCTTGGTGAATCTCCCTGTTGATGAAAAGAAGCAAATATCTTTTTAGTTCAGCTGAAGTTTGAATATGCATAGTTTCTCGAGGAATTTCTAATTTCTCCGGTTTTCAAATTCTTCGAGACACCGATAAACGCTGAAATCATATCCAGCTGGATCCGTGAAAATTCCACATCTGCTTACCACTAACATATTACTTTTCTCGCAAATTAAAAATAAATTCACATGTAATACTGAGTAATCTACCAACCTACATAAGAGGTGAAAGTGCACGTCATGTGGAAAGGTTTTCATGAAAGTCGGTTTTCATTTCTCCCTAAGGTTTTCTGAACATTTTATGAATTTGTTTGATTTGTTACGCTAATTCAAATTTCATTTTCATTTAAAAAAACAAAAATAAATAAATGAAAAAATAAACATTAGTTCTCTGATTCTTTTCTTAAAAAAAAACACTCATAAAATATATCGAAGAAAATTCTACTCAGGAATCCAGGTTGTGAATCTGATGTTTACGATTTTGTTGAGTTTTACTTATATGATTGTTGTGATATAATTTTATTATTTTAATTATATTTTTGCTTACTACGCTTACTATTTATACTTGGTTAATGTAATAAAAAATCGTTGTTATTTTTTCTCTTTCACAAGCAAACTTTATTCTTCCTTTCTTATTTACTGTTGGTTTGACACAGGAATAAGAGAAGTATACAAATTCAACTAAACAGCTTCCAAAGAGAAATAACACAAAACCGTCATTGGCCTAGAGGATAGAGTATTCACCAATGGTCCGGGAGACCAGCGGTCTGGTCGGGTCACACCAAATACTTTTAAAACAGTACATGATACCTCCTTACTTAACATTCAGCATTATAAAGTGCGTATCAAGGATAAAGTGGAGCAATCCAGGGAAATGGAGCTGCGCCCTCCCCTACGCCTCGGTTTAGTAGCTATTAAAGACAGCCTACGGTAGTCAACTTTACTTTATATATATATATGCTTCACTGTAGGATCAGTATTACGGGTTGAACGACGTCTCTATAGAGAATAAAGGAAAATGTAAATATTCGAATGGATCTTTTGTTTTTATAGATTTTTAAAGGTTTGAGAGAAAAAAAAAAAAAAAACAACAACAAAAGGCAAAATCTAAACGTAAAAAGAGAACGTTGTGATTTTCTTCTTTCCCTCTGTTTATCTTTTTTTTTTTCTTAGATCTTTTCTGAAAACTTAATTCGGAATTGATCTGTCTTTGCCTTAACTCTGTATAAGAAACTGATAAAAGAGTATCAAGCCTTAGAATTTATTTGTTGAAATTCTAAATTTTCTATTAAAATGAAGACATACAGAAAATCTCATATAATAAACTAATAATATTTTCCCAATCTAGAAAGTTTTTTAGGCATCTAAACCAGGTATAGAAGTGTAAAAAAATATGAAGCCTGCCTCAATACATTTTGAACCAAACTTTCATTTATTTATTTTGTGAAACCCGATATTGTGCTAGTGAGTTATCTTCCATATTCATCAGTTCTAACACTTCCGTTCTCCGGATGGAGACACAGACTACTTCGACAATGTAGAAGGTGGACTGCAAGGAGACACATTAGCTCCATAACTCTTCATCATGTGTCTAGACTACGGGCTTAGAACATCTATCGATAAAATTAAAGAAAACGGTTTCAAGCTATCTAAGGAAAGAATCAGAAGTTACCCCGCAAAAACAATTACCGACGCCAACTACGTCAATGACATAGGGCAAATGCACCCGCCGAAGCCGAAAACCTGCTACATAGACTGGAACGAGCTGCTGCAGGTATTGGCCTCCGTTACAATCCACACGAGGCGGAATATATGTGCTTTAATCAAACAGGCGACATCTCCACACTAAACTGTAGCTCTCTGAAACTAGTTGACAAATTCACCTACCTAGGAAGCAGTGTCTCATTGACCGAGAAAGACATCAACACGTAACTAGCAAAGGCATCGACAGCTATCGATAGGCTATCGATCATATGGAAATCAGACGAGACCGATAAAACAAAACGCAGTTTCTTCCAAGCAGGGTCGTGTCGATACTGCTATGTGGATGCACTAGATTAATGCTAACTAAACGGATGGAGAAAAAGCTTGAAGGCAACTATACAAGAATGTTGCGAGCAATATTGAACAAGTCATGGAGGCAGCACCCCACAAAGCAGCAGCTATAGAGATGAGCTCATAACTGATGTACTCCAGTGGACCCCATTCACATAGCCGAGCAAAGGCAGGACGACCAGCTCGAACCTACATGCAGCAGCTATGTGCCGGTACGGGATGTAGCTTTGAACACCAGTCGGAAGCAGTGGACGATAGGGAAGGTGGTGATAGATGGTGTAGGATATCCGTGCAGATGGCGTGACATGATGAATGATGATGATGATGATGATGATGATGATGATGAACTCCCTGCAAGGTTCCTATTTTGCTACCCTATCGGAAATCTCATCTCAATGGTAAGTTTTGAAGACGTGCTGGACATTTAAAAAACTGTGGTGTAGCTCCTCACCATAAAAAAGAAAAGATTCAGAGATGATCTAACCAATGGGAGCTTTACGAGTATTAGTATACTTAATGCCAAGAAAATAGATGTAGTTTGGCTTCTTTGCTTAATGGCATATCAACACTTGTCGGTTAATCAATGCCAAAGCCATCTTTCTTGAAGAAACGTAGTGGTACGATTTAACCCATAGCTGGGAGGATAAGGTTGTTCATTGCTTTTCTAAGGGTATTTGTCCGAAAATGAACGTAATAGCGTGACTCGTATTCGTAATCGCTCTCTACGATTCCACTGTCCATCGCTTTAACTATTTCACCACGAGGACTTGATTTGAAGAAAAATAGCGCTTAAGTGATTTTCCTTTTGCCTTGAAAAAATGATTTACCGTCACGATTTTAACACAACTTGCATCCAAGAAACAGGATCTCTCAGAACATCAGTTACACAGCCAATTACCTTACATCTCGCAAACTATCCTAGTAGGATGAACATACATGCTGAAGAAGTAAGGACGAACTCAGAACCAACTTTCATCTATGGACACCAAAACATAGAAATAACATTGATAGCCGCCCAACAAAGACATACTTTATCAGTTTGACTGACACTGGATGCTTTCTAGGGGACTTGTCATGAATTTTGACTGATTGGTGCAGAAACAGACAGAACAAGGGAGAGAGAGAGGGAGGGGAGGGGAGAGCTTCAAGAGACTGCATGCCTATCACCCCAATTTGATGATGATGATAATGATGGTATACACACAAAACACATCCATGCATTCACACACACACACACACACACACACACACACACACACACATATATATATATATATATACATGGAAGCGCTCGAAGCCAATGGTTATTCGCGGTGGAAATGGAATCTACTCCTGGACAAGGCTGACTGCGTTTCACTTCGCGAGAGACAGAAATTCGTGTTCTCTCCAGCTATAAATAAACAAAATCGCTGACTAGTCCATTTAACCTTAGTAAGGCAGCTGGTCTAGGAAAAAAAAACTCTTAATTCAAACTAGCTGGAAACCGTTTTAAAAATTGATCTCGTGTCTATCCTGCCCGTAGCGGAAGGATTGGGTAAATATTTCTCTCTCTCTCTCTCTCTCTCTCTCTCTCTCTCTCTCTCCATATATATACTCATGAATCGAGCAATCAGGTAGCCGATGAGCGCATATATATATATATATATATATATATATATATATATATATATATATATATATATATATATATATATATATATATATATATATATATATATATATATATAAGAATTCCTTCACTTACGCTGACGATGACGATGGTTCTGTGGTAAGATATCCGACTGGCCTAAAGTGAACCGGCCTTAGATCCCAGCTTGAAGCATCTCGCGTGAAAAGTTGTAATATGACCAAAATGTATATCCGGGGCTGACAAAAATGCATATTTATATAAGTATTTTATAATTTGCTTGAACCATCATGCAAATCATTTTACTTTATTGAATTGCTTTTGTTTAGAGGGCTATTGCAATGCAAGATAATTAATCTGGTCTAAAAAAAATTACACTATCGTTTAATTTGCTTAAAATTAAACGATAGTGTAATCAGACCCCTCCACATCAGAATTTAAGAACACCTTAACGCACGTGCATCCTCATTCCGTAAACATTTAATGAAAGGCAAAAATCATGATAATGATTTTTCCATTAAAATATAAACAATAGTACGTAATGTTGGTAATCTCAGAATTAAGTAGGTTTTATTAATCGCTAAGATGCACTCTCAGATAAACAATAGGTTAGAATTAAATATATCATTATTAAAAAAGAATGCAATTGATTAAGACGACTGAAGTAACTTCACTTCCGCCTCACGTTTAAGCACCCCAGCTGGTACTATGGTTACAACACCCAACATAGTGTTCCAACACTCCACGTGACACAATGTTTATAGCGACCAAAAAAATGTGAACATATAGCACTGAGTTAATATTAAATAAAATCTCTGATAATGAAGTTTTTATTTCGAAATTCATTAGACTCGATTATATATTTAAATATATTGCTCGACTTTACCCTTGATCCTTACCTTATAATGCAGAGTGTTAAGCAAGGCGGAATCACGTGCCACTTTTCTGAGACTTTGGTATGACATGACCTGGGATTAAACCCCGGCCTTCCGGACTGTTGGCGAATACTCTACTCATTAGGCCAATGGCCTAGTAAATGAGATTTTGATCCTTTTTTCTGGAATATTCCTATCTATGAGTTCTTAGATAATTAATCTAAAACTAAAGAAATGTGTATCCTTGACATTTAACAGCTGTCATTTGTTTACACACAGTTAAATGGTCAAACAGTTCTGTGTGGTCACACAGAACTGTTTGACCATAGACGGGAACATAACAAGTACTACGACTCAATGTCACAATTTGCCCGGACTGGAGCCTCACCATCAGGTATTGTTTAGTGTCATATGCTGGAACCATATAAAGTAAGTAAGTAAATTTGGCGATCTTAGTCGAGGGCGACTAGAAGGCTCACTTTTCAATAGCAACAACACCGAAGTGTAGGGGAGGTCGCTACTCCTTTCCTGGATTGATCCACTTTACCCTTGATACGTACCTTATATTGCTGGGTTAAAATTGTACTTGATACCTCTTGCTTAACGCAAGAGGTATCAAGTACAATTTTTAACGTCTTTGGTATGACTCAACCTGGGATTGAACCCAGGTCATCTGGACCATTCGCGAACACTGTATAAATATAACTATGTTCATACATATATATGTGTGTCTGTGTGTGATAACAATACTGCTTAGCTCTACTTTTTGTTTAAGCAATTACGTTGGTCTTATTCTGAGTCATTAATCAAAACTGATTAGAGATCCCCATGGATATTTTAAGAAAATTCGGGATCTGAGATAAAAAGGAACAATACTTCACCGTTTTGCCCACAACTGGTCAAAGAAAGCTTTTTCATAGAGTACCATGAAAAAAAGACGCCAAAAGTCAATCATCAGTTTATCGATTTGTAAAGTAACTAAATGTATGTTTGTCATTTTCTTTAAACCCATTATTGATTTTCCATATTAAAAATAAATAAATCAAAATAAGAGATAGGAATAAACGTACAAATAGACGAGATGTTTTTGGATTGGAGATGGATAATACTTGATGTTGTGGGCAGTGCGTGTAACCTTGCTTGGTTCTTCAGAATTCGATGAATTATCGATCCAAAATAAAACCACTCACTTGTAACGTGGTCGTTGTTTGGCAAAGAACGACTGCATCTCAGCAGACGTGGTTATCCGTTATGGCTTTAGCGTCATTATCTTAACAACCACCACTCCGCATTTCAAAACTACTGCTACGGTTTTTACTCACTGAACTTTCCCGTGCTTACAGGTTGAAAGATGGCCATTTACCAAAGAATCGTTTTTATCGGTGTTTAGAAAATTTAGTTAAACGACACTCTACTTATTTTCATCGTTTATTTATTACTGGTTCTCTGCTTGTTTACACTAAACGTGGTCTACGGAAGATGACTCCGGGTTCGTTCGGGATCTCAGAAATCTAGAAATTATAAAATAATTGAGATGGATCTGTGATTTTTTTTTAAGATCTGAGAAGTAGAATTGCCAAAATTCAGATTAGGAATATATATATATATATATATATATATATATATATATATAGAATTAACTTAAATCGCGAGTCGAAAATCTTCTACTAAAGTTTCACCTTAACGGATCATCAGGAAGCCTAAGTCGAACTTAGGCTTCCTGATGATCCGTTAAGGTGAAACTTTAGTAGAAGATTTTCGACTCGCGATTCAAGTTAATTCTATAATTGGCTCCATTGTATTGTGTTGAGCACTTTAGTAATTATAGCATTGCAGCATTCGCGGAGGGTTTTTTGGTTTTCTTTTGACCACTGACTGCGTACCCCTTGATTTTTTTTTCAAGGAGTCGGACGAGGCTGGCCTTTTCTTTCTTTTTTACCCAAAAAACTTTTTTCTTTTTCCCCCTGGGAGGTGATTCGAGGTACTTTTATCTCTTGTTCCTGACCAGGTTTTTTTTTGTTTTTTCCGATACCGTGAATACTGGTAGATATTAGATTAGTAAATATATATATATATATATATATATATAATATATATATATACTTTTAATTAAATTGACCATTGATATAAAGTATATTTCCTTTCAGAGAGAAACTTGGTCCTGACAGAAATGGTTGAAGTGAATATTAGTGTAAGGGGAGAGAGACAGAGACAGACAGACAGACAGACAGAGAGAGGGGGAGGAAGAAGGGACAGAAAAAAAGAGAAAGAGGGAAAGGGACCAACAGATAGATGGACAGACAGACCATGAGAGAGAGAGAGGTCGAGTAACCTACTCTTTATGACGATTATTAATAAAGTGTTAGTGTTGTGAGACTTGCACCCTTTTTACATTCAAGAAAATAAACTTCAGCTAATGATCAGTCTTCAGTGGATCTGTGAGCATTGTTGAAGTATTTCTGGGAATAGCTCTAGGAATTTTATAAAGTTAGTTTACAATGCATTAAAAACATTTCGGAGTTTTAGTAATATGGACGGACGAATAGACATTTGGGACGTTATCATAAGTTCTCTCTGGTTTTATTTTACAAATATTTAGAATCTATTACGAGATCTGTTAAAAAATTAATCCATTCTACATTTCATAAACTTTGTGACAAAATATATATACCCAAACAATAAAACAATAACTCCAAAACTAATGCCTCCAATTTATTTCTTGGGAAATTATGACTATATATTATCTGCCATTGGTGACACGAGCTTAGATCCTAGACCAAGCTATTTGCATTTCAATTAGTTTTATTACACCAGCGAAATGGTTGTTTGGTTGGTTGTGTTTTTTGACGTATCAATCATTGCAGGCTATCTAATGTCAAATCATGTCTTTGCAGACAACAGGTGGCATTGGCTTTCATGTGAATGCAGACAAAACAAAGTACATGAGTTTTAATCAAAAAGAAGACATCTCCACTCTAAATGAGGATTCTCTGAAATCATCACACAAGTTGACGTATCTTGGTAGAAGCATCTCATCAACAGAAAATAACAGCCATATGCGCCTAGCAAGTCATGGACGGCTAACTATAGGTTATGGATCATATAGAAGTCTGAACTATCCGATAATATAAAATGCAATTTCTACCAAGCAGTAGTTGTGTCAATTCAACATATTGATGCACCTCTTGGACGCTGACTAAGCGTATAGAGGAAAAGCAAGACGGGAGTTGCACAAGAATACTTCGAGCTATATTGAACAACATCCCATAAAACAGAGGTGTACGGCCACCAACCTCCCATCTCTAAAACCATCAAAATAAGACGAACAAGGAGCACTTTGGAGAAGTAAGGACGAACTTATAAGTGAAGTTCTTTTAGGAGCCGCTTCTCAAGGACATGCAAGAATTGGCTGACCAACAAGAATGTATCTACGACAGCTCTATCCAAACACAGTATATAGTCTAGAAAACCTGCTGGAAACGATGAATGATAGAAACAAATGGCGAGAGAGACTCAGTGAAATCCCTGCTTGCAGCGTGAAATTATATATATATATATATAAACCTTTAGTTTTTGGTTGCACACTTTTAACGAGTCAGGGCTCATCATATCGAATGCTATCAAATAATATTGCTTAATAATTCAATTTACAATCATTTTTTTGCACACAGTTTAATGCCTTCAAGTGCATTAAATCATTAAACAGTTTTACTCAATCTATCAAAGGTATCCTAACGGGTACTACAACACCGGGTCAAAGTGTACCTGAGAGTAATGGCAGTGAAGAGGTACTCCACATTCACCAGAGCTCCACTATTAGAGCACCAGCATCATAATTTTAGTTCCCTATCCAGGACACTCTTTGGTGGTAGGGGCTTTTGGCCTTCTGCAGATATGCAGTGGAGTATTCTACAACCTGGCCGACTGGGCCGCTAGCAATCGACATAAATTCAACTATCTTTCTTCCAGCTATAGTAAATAGTTAGGTATACTAGTCTCTTTAACTGGTCATGGTAAAAGAAAACATTGAAAACTGCCCGGTTTTAGTGCGCTTAAAATTGACCTTGGGTCATATTCTGTTCGAAATAAAGGGTTTACGTAAACGCATATTATCAATAGCAATGAATTTTCGCCAGGGATGAACTTGCCTATTACATTATTGAAAATCAGCCCATTCAAAAGCTCCCAACTTTCTTTTTATAGCAGACATAATGAGTTTACTATTAGCAAAATATTATCTGTGTATTCTGTCATTCAACGGATTGTTTCGCGTGCATGAGCTAATGGCTTGTCTCTCTCATCCTTGAAACACATTACCCACTGCTTAACTTTTCCCAAATCAACTGTTTCATGTTCCTAAAGGTCCAGTTAGCGTCGATGGATATAAATAAGTCCAATATTTTTGGCATTTATGACTTTAGGGGTACTTTATTGCATTCATGTTAGGCTAGAATTTTGCCAAACTGTTTCTTGGCTGATATCTGTAACAATTAAAAATTCATGAATTTTTATCGAAAAGGCTTAAGTCAAAATTCCAAGTGAAAAATGTCCACAAATATTTATATTATTTTCGACTTGTTAGTTAGCCGACTGTAAGACTCCCTTTCAATAGCTACGACATCGAAGTGTAAGGGAGAGCACTAATCCTTTTTCTGGATTGCTCCTCTTATCTTTGATCCGTACTTTATAAGGCTGCGTGTTTAGCAAGGAAACATCAAGTACCATTTTTTTCAGTCTTTGGTATAACTCAACCTGGAAATGAACTCCCGTTTCCCAGGCCATTGGCAAACACTACTCCCTCCTAATGGAAGGGATTATGTGGAAAATTGTTTTATAGCTGAAATGTTGTTCTACTAAGTGTCAGATTACAAGAGATAGGATTTTGAAGATTTTGACAAATGGTCTGGAGAAACAAGAAGCTCTCCAAGAAAATGAGGCGGATAAAATTCTCTGGGATTCTGATATACAAATGAATCATACCATGCCAGCCAGACGACCAGATATAATTTCAAATATCAAGAAGAAGAGAAGCAATCAATTTTATATATATTGTCTTTCTAGCTGACCAATAAATGAAAAAAATAGAGTAAAACTAGATAAATTATTGTGCCTTACCGAAAAGCTGAATAGAGTATGAAATATATAACTGACATTATCATCAATAATAACTGGAGTACTTGAAACGGATCCAAAGAATCTGAAAAAGAAACAGAGGACCTTTTTGATCAGAGGAAGAGTTGATTCCTCTAAGGCTGGGATCAACCAGAACATTGAGAGAGCCTTTCAGTTCGAAATATGACATTGCTATCACAAATATTAAGAGAACTGAGAACCAATGTTAAAAACCTGGAAATGTGATTGGTTAAACTGGATATCAGAAGTGGAATCAGCACCGGCAAAAGCACAACTCGATTGATATGAACTGGAATTTTAGGACGAGTCCTGGAAAATCGGTGACAGTAATAGCAATTATATTTTTCTTTAGAAAAGACCCAAAGTATCATTAAAAAGAGATTGAGGAAATTGGAGATCAAAGGAAGAATTTTGACCAACAAAGACAAAGCACTATTAAGAACAAAAAAGAATCTTGGAGACCTGAGGAGAGTTATTCTGACTCAAGTTCAAAACTATCTCTAACAGCTGATGTGCAAAACTGATTTAGAGTAAAATCATAGTGTAACAGAAAGAACTAGTTTTCAATTGTGCGTCGGTCCACCGTTAAATCACGTGGTGATTTATGTTTTCAAATGCATTGTCTGGCGCGGTAATTTGTTGGCCGTTGAATTTCAACTTGTACATTTTGTCCAATGATAATGAGCGATGCCAGTTTGTCCGGGTCATTTTTCCGGGCAAAACAAAAAGGCAAAGTTACATTCATTCTCTCTCTCTTATCTCGCCGGGGACCAGAGTAAGCAGATCTATCCAGCATAAGAGCGCGTCATCAACTTTTGTGTACACTTTCTTTGTAAGATATGTCTTCCCCTATTCGGCATGAGAGAGCGAATTCATCGATTACCCACTGTTCTTAAGGATACCTTTTTCTCACTCTTTCTCCGGTCTCCCAGAATATCAGAACCGCAAGTTCCTTTGCGGAAACTAAATTCCCTTTCAGCCATTTACGGCCGTATTCGTTCTGCAACTAACAGCGTGAAGGAATCCCTTCGTCTCAAGTTGTACTAGACATTCCAGATTGTATTCGTTCTGCAACTTACAGCGTTAAGGAATCCCTTCGTCTCAAGTTGTACTAGATATTCCAGATTGTATTCGTTCTGCAACTTACAGCTTTAAGGAATCCCTTCGTCTCAAGTTGTACTAGACATTCCAGATTGTATTCGTTCTGCAACTTACAGCGTTAAGGAATCCCTTCGTCTCAAGCTGTACTAGACATTCCAGATTGTATTCGTTCTGCAACTTACAGCGTTAAGGAATCCCTTCGTTTCAAGTTGTACTAGACATTCCAGATTGTATTCGTTCTGCAACTTACAGCGTTAAGGAATCCCTTCGTCTCAAGCTGTACTAGACATTCCAGATTGTATTCGTTCTGCAACTTACAGCGTTAAGGAATCCCTTCGTCTCAAGTTGTACTAGACATTCCAGATTGTATTCGTTCTGCATCTTACAGCGTTAAGGAATCCCTTCGTCTCAAGCTGTACTAGACAATCCAGATTGTATTCGTTCTGCAACATACAGCGTGAAGGATTCCCTTCGTCTCAAGCTGTACTAGACTTTATAGATTGCATTCGTTCTGCAACTTACAGCGTGAAGGATTCCTTTTGCCTCAAGCTGTACGAGACATTTCAAATTGTATTTGTTCTCCAGCTATCTATTTCGAGTTAAGCGGTTATTAAACTTCAAAAAGTGAAAACTTTGAATATTTTCGTCGTCTCTTTTATTTCTTCCTTTTTAGCATAACGGCATGGGAACTTATTCTACCTTCTTCATTATAATAGTAAGAACAGTTATGGGATACATTTAGTAACAATTGTTGACAAACGTGGAAATATTTTATTGCTAAAAATTGCCCTATTTAGCTGTTTAGCCTTTTGATTAAATTTTAAGGACTGATAAAGGTGAATCCAATAAATAACCCAAAAGAAGAAAATGCACTTTGCTTTTCGTGATAAAGCTAATGAGATACCGATTTCCCCAGTTAAGCACCTTCCATTGAAATAGGAGGTGCCCGTGGTGTAATCGTTATCGTCGTAGGAAATGAACACGGCGACTCGAGTTCAAATCCTGGACGAGACTGATTGCATTTCACATAGCACTAATAACTTTGGGAAAGGTATGAATCCAATTATTCTCCCTCCAGCTATGGGTAAATAGTAGGACAGACTAGGTTCTTCAGCCTTGGTTAGGCAACTAGTCTAGGAGAAGGAAAACTCTGAATTCAAACCTGTTAAATTCCACTTAAAAATTGACCTTGTGTCTTATCCTGCTCGAGCGGAGGGGTTGGGTAAATAGTACCTTCCATTGAAACAAATCACACATAGTAAAGAATATTCGTTATAAAACTCGGTGAACAATGAATTGGCATCAACTGGATCTCAGCAAGCATCTCAAACTGAACTCACTGGATACAAATCAACACTTAATTCCAATAAAAATGAAAAATGCTAAAATAACATCTGTTATCATTTACATGGACGTAGCATTTCTAAAAGTGACGTACAAGACGTGCGCATGCTCCAAAAAGACAAGAAAGAATTATTGAAGATTTTTGCATCTGGCACCGCCAGAGAAAAAAATTCCTCATCTCTTTCCTCAAACTATTCCTATCTTTCCCTCTCTTCTGCTCTCTTTTACTTGAAACATAACACAGGAAGTTTATATTTAGCTTCGGTGATGATTGGCTTGTATACAATATAATGTTAAAAAAATGACGATTTTCTTAAATTTTACCAACACAACAGGAAAAAGAAAACTCGTTTTTTTTTTCAGGAAAATAGCATAATAGGAAACGTGAGTGAAAATTTTTAAGAAGTATTTCTCTGTAAAGAATTGTTGGTTTGGTTTCGCTTATTTGTTTAATGAGATACCAACCCTTACGATTTTTTATGCCAAATAACGTGCATTTTGTTGAGAGGTTTCAGCTACGGAAGTGTTTGGAGTGTATAGTACACTGAAATTATCATTAATGCCTGATCGACTCGGACCCTAAGGAGTAGTTCCTGTAACGATCCCCATCTAAGTGTAAAACAAATGTATTTGAAAATTTTCAGTATTGAATTGAAATAGTTAAGTACAAAGTTAACTATAGCCAATGCTCTGGGAACGGTACCCAAATTCTTGAAAAAATTGGAGGAATTGTTGCTCAGAAGAAGAATCGTGACCATCTAGACTTCAGCACTGATAAGATCAGCTTTAATACTAAGAAGATTCCTGGAGACCAGAGGAAACTTTGTGTCACACATCCCTCTGAAAAACTGAACGTTGTAAATGGTGTGAAAGAATTGCAGCTTCGTCGGTACATATACTAAAATAAGATAAAAATAATGATATTGATAGTCTTTTATGTGAAAGTGAAATTTATTTTGGAGTAAAAACATTCAAAATTGATTGGTTGAGTTGTTAGTTTAACGGTCTGTAAACTCTTTTTCTTTTAATTAGTCCGACTAAGTGAAAATGTTACAGAAGGTCATTTTATAGTGCATTGCCACGCATAAATCGAGACTCATGAGCAGCTAATCAAAAAAATAATTGACCTCGTTGACATTACCCGCTTGGGGTCACCTCAGGCGCAGAGCAATAAGCTCAACTCTGCAAAACAGGAAACACCTGGGTGGGGCAAGCACCCAGAGACCAAGTAATCAATTTTTAATCACTCATCCGGCCTGGTGAAATGTTCAGTTATGTAATGCTTGTTGTATTTTTTTTTTAATGTAGGAATCAGTTTTTTTAAGAAAATATCTGGTTTCAAGTGACCCTTACTATCTGAAAGTTAATCTTGGTTTGGTTTTGTTTGGTTTGGCTTTATGACACAGCAACCATTGGAGGTTATTAATGCCAAATTCATTTTTATACATATAAACAGTTCAATTTCATGCAATTTAATTTAGTGTATGAATAATTTCAATGTAAAAACAGCTCTATTTCAAACTATTCAGTTAAGCATACTAAAAACCGTTCTATTTCAAAGAATTCAGTTTGGCATAAGTATGCAGTTTAAACGTCAAACAGTTCTATTTCAAGTAATTCAGTCTAGCATAAGTACGCAGTTAAGCTGTCAAAACTGTCCTATTTCAAACGATTCAGTTTAGCTTAAGTACACAGTTTAGTTGTATTTAGATAGGACCCTATCAGTTGCAACAACTCTCGGTCAGAGTGGACATGAGAGCGATGGTAAGGAAGTGGTATTCTGAATTCCTCAAAGCTCCAGCATTGTTGGAACTTCATAAACAGATCGTTTAGGAACACATCCAGGATACTCGTTGGGGAAGTTTTACCCCTCTACAGAGGTGCAGTCGGTGTATTCAACAGACCCAGCGGACTGGGCAAAAGTAAACATTTGTAAACAGCATTGACTGCCTGGAACAATTCATAGAACATATGATTTCCGTGGTTATATGATTTTAAGTAACTTTCTACTCTATAAAAATTTGCGAACAATTATATACCAAAAAGAGATATTTCAATCAAAAATATCCACTGGGAAATGTGCAAGAAATTTAAATTTGACCAATAAATGGTTTATGCACAACCCAGCACCTGTCCTTCAAAATGACACACGCAACCTCATATGGGGCTTTAATATACAAACAGATCCCCTAATTTCGGCCAGAAAACCAGAACTTAATAATCAACAGAAAAATGAAAATCTGCAAAATTGTCGACTTTGCTGTCCCGGCTGACCACAGAATAAAACTGAAGGAATGCAAAAAGATAGATTAGTTCCTCGACCTTGCTAGAGATTTGAAAAAAACTGTGGAAAATGAAGGTCACAATAATGCCAATTGTGATTGGTGCTTTTGGCACGGTAATTAAATGATTATTAAAGGGCCTGGAGGATTTGGAAGTTGGCGGCCGAGTGGAGACCATCCATTATTGAAAAAGGCCAGAATACTGAGAAGAGTCCTGGAGACTTGAGGAGACTTGCTGTCACTCAATATCCAGTGAAAGACCATCAGCTTACGCTGATGTGAAAAACTCTAATGAGTAAATAGTTTACAATTTTTTATAATACTTTGAGTAATTATACTTATCTAATTCAATCAATTTTTACACAGCTATATCCTTTCAAGTATTCCGATTTAATACTAATTCTTTTCTAAGTAAATGTAGATGACGTTGATTTTAAACACTTAAACGCTTCCAAATCAAAATTTCATTGTTTTAAGAGTAAATTTAATCAATGATGTTGAAAATCATTCAAATCATCAGTTTCAACATAATTATTTGACCCACAAAATGGACTCTAAATAATGATACCAATCCGGGTTAGATTAAACGTTTGAATAATTGTACTAACGGAGTACTTCACTCTCACCACACCTATAGAGCTGTAG
Organism: Sepioteuthis lessoniana; assembly: GCA_963585895.1. Taxonomy (NCBI): domain Eukaryota; kingdom Metazoa; phylum Mollusca; class Cephalopoda; order Myopsida; family Loliginidae; genus Sepioteuthis; species Sepioteuthis lessoniana. The sequence continues at coordinate 103,127,925 of OY757905.1, read as the reverse complement.
CCTTGCTATTTAGTTCAATTTTAGAACCAAGATTAAAGCATTTTTGTCATCTTCCAAAACATAAAAGAAGTGAAAATTTAAAAAAAAAGAAAGAAAGAAAAAGAATAAGAATAAGATATTCTATATATTAATAGAATAAGCCTTTCTTATTTCTCTCGACTGTTACGCTAGGAGAATAATCCACTGGGTCGAAACTAGGTTAGTAAGAATCAATAAAATGTGGTGTCTTATGCAAATCTAAATAAGGCATCATGACCAAAGTAAGTATGTTTTCCTAAAGTTAGTTAAAATCAATTGAAATTTAACATGGAAATATAAAACTTACGCATAGTCATTTTTAAAATTTCCATATGAAATGAAATAACAGTCAAAATTTCATTAAAATTTCAATACTTATTCAACTTTAGATGAATTTATGTTTAAAAAAGGTTTTTCAAAAAATATGTTTAAGGAAATACTTTTTTCTTTTATTTGGTCACCCCATCTTTTTCATTTTACGATCTGAGAAAATTTCTTGCAGATATACAATTTTTAAATTTTTCTATAAAGATAAGTGTCTGAATACATTACATCATGAAATTTCTAGAAATTCTTTAATTTCCATTTTTTTAAACAGCCATATATTATGAAAGAAAAAGAAATAAAAACTGCCATAATTTTATGCTAGGGGAAATTTTACTAGATCTTTCTATCAATATATACTATATTTTGTGGAATTGCATCGAAAAAATAACGAAGGAATTATTTTTCTAGAGACTTTAATTCTTTTATGTGATGAAATAATTATGATTTTTTAATTTTTAAAAAAATTATTTTTAAGTGTGTAAATGGATAGATGGTGTTAAAAACATTTTGTAAAATCCGAGTAATTTACACGGGTCTCAGGTAGTAGATATTGAAAATATATTAAAATATGTTGTTATTATGTAAACAGAAATAAGATTTCGGTTGTTTACATTCCGGGCTTAATTTGTTGTCATTGTACTTTGGATAATCGTTGAAAACGTTACATCCGGTACCTGTGCCAGCTTGTTCTTGGTATTTTCTTCTCACTGTTGTCCTGAGCCCTTGACATTCCATTGAAGAGAACTAGCCGCGGGTTGAATTGTGCATGTGAAGAGAAGGTCACAGGATTAACGCAAAAATCGAGAGATAAAAATCTGAAGAACATACTGACGTAAATACCGGACGTAACGTGATTGATCGAGGAAAATGCCTCCATGGAGCAGAAATTCGACGACATTTCAGTGCTCAATACATATCAGATGAAGTCCTGAGGTCACACGAGGGAAACACAAAAATGAAAGAAAAAAAAAAAACGAATACAAAGAAGACGAATACATTATTCAGAATCGAACAATATACAATGATTAAAAGTTATTCGTATCGAAACTGGATATTGATAAATCGTTTCTGATGTCATGTAAGAGCTTAATTTAGCTGAAATCCTGAAGTATGTGGCACACAGTAAGTATCGAACTCAATAATAATGTTCCCCTAGCCTACAACACTGAAGTTGCCTATATTATTAGTAATTGATTGAATGATTGATTGATTTTTTGGCATTTTAAATACGTCATGGATTGATTTATGCCTAAGAGTTTGGGAATCGCATCCACTGTATGTTAATATTAAATTTTTAGTAGTTATTTCTTAAGAGCTTATTTTTTATTGAACACGGTTCGAATAAGAATAGTTTTTAAACATATTTATCTGACTTATAGATAGCGCTCTAACATATTTTACAACATGGATCAGAGTGGCACTTGGAGTAATGACTAGTTGGCAGATTTCTAAAAAGAGCTAGAGAGTTACTAAAAGGCCAAGGAGAAGTAAATATATAAATTTTAACGTAAGAGAACTCGCCCACTTCAACTGACTTGGATATGATTTAGCACTTTCTTCACCGACACGAGGATACCACGTACCATCTCCTTGTTTTGAGATCGATCTTGAAGGATTATGAAGCACAGTTGTAAAGAGAGTGGTATTTTTTTGTGTTTTCACGTGTACGATTTTTTTTCTTTTCCAACGAACATGTCGTCATCTAATTCTCTCAGCCCTGTCTCCGTTAACTTTCGTCAAGATAAAGTCATGCAAAATTGTATAAAACTTTGCACAGTGTTTTACACGCTCCTTAAGAGCTTAGAATACACTGACTGTATCTTAGCAGATATTATGAAACTAATAAAATGTAATATCTGACACGGAACAGCATCTGAAGCTGAGGCTTCGGTTCTGGGGCTCTTGTGAGTGTGCTGTATCTCTTCATTGCCATAACTCCCCAACCCACAATAGATGAGGCTCAAGCAAGTTCTATTCCTGCGGGTATCGACCCGCAGGAGTAGTACTTGCTTGAGCCTTTTCTATAGATCAAGAGGGTCCATTGGAAAACTATTTGAATTCGATGGGACTGTGAAGAAAACAAAATAAACAACAAAGACTCGTTAGAAATAACTAAAAAATATAAACAGGAATATACAATGAATGCGATTCCCAAACCCCTAAAAATCATGGACAAGTTGATATGCCGGTTAAACCAATCAAGGAATCAATCAATCCACAAATAAAATGTTCACTTATTTACTCTCTTCTAGGTTAAATATTATAAAAATGGAAATAACGTCAAGATAACTGGCCTTGAAACGGGGAACAGGAAAAAGTAGATTCATGCCTTCTCCTAAGAGTATTTTTGAAAAAAGGATATAGGCTGGATCAGCTGAAATCGAAACTAGATTATTAATTTCGTTTTTGAAATGGTAATTGTTACGCCGACGTTCACCTCACAAACACAAAACTGTTATTCAACAAAGATGCAGGATTACAAAAAGGATTACAAAATGGTCAACTTGAAAAGTTTTAAAAAAGAATTTGAAAGAAGATGATTGAAATAACGAAAGAAACATAAAGGTTCAATACCGAAGAGAAAGAGATAAAAAGTCGATCAGGATCTAGATGAAATATGGTTGAGCCGGAGAGAAGAAGAGCGAAGTTGTAAGTGAAACAATGCGAGCAAAATAAAGAAAAGAAAAAAGTAAGCAAAAAAAAAAAAAATCTCGTTATTCGTAGAAAGGATTCTGGGGTTTTAATTTACAGAGCGGTGAATCTGGACGGATGGTCGACAGACAAGCAGGTAGATGGGCAGTTTGGGTCGGTGAATAGCTATAATAATAAAAGGGGAAAAATGCCGAGGCGTTGTCAGCCTCATTGTCAGTGTGTGTGCGCTGCGAGTGCCGACGATTGTTTTGTGCTATCAAAGAACAGGAAGACGATAGAACTGAAGATTGCGCAAATAAGCTGGGCTGTTACGCGTCGGCAGAACAGATAGGAAGACTCCCACCTCCCCTTGGTGGATTAGTGTCAGGTCAGGAAGTGACTTAGAAGCAACCAATCGCTGCCCGCGGAATTTCGATGGGATGAATGGTGTCAGGAAGTGCACAGTGCATTCTGGGTAACCAACTTTTATTAGAAAGAGCTGATGGAGAAATAGTGGAAAGAAAGCTTGTATTGGCGTTGGCACAGATATTACAGATGAAAGTTCGTGCTTAGCAAAAATCAATGAAGATGTTTGAGGAGAATATTTTAAAATAAAAATTTACTTTAGCAAGTTTAATCAGCAGTAGGAAATAGGCTTTCAGTATGGTTTGAATTGGTTTAGTTTCAATGACACATCAACTCTCGTGAGTTATTTAATGCCAAAGCCATTTTTGTAGAACAATGGTGGCACTATTCAACGCATAGCATAGTAGCACTTGTAACTGAACATTTTTCGTGAATATATATATATATATATATATATATATATATATATATATATATATATGAAGGACATAGAAAAACAACGAAATCCAAAATGAATTTATTATAATTTCATCTTTTTATTTTCCGTTATTTATCCCACATAGATAGATAGATAGATAGATAGATAGAATTCTGCATCCTATTGATTGCAATTTTAGAACTGTCAGATACACTCTTAACTTCAACGTTATGATAAGATAGCATAGCTTCCCGTTTGATTCCTTTTGTATGAGTTTTATCAGTCATCATGAACAACTGGAATTTAACAAAGTTCATCAATCACTTCGGTAAAGAAACATGCATTTCTATGTGTGTAAAAAAAGTTCCTTTTTTGAGATATAATTATTTGCAGTCTGTTCACACCTTTATGTATAGGTGTGTTTATAATTATGTCAATGATGATCTTAACGCGTCCAGGAACATAAAATGAGAAGTGTTGTGAATATCATTGAATAGGTGTTTCGTCAGTTTGACAAGCCATTAGTTTTTTTTTTCTTCAGTATCTTTATTAGCCTATCTCTCTATCTTATACACACACACACACACACAGACACACACACACATATATATATATATATATATATATATATATATATATATATATATGTGTGTGTGTGTATTTCTTTTTAATTTTTTAAAAATACATATTAGAGTATCGTCGGCGCAGAGTAAATGGCGCTTAGTTACGTTCAGTTTTTCGCTTATGCGATCTTCATACTGATAAGAGATTGGAATATGCTAAATCATCGATATTGAACACCGTTAATTAATAAACATAACAATATTTATTGTATATATATATATATATATATATATATATAAGAACGGGAGAGAGAAAGGAAAGAGAAAACAGAGAGAGAGAGAGAGAGAGAGACTGAGTGGAAGAGAGAGAGACAGACAGACAGACAGACAGAGAGAGACAGAGAGACAGAGAGACTAATAATTCAGCTATATCTGAACGTTGAAGTGGTTGTTAGAATAAAGGTGTCTGCTGACGTGGGTGAAAGTTTTTGCCTCAAGGGAAACAAATAATATAACCTTTTCCTTGTGCGCTATAGCTTTAAAGTTTAAATAGATATGACAGCAGGAAAGTATTTCAAGAAAACAAAAGGCATGAGTTTTTTTGGTAGTAGATGTGATGTGTCAGGTGGAAGAAGCATGTTCAAGAAATATGAATTTAATTCTTCAAATATATACAATTCACAGAAAAATGCTTTTATGTGAACACGAGCAGACCAAAACATAAAAAGATACACAAAATCACACCCACGGGATGCATTCATTTAGATATAGAGAAGCAGTCGATGTTTATAAAATACTATACATAGAGAAATAACCAGCTTTTAATTAATACACATTCACAGACTGAAAAATATTCATTCAATTCCAGTGTTTCCTCTGATTCTTTTTGTCAATATTCGTGATATTTATTTTATGTTGCTCAATATGGTGAATGAGAGTTGTTCCAATCCTGGGGCTGGGCACACCAGGAATTCCATAAAAGTGATACTGAGACCACTGCAGAATTGTTCTATGAGTACATCCATGTGCATGGAAATGGGTGTTTTAAATAAAAAAAATAAGGTCTTGGAAATTAAATCTTGTGAACCGCTGTTTTATTATCATTGAATATTATCGCTTTCTGTAGTTGAATCAACGAATTTATACAATGGAAGATATGAGATTGACTGCGCCTCCTCGAAACGTAGAGAAACCTGTAATAAATTATCTGCGGCCAACATTTAAATATGTTTAATATCCCCAGATCAAGAAATCAGAAGCAAGCTGGCAATTGACTGTGACCATGCAGTGAGATAAAAGTAAAACATTGAAATGCATGATATTCCCCATTCCACCTAATGATGGCAACGAAAATTGGATTCCAACAACTGCTCAAGGATATATCACCGACCTGCAAATCGATCATAACGCTTGAATTGCGACAATTCTATTTCATATATATATATATATATATATATATATATATATAGCGTATATATATATATATATATATATATATATATATATATATATATATATATATACGCTAGTGGATATGTCAGACGTTGTCTGAGTGTCATAATAATTTAATACCGATAATGTAATAGAACATTTTTTTTAATCAGAAATTAAGTGGAGGATGGGCATTATGTATTACGCTTGAATCAGTGAGAAAAAGTGAAGTCCATACGTTTAAAATAGAATGATCTTCAGTATTTGAAAATACGACGATGGTGTATATCAAATATATTGATTTTTTTTTGTTTTAATTCTGTAATTTTTTATTTTTATAAAAGTATTTGTCGCTCAATATTGTCGTTCTGACAATTCCTTAAAAGAGAAAAAAAAAACGGAATTTCACATGTACTATTCTCTTTTTTAAGTTGAAGAATTATATTGTAAATGGAATCAACATGATCAGAAAATTCGGAAAACACTTGCCCGCTGTATACGGAAATACTGGACAACATTTTCGACCTTATTATATCACATCAGCAGTATATAACGTGATCCTTCCCCTTTCTTTGATTAAGTTTCCATCTAGAAAGATTTACAGAAAACAAAATTGAATGAAAGCGCAGAGTAACATTCTTTGTCACTTGGGAAAAATCTTGGGAAGTAAAAGTATGCAGATGTTGAGAGGGGTCCATAATTTTCATAGGTTTCGCACACACACACACACACACACACACACACACACACACGCACACACACACATATATATATATATATATATATATATATATATATATATATATATATATATCCCAGTTTGAAGCACCCTGCATGTTTAGCCAGACTAAAGAGTTGCGTTACAACGAAATAGTCTATCTGTGGATGACAATATATACATTCCCCTTCCGGAGGTGGAGCACTCTGGTGAAGGAATTAACGGCTGCCACCCGCGTTATGAAAAGCTCTTCTAACGAACTGAACTCTCCAATATCTGGAAACTCAAGAAAATGTAAACAAACAAAAGCCAATTCATAATGCGTTATAATTCCTGAGATGATGTATGTCACCTGAACGCTGCGCGGGATTTTGCGCTGGTTTCGATCCCAGTTTGAAGTGCCCTGCATCTGTCGCCACACTGGAGAGTTGTGATACAACGAAACAGTCTGTCTGTGGATGACAATATATATATATATATATATATAATAAAATATTTCCAGAATCTACTCTGAAAACCTTCATAAAATCACAAATAAATCTACAAAACAAATTATTAATATTCAATTAGATAGCAAACTTGAATAGTTTACGGGGAAATAACTCGAGACAGTTCTGATTGATAGTAGAAAAAGCTGCATATTTCAACAATATTCCTCATGAATCATCGAAGATAAGAAGATTTGATGATAAAATTATTCGATTATGCAACACCGTATATAAACAAAGGCTACATCTTAGTTTTTCTCAATGAAAAGTGACCAGGGAATCACAAATAACAACAGAGTCATAACGGTAACTGCTGCAAATGCTTGGGTATATGATACCTCGCTTCTCGGTCGTTTGAGAAAATTCCTGGGAAAATAAGATGAGTTTTTCAAGAAAACTATCCTCAATTTCTTAGATTTAACAATCCATTGAATTATTGGAGAAAGTGCCAAAAATCATTGAACAACATCTTTTGTAGATTTTACCAAAGGTTTTGATTTCATATAAAGACGAAAGATGGTTCAAACATTTTTTTATACTTTAGTAACCCCAAATAAACTATTACCACTAAAATGATGATGTATACAATCACGAAAGCAATGATTGCGTCACCCGACGGTAACACTGATTTCTGTGAAATTATCGATGGAGACTTGCAAGTAGATACATTAACACCATTACTATTAAGAATGCACTTAGATTACGTGCTACAAACATCAGTTGATCAAAAGAAAGAAAATGGTTACACATTAGAAAATGCAATAAGCAGATGATATCCCGAAGAAATTATCAGCGATGCAGACTAAACATATGATTTAGTGCTTCTCGCAAATTCACTTGCTCAAGTTGAATCTCTTCTGCATAGCCTATAGAAGACAGCAAGAAGCATTAGCATCAATGTGAACTCGAATAAAACAGATGTCCTATGTTTTAAACCAGATGGTCCCTTCTCCAAATAAATTGATACGTCTCTTAATTTCACATAGAAGATAAGCAATATCTCATCCACTGAAAGCAATAAAAACTTTCGAAAGATTTGGAATAATATCGATTGCTTATCGACCATAAGCTGTAGCCGTGTCAGTACTATTATATGTCTGCACCAATTGAAATTTAATGAAAATGCATGGAGAAAATGCTGGATAGTTTTTTAAACATCGATGCTGCATTTTGTTTTCAGCAAATCTTGGAAGCAACCTTCTGCAAAACAGCTGCTATACTGCCACTACCACCTCAGAAACCATCCCCGTAAGACGAACAAGATATGGTGGATACTGCTGAAGAAGCAAAGCCGACCTCATAAATGAAATTATCCTGTGGCAAACCAGCAACAATTTACATTCATCAGCTCTATGCTGACGGTTAATGTCGCTTAGAGGAAACGTCAGTTGCGATGGCCGATAGGGACGGATGGAAAGGGAGCGTCAAAAGAATCAATGTTATCACAGTGACTTAATAATAATGTGTAGGTAAACACAGACTCCAGCATATATATATATATACAAACACGCACACATGAATATATATATATATATATATATATATGGAGGGTGTACACCTATGTGAATCCGTGTGTGTTTATAGAAATGTGTATATGTATGTGTAGATTCATGTTTATGTGTGTGTATATGTTTGTCTTAAATATTCTCTTCAAGTGCTTTTTCTCTATGTAATGAATATAGAAACGATGTATTAAGTGCATTAACAAGGACGGAAAGCGTGAAATTGCAATGCGTTGTAAAAATAAATATTTTTTCATAATGACTCAACTGCTTATTGCTAGGTATACACGCAATCCACCATACACATATATATATTCTTCTGTAACGGACATTATATACGGACATTTCCCGCATGCCAACTCTCAAACGCAAGCAATAGCACAAACAAGTTTATCTATATATGAGTAAAGGTATCTATGTTAGTCAATAGATTTTTGTGTGTGTAACCTGTGTTTGTAAGAAAAGGAACAGAAGAATGGGTTCATCCATTCTTACTTATTCAAGCGTTAATAGAAGAAGAATAGGAGCGTGCAGACATACAAAGAAGTCAACGGTGGAGCACATACAGCTTTGTGGAAGGGCAACTGGATTTACAACAGGAAAAACAAAACTGTATGAAGTTTCTGGCATAATACACAATACTTTATACGGATTAGAATCAGCCAAATTCTTCCAGTTGACATTTTAAGATAGAATTGTAACCCGAATCTGAATTTGTTGCAAAAAAAAAAAGTTAAAATAAAGATGTATTTTCTTCAATGTTAGTTGGGTAAAAGATTTTTCCAAATCTTTTCTACAGTCAAGAAAATATTTTCATAGCCTATAATAGAAACAAAGAAGATTTATTCTATGTCTTATTATGTAACATAAGTTGCCATCACAAAATAACCTTTTAGATTCTTTTGGTATAAAAAGACGTCAGTTTTCTGCAGTGGATATGTATTTCCGTTTTGATATGATTTTTGTATAGGAAACTTTGATATCTAGGAAGTTCTTTCTCTACAATATGACTTCATGACAAACCGATTTGGGGAAAATCGGATAAATATCATATTTAGGAAGTTAGACAAAATTAAACAAAAAAAAAAAAGGAAAAGAAAAAGAAACCGTAAATGAGAAGGGAAATGTACTGGTCAAGATTTCTGGTACTACGATATGGGACGTATTTTAGTGAGAGTCACGGCGTGTAAACCTCTTCTGCCGTGATAGTAATTGGCAAATAAATGTATTAACAGCATAGAATGGCTCCCACATGTAAAACATTTTCTAATCTTTTTTCTCTCGTAAAAGATCACTTTTGGGATGTCTTTATCAAATAGTTTTTCCTTTTTTATGAATATAATCCGCATGCATTGGCTGTGATGTCCTCGTGGTGTAATGGTTAAAGCGATAGGTTGCGGAATCGTAGTAAGTGAGTTCACTCTCGGGAAAGTTATGAGCCCCCTTATCCTCCCAGCTTTGGGTTAAATGGTACCATAACTGTTCTTCTAAAAGGAAGGCTTTGGAATTAAATTATCTACAAAGGTTGATATGCCATTAAACAAAGAAACCAAGCCAACCTCAGTAATAAGACAAATAGGAATATTTCTTTTAAATAATTTATTTTTTGATTGTTCTCAATCAGTTTTGAGCTCATCGTCAGGCAAAAAGGTTTTTTTTTAAATATTTTTTTGTGGAAAGTTAAAAGATTAAAAAAAACGAAAAATTGATATCCACAACCTCACAAATACTGACCATCCGTAGAATCATTGAAGGCGTTCGGGCAAAAAACCTTCAGGCGACATTACTATTTGTCGACTTTACCAAGGCCTTCGATTCCATACACGGAGGGAAGATGGAGCAAATCCTACTAGCATACGGCCTACCAAAGAAACCGTAGCAGCGATAATGATTCTCTACAGAAACACCAAAGTGAAAGAACGTTCACCAGATGGAGACACGGAATACTTCGACATTGTTGCAGGAGTACTACAAGGAGACACACTAGCCCCGTACCTCTTTATCATCTGTCTAGACTATGTGCTTAGGACTTCGATCGACAAAATCAGAGAAAATGGCTTCGAGCTGACTAAGAGAAGAAGCAGAAGGTACCCCGCAAAAACAACCACGGACGCCGACTACGCTGATGACTTGGCGTTACTCGCGAATACGCCTAATCAAGCAGAGACACTACTACATAGTCTGGAACGAGCCGCAGCTGGCATTGGCCTCCATGTTAATGCAAACAAAACTGAATATATGTGTTACAACCAAACGGGAAACATTGACACACTAGACGGAGCCTCTCTGAAACTAGTAGACAAATTCACCTACCTAGGAAGTAGCGTCTCATCAACCGAAAAAGACATCGACACACGACTGAAGAAGGCATGGACGGCTATCGATAGGCTCTCGATCATATGGAAGTCGGACCTAACCGATAAAATGAAACGCAGTTTCTTCCAGGCAGCGGTTGTGTCGATACTGCTATATGGATGCACCACATGGACGCTAACTAAGCGGCTGGAGAGGAAACTAGACGGAAATTACGCAAGAATGTTGAAAGCAGTATTGAACAAGTCCTGGCGACAACACCCCACGAGACACCAACTATATGGACACTTGCCCCCCATCACGAAAACTATACAAGTTAGACGAACCAGACACGCAGGACACTGCTGGAGAAGCAAGGACGAGCTCATAAGCGATGTACTCCTGTGGACCCCCACATATGGATGTGCAAAAGCAGAACGCCCAGCACGAACTTACATACATCAACTATGTGAGGACACAGGATGTAACCCTGAAGACCTGCCGGAGGCGATGAATGATAGGGAGAAGTGGCGAGAGAGGGTCAGGGATATCTGTGCTGGCGGTTCGACGTGATGATGATGATGATATGAAAAGCGATGTAAAATATGTTTGTGGCGTTACATTTCCATTGAACAAAAGCAAAATATTTTCCAATGAAAGTGGTTTTAATTGGTCATATATATATATAGAGAGAGAGAGAGAGTGAGGGTACCTAGCTAATGTACTTTTACGAAGTTTACAGGGAAATTGCTTCAAATTGGCCAAGACTTGCCAGGCTTCTTTGTTTATTTCTATTTTAAGGGAATGTCCAGTGTTATTTTCAAGTTGATGTTCTTATCTAGTTTATTTATTTGAATAAAATTTTGTGGGTTTTAGATTTTTACCTAAGAGCTGAGTGATTCATATCTAATCCGAATGGCACGTATGTTTTCAAACTATTATTCATTTTTTATTTTTTCTCTATTTTTTTCAGTTATTGATTTTCGCTTCATGTCTTTTTCCTTCTATCTATGATGGCAAATGTGTCACTTCAGTTAAAATCATGATCGTTTGAGGAAAAGTGGATTTATATTAGAGGAATGAGAGGTATGTAGGCGACTAAATATTCATCTTTGCATCAGATTTCAGGATTTATATCTTAGCTGACTGTGACTAAACGATGATTTTTTTGTATGAATGCAATTAGTAGTCGTCTTTTTTTCTTTATTAGTTAATTATAGATTTCCTTCCAAGACGTAGGTCATTCCCTATCTTCAGTCGTTGTCCAAGTCAAGGGTACTTTAGTGTGTACAGCTTTTGCTATTGAAATTTTAAAACTACGTATAAGCTGTTTCACGATCGATAGTCAATTTTTAAAACGATTCATTGAGCCTGCTAAAATTAATGCCATTTTAAAGACATGCGGTAATTTAATGATATTTTAAAGAGACACAGAAAACATGTATCTTTACTTGCTGAAGAACCAGTGTAGGCCGGTTAACTTTATGCCATAATTGTATCTTTAACATTCTGAAAGTTCAATTTTTCTTTTAAACGTATATTGATCTTGAAAAAATGGATCGTCTCAAGAAAACACTAGGTTGTCTAAAAACAAGAACGTTTCGAAAAATACTTGGATTTTGGGGGGCTATATATATCCTACAGTTAAAAGGGTCACAATTCTAATGGAATCATATCTTATCTGGCCATAAGTTAAAGGAATTCTTTCAATGTCATGATAACACTCTTTGATTCAATGCTTTATATCTTACGTTAACAGATACTGAAGCCAGTAATAAATTAATAAATTAAAATTTGACTCATGTTGAAACCTTTGAATTTTTGTTGAAAATTATATATTTTGGTAAATGAATTAAATTTCAAATTACTGCGAGTGAATGATATTCCCTAAATCAATATAATTAGGTTTTTTCAAAATATCTTTATCCATGAGTGAAATCTAAGAGAATACGTGTACATACAATAACAGAATAAAATGGACAGGAAATTAAAAGAAGAACCGAAGCTATCAAGACAATATTACTCTTCCCACTGTGAACTTAAAATTTCATTTTTTGCGATGTAATTTTGGTTTTCTGTCTTGTCTTCTTTCACTTATATATATATATATATATATATATATATATATATATATATATATATATATATATATCATACAACGTGTGAAAGCACGTTCGATACCCTGCCCTCATCAGCCG
>OY757905.1:103089973-103109973 GCA_963585895.1 Sepioteuthis lessoniana | reverse complement strand
ATCAAACAGTTCTATTTCTAACATTTAATTCAGCATTAGTCATTAGTTTTTATAAATGACTGGATCCTCACCATTAGATTGTTTAGTGTCATATCAGGACACTCATTGGGGAGTCTTACTCCTCTTAAAGATGCAGTTGGTTTATTCTACGGCCCACGCTGTCAGTGTTAACTTTTAGAAAAGCAACGGTGATACAATATAATACATAACGGGAGAGGATAAGGGGTTCCATACCTTTCCTAAGAGGTTCAAACTAACTTACTTCAAGGGCACAATCCAGCACTTTAGCCATTACGCCCCTGAAAGCCCAATATATATTATTATATATATATATATATATATTTAATATATATATATACTGGGCTTTCAGAAAGCGTCTCCATGTTAGATTTGAAGTAGTCGATTTGTAGTTATTGATTCATGTCAATGCTCTTAGCAGGATGGAAATAAATTTACGATCTAAAGTGAACGAATTTTTTTTTTTTTTGAATACATATATATATATACTCTTTTGATCATTTTCATCTAAATCCCATATTTCTAGGGTAAATATTTTTATGTAATTCACTTTAAATTTGAACTACCCCTCTTGTTAATACATCTTTAATCATTGTGAGTCGTCCCAATTTTATTGGGTTTTCCTTTTTTTTAAAACTAATGAGCGACCAAAACAGAGGTACAATTTCACTGTCTCTTCAAAATTTTATTGCCGCCCTATAAGTCTGTACAAAAAGTTAAATATTTTGTCTCAATAAATATTTGTCTCAATAAATATTTGTCTCTAGATTAAAACAATTTTAATCTTTCTGCCACATTGCCCTAAACTTTAACATTGAATTGGATATTTTTTTCAACTTCCGAGTAACAACGAATCACACTTGTTATAATACTAGATGACTCTATAGAACCTAAATTTTGAGAGAAAACCATGAACTGAATGTTTTCACACTTGTTCAAGGTCAACTTTGATCATCTGCTTTGTTCAGTCTCGGATGCTAAGCCAAATGATAAAAAGAATCAGTCTTATTATATACTAGATCATACTCGCATTTATAAATGTCTCTAAATGTTTTCGAATCTTATCATCGGTGTGTTTTTGTGCTTGGATCATAACAGCGATTTCTGTGCAAGTCTCTCAAAGAAAGAAACCTACGTCCTGTGGCCATGTTTAGCGGGTCGCTATTTTGGAAAGCACAAAAGCATCTCTGCTATAAAAATTACCACTGGAGATGTATGTTGTAGGACTGTAAATATCAACCAGATGACCTATAGAATCAATATATATATATATATATATATATATATATATATATATATATATATATATATATATATATATTTATATATATATATATATATGTGTGTTTACAGCAGTGTCTTTTACGCTTAGTTATACTTTCGACGACGGGACAAACATTTTCGAAAGTATGCATTTTGATATTAAACTCTATTGTCCTTTTTTTTTGTATCTGATGACTCCAGATCGTGTCAGTTTGACCATATTAGAAGCAAAATATCCGATTTTAGGACCTAAGTGCATTTATTTGATATCAGAATGTGCGTCGTTATTACTATGGAAGCCGAATTTGAAGCCGCTAAGATAAGTTTTCTTATCTGTGATATTCTCTTTAGGGTAAATTATAGCTTGCAGATAATATCACAGATAAGATAACTTATATCAGCCTAGCATCCACTAAATGGAAGGAGAGATTTTTTACTCATAAATTGACCTTCTCCCACGAACACCTAAAAAACCATACGGCACTATCAAAACATTTCTGTTTTTTATAAAAACAAAGGTTTAACCCTGAGATTGAATGTTCTATTTTGAGAAAATCAAATACTCCAAATAGTTTTAACGGTAGATGCAATTTATGCCTAGAGAGAAAATTTATATTTTAAAATATAAGTGGCCCGATAAGTTATTAAATAAGAGAGGCGAATTGAGACCCTAGATGTAGACATAAGACTAAATTTAAACTATAAAAAATTAAATACATAGAAAATATTAGTGAAACCAGGAAAAAAAACGTATTCAACATAAGCACATAAAAAATAGGTAGCTAATAAATGGTATCGAAATTGATATAAGCATTAATATTTCTCTAAAAGTTAATTATCGAATTTAACATGAAAAGAAAATAAACTAAACGAATAAATAAAAAAGTTAAATTACCGTAATTATAACTGACAGAAGAAATTTGAAAAATTAAAATAAAACGGAATTTCAATAAAACGAGGAGGAAACTCCTAAATCTCGCCCCCCTACACCCCACGTGTTTATTCGGCTTTAAATTTAAATTTAATTAATTATCCATTGGGTCTGAAAATTCCTGTATTAATTTTTTCTTCGTGTGTTTTTGTTCACACCAGAAACTGAAAATACGGAATTGAAATAAATTTATAATCATGAATTACGGTCTTTGTTTTTTTTTCATAAAGAAAGGTATATATATATAAATATATATATATATATATGAACGGAATTGGGGCATTAAATAACCTACAAGGGTTGATATTTCATGAAACCCAACAAATCAACCATTTTACTTTGTGCAAACAAATGATTAATATAGAATAGAATTATTTCGTATTAGATAGAAATACATGAATCTGTTTAACTCTGCGAAAATAATGAGCTCAGATTTCAAAATGCTATTAGTAAAAGTGTTAAAAATCATATATTTGATATATATGTACGAACAGGATTTGGGATTAAATACCCTACAATTTTGATATGTTATAAAACTCAACCAAAGTATCTAGATCTTAGATTTATCACGCAAATGTTTGATATAACGTATGAAACAATGAGGAGGTTCCCGTGGTGTAATCGTTATCGTCGCAGGATATGGGCGACACAAGTTCAAATCTTGGACCTGACTGATTGCATTTCACATAGCACTAATACCCTTGGGAAAGGTATGAATGCAATTATTCTCCCTCCAGCTATGGGTTAATAGTAGGGCAGATTAGTTTCTTCAGCCTTGGTGAAGCAACTAGTCTAGGAGAAGGAAAACTCTGAAATCAAACCTGTTAAACTCCGCTTAAAAAATGACCTTGTGTCATATCCTGCCCGAGCGGAGAGGTTGGTAAATATGAACGTATAAAACAATGTAATAATGTAAATCAGGTAAAACAAACCACATTGTTTGTAACACATTTTAGAATAAAATTTTCTGCAAACATGACATACGTTTAAACATTTAATTTTCTGCAAACAAATAAATGATGTTAAATTAAATTGTTTCTACTCCATGGCAATACTAGAAAATGCTTAATTGTCTTTAAACAAATGATTAATAGGTTAGTGTATTATTTATGTTGGGCATTTTTGAAAACATTTTTTTTAAAAATGAGCTCGGGCTCGTTTAGACAGCATCTAATATATATGCATTAAAAGGATTTGGCATTAAATAACCAACAATTCTTGATGTGCCATAAAACCCAACCAAAGCAAATCCTATATTTTTAATATATATGTATAAAGAGGATTTAGCATTAGATAACCTACAATGGTTTATGTACCATAAAACACAACCAAACAAAATCAAACTACAAATAAAGAACAAATCCACAACAACGAATCCGTTGTAGGAAATGAGTCGCATAAAGTTCTTTGAGATTTTGAGATTCAAACTGATCATCTAATCTCGGCTAGATGACCAAACCTAGTGATTGACAGCAAAAATAAAGAGAACCTAGTGAATAGTAAACTTTGCCATTCCGTTTGACCACAGGGTAAAACTTAAAGAAAGCGAAAAGAGAGATGAGTACCTTTGCTAGAGAACTGAAAAAATATGGAAAGTAAAAGCTACAGTGGTGTGCTCGGTACAGTCACCAAAAGACTGGTATAGGGATTAAAGGACTTAGAAATAAGAGGACGAGTGGAGACCATCCCCAAAACTGTATTGTTGAAATCAGCCAGAAAATTAAGGAGAGTGCTGGAGACTTAAAGAGATTTGCTGTCAATTAGACACCTGTGGGAAACCATCAAAGGAAGAGAACTGTGAAAACAGGACTGGTGTAGAACGGTCGAAGAAAAGTAAAATTACAGGTCCCTAGAATAATAGAAGCAGACGACTTCTAAAAAGTGAAGTTGAAAAATAAAATAACAAAAGAGTATTACACACAAACAAGAAAACTTCTTGGATCCAAGCTCTGCGACAGAATTCTCATAAAAAAGGTTAAATACTAGAGCAGTCTCTCTTCCATGAAAAACAGAAACATTCTTAAAATGTGTAATTTAATTGCCAAGGGATTTCGTTTTATATATCTTGCCTTTCGGTTTAGTTAGGCTGATAACCTTTCGCTTAGCGCATGGGTAGTTAGGTGCAACATTAACGCAGGTGCTCATGGGCGCGCAGAGAGGATGTGTCATTCAGAGATGTCAAAATAAAAATCCCAGATAGGAATTGAGACCAGGGTATTTGGGTGACGTCACGCACCGGAAGAAAAAAAAAACAGTGAGTTTCCGCCTCGGAAGAAGAACATTGACAAGAGCTGGGCGAAGCCAGACAACTTTGTGCACTATGGGCGCCGCGCGTTGGTTGAGTTGGGAGCTGACTATGTAAAAGCAGTCAGCATAGAAAGATTATGCCTCTCTCTCCTCATGTAGAAAAACCTTTTAACTCAAAGGTTATAAAAAGTTTCGTACCTGAACCAATTTCGTAAAGTTTCGTGTTTTTAGATTCCCTATGATTATGTCACACATCCGTGTATCATGGGTACGTTACAAATGGACTAAAGAGAAACTAACAAAGGGACCAGAGAACAAGAAAATTGATGTCGATGCTAAAGACTTTCACATCCAAGTGATGAGATAGGCCAACTATTTGTATGAAGAATAAAAAGGAAGAAGTGATTAATTAGCATGAGTACTAGGACTCGAAGATTACATTAAAAAGAGCAAAGAAAGACAAATTCCATCGGCTAATAATAAAAAAGACAAATAGAAGGTCATAATCAAACAAACAGTATTTTCTTGTTTGGATCAATGTTTTCAGTTCTTTGTCTTTTTTTACAAATGATTATCATTATTCTGCTTGAGAGCTTTTCACACCAGTTTCAGCCGATGGGTCTTTTATTGGAGTGACTGCAAATCTCATCAGGTCTCCAGGAATCTTCTCAGTATTCTGGCAAATTTAAACTATACGGTAGTTGGGATGGTTTGATCTCCTAATATCCCATCCCCGCTTTCCAAGCATTTCTGGACTGTTTCCGGTACACCAATTACAACTGGTAAACATCCTCGTGTTCCACAGCTTCCTCAGTTCTCAGGCAAGGTCCCAGTATTAGTTTCTATGTTTGCTCTCTTTAATTTTCACTCTGCTCTTCTGGGATGGCTAAGTCCACCATACAGCAGATTCTTTTATTCTCTTTTTGCTCATGATCACTAGGTCAAATCTTCTGACAAGGTTCATCATTATCTCAAAATCCTAGAGAAATTCATGTACCTCATTCTCCTAGACGGATTCAGGTTTGTATTTGTATCATTTGGTATCAGGTTTAAATTTCAGTTTCTCGCTCAATTCCCAATGGATCGCCTTCTCTACCCAATTATGACAAGTTTAACACTCCTTTTGAGCAAGTTTGTTTTATTCCCTTATAGGATTAATGGTTTCGCCTCTATAAAAACTAACCTTGATTTGCTCTTCTATTGCGTATTAATGATTTTAGCTTTAATATAATTGGTCCTAATGAGTTTTTTTTTTGTGCTGCTATAAGAAGAAATTCACTATGTCTTTTTGGATTACCTTAGGTAGCAGTGCATACGTTTTCTCGTGCAGGATTTCGTCATTTTTTCACTTGAAATATCTATACGGTTGTTTTTCTTCCCATTTCTATCTCCTATCTTTGTTGGTCTGTTTGTCCTTATTCTATCTCTTCTGCTACTGGTCTCTTTTATTAGTCTTCTTTTTCCATTTTAAAGTTGTCTTCGAGTCATCATATTGATGCATCTACGCTATCTTCAATGCTAGCAACTCAACATCCTCCTTTTCTTGATGCTTTTAATCTGTCAACGTCATTACTTGGATATCAAGCCTTATGCATTTTGATTTCCTTTCCCCTGGTTCATTTGTCTGAGTTAGTGCCTTGTGTATTTTAAGAATGGTCTTGAGTATTTTAGAAGAGGTACAGCCCAAGTGTTTATGTTTTTGATGAGATTTCTACTGCAGAGTTTAGTTTTGAGAAGTTTTATCGTTCCTGCATGGTACTCTTATGTGATTTTTTTCTTTTATCTCCACTTCTTTGATAGTGTCCGCTTCCTAGGTACAAGTAATTTTCTTTTATTCAGAGCGTTCTAAAACTTTCCTGGTAAGGGATTTCTATTCTTTCCTTTTTTTTTTTTTGTCTTTTACCACTATTTCTTATAAGGATAGCACATGTTTCTATTCAGTATTAAACTCCTATATTCTAGCTGTATATTCTTATCGTTTGTATCAGCATCTCCTATTCATTTTCATTTTTTGCAAACAGCTTGATGTCGCCCATGTACATCTAGTTATTAATCTTTCCTATATATATAAATGGGATAAAGTGTTTGTGAATGTATATGTGCGCATGTCTTATTAACAATATGAACGTTAAATATAAAAAGATTAAAACCGTATTGTAATTGTTATGGGCAGGTGCCAAGTCAAATACGGAAGGCTCCAGTATTGGAGAACACGAATTTAAAATTAAAAAGTTTCCAATTCTACAAATTTGATCGGAAGAGAAATTGCAGTTATGTTTTTTAAAACTTGTTTCACTTTACGGTAATGAAGGGAGGCTTTGTGGCGTTGTGGCTAACGTGCTAAACTCTTATACCATAGTAAGCAGTTTCGAACTCACGTCGTGCAATTACGTTCTCTCTCAAATCCATTCCCTTGGAAATCGTATGACCTCGCTATTTCCATTACGTTATGGGTTAAATAGTAGAACTGCTGTTTGTCAATTGCTTAGCCACTATGTAACCCACGAAGGTTGATATACCATAAAACAAAGAAAGTGAAACAAAACATCATGGTAAATTTTCATCGAAAGAAGGAAAACGTTGTAGCAAAACAAAAATTGTTTATAAAAAAAATAGGCTGTTTGTAGGTTGGCTATTTAGAGGTTTCTCGGTATATCAACCCTTGTATGTTATTTAATGCAAAATCCTGTTTTTACGTTTTTGATACACATTATTTGTAAATGAATCATCATCATCATCATCATCATCATGTCGCGCCGCCAGCGCGGATATCCCTGACCTTCTCTCGCCACTTCTCCCTATCATTCATCGCCTCCGGCAGGTCTTCAGGGTTACATCCTGTGTCCTCACACAGTTTCTGTATGTAAGTTCGTGCTGGTCGTCCTACTTTTGCACATCCATAAGTGGGGGTCCACAGGAGTACATCGCTTATGAGCTCGTCCTTGCTTCTCCAGCAGTGTCCTGCGTGTCTGGTTCGTCTAACTTGTATAGTTTTCGTGATGGGGGGCAAGGGTCCGTATAGTTGAAGTCTCGTGGGGTGTTGTCGCCAGGACTTGTTTAATACTGCTCTCAACATTCTTGTGTAATTTCCGTCTAGTTTCCTCTCCAGCCGCTTCGTTAGCGTCCATGTGGTGCATCCATATAGTAGTATCGACACAACCGCTGCCTGGAAGAAACTGCGTTTCATTTTATCCGTTAGGTCCGACTTCCATATGATCGAGAGCCTATCGATAGCCGTCCATGCCTTCGTCAGTCGTGTGTCGATGTCTTTTTCGGTTGATGAGACGCTACTTCCTAGGTAGGTGAATTTGTCTACTAGTTTCAGAGAGGCTCCGTCTAGTGTGGCAATGTTTCCCGTTTGGTTGTAACACATACATTCAGTTTTGTTTGCATTGACATGGAGGCCAATGCCAGCTGCGGCTCGTTCCAGACTATGCAGTAGTGTCTCTGCTTGATTAGGCGTATTCGCTAGTAACGCCAAGTCATCAGCGTAGTCGGCGTCCGTGATTGTTTTTGTGGGGTACCTTTTGCTTCTTCTCTTAGTCAGCTCGAAGCCATTTTCTCTGATTTTGTCGATCGAAGTCCTAAGCACATAGTCTAGACAGATGATAAAGAGGTACGGGGCTAGTGTGTCTCCTTGTAGTACTCCTGCAACAATGTCGAAGTATTCCGTGTCTCCATCTGGTGAACGTACTTTCACTTTGGTGTTTCTGTAGAGTATCATTATCGCTGCTACGGTTTCTTTTGGTAGGCCGTATGCTAGTAGGATTTGCTCCATCTTCCCTCTGTGTATGGAATCGAAGGCCTTGGTAAAGTCGACAAATAGTAATGTCGCCTGTAAGTTTTTTGCCCGAACGCCTTCAAGGATTCTACGGATGGTCAGTATTTGTGAGGTTGTGGATCTATTTCTCCGGAAGCCATTTTGGTTTTTCCTAAGGAGTTTGTAGTTAATAATTTATAAACAAAAGAGGATTCATTTGTTTGCACATAGTTAAATGGTTTAAACTATTGCTATTAAACACTGATGGTTTATTTGCACACATTTCAATACCTCTCTGCAGAGATACAATCGATGTGTTTTAGAGCTGCAGCAGACTGAGCTGAGTAGTTTTCAATGCTAAAAAAGTGAAAATACACATGTAAATCAGATTAACAAAGTTGATTTAAGATTGATACGCAATATTAATAATAGGTTTAGATAGGAAGTCTTAATTACTTCTGAACAGCTACAGCCATATGATTGGCCTAATCTCTCGTTTTGTTCAAGTAAGATCTTGTTCCTTTCCTGATGCTTTCTTCCTTTGGTATCATTGTTCCAATATCATCGTTGATGGTCTTCCATAGATTTACAATTAAAATGAAAAATTTGAGTTGCAATACTATTAGGTAGAGGTTCCCAAATTTTAATAATTCATTTATTGTTTTTTAATGTGAAAAAAATAATTATGTTGCAAAAAGATGGGCTCAGGGTCCAAATATGTTCTCCACTAAGGAACAACTTATTGTACCAAAATAATATACACTGCAGCATTTAAGTTATTGTGTATTCAAAACTGTATAAATCTCAATACATTGCTGTGGTATTTGTTTATGTTGAAAAATAAGTGAGTCGGTAAAAAGTACCTAAACCTCACGCAGAAAGAAGAGTAATCAGAGAACAATTTTGTTGATTCAACACAATCATTTCTTATAAGACAGGAAAAACTTCTACAGATGTTTCTAGTTTTTATAAGAATTGGGTGTGAGTTGTCACAACTAATATGTTAAACTATAGTCTTCTTTCTGGATGAGTCTTAAAACCTTTTAAACGAACACACTATGTTCCTTGTAAAAAATACTAGCAAATCTTTCATAGGAATTCTCTACTCAGTTATTGTTTACGGAATAACTGAATTTAAAATCTAAATAGTTTATTTTCATCATTGTCTCTCTCCAATTTGATATATGAATTTTCAATTTCCAATTCAAATCTATCTATCTATCTATCTATCTATCTATCTATCTATTCTTGTTTATTCCTTCATAGATCTACACTGTGTTGGAGTCCATATGAGTACGTCGCTTATCAGTTCATCCTTATTCCGCAATACTCAGCAGTTCATTATATTTGATTTGGGAGTTGGGAGGTATGGTTCAAAACATCACGTAGTATTCTTTCGTATTTCCCGTCCAGCCTTTTATTCATGTGTTTCACTTGATACCAGGTGGTGCATTCATTTATATGTATATATATATATATATTGGTCTTCTAATCATTTGTAATCGCAAATATGAACGAATCGATATGAATAAAACCTATTCTCTACGTATGATTGATTGTAAGTATGATTGAGTTTACTGGCAATGAGGATTGTATATATTAGACAATATTCTCACGTGTCTTAGTGAAGTCTCTTAATGGATTTGTGTGAACCGCAGAGCTCTCTTTCTCAACCAGGTGTCGCTTTACATCGATTTTAATCCGTTATGTCCTAATGTTGTCCCTGCATGACTTTTTCCACCTGAGGACATCAGACGCCGGCCAGAATATAAATCTGTCCAATCTTTCCGACATAAATCTGCTACTCAGGTAACTTTCCTTGGCCAAAAGATGCGGAGGGCCATTCACTGGAATGGAAAATGCTTTCAATTTTCAGTGGACCATTCTGCATAATATCAGGACAGGCAGACAGTTCTGTGTGTGCATCTGAGTGTAGGTATCGATGGAAAACGCTAAATGTAAATCGGTTTTTGCAAGATAATTTCGATTTGTTTTATAGAACTTAAAGTAAAGAAGTAGTATTGCAACGATATTTACAAAAAATAATGACGGTTATCTGAAGGACAAAAGCGATAATATTTTGAGGAACAAAGAACTTTCAAAATTACGATTGGATTAAATGAGAAAAAGTTTACCTTTGAAATACAAAAAATAATGATCATTTTCATAAATATATTAATTATAAAAATAGATAATTATAATTAGATGTTCATAAAATCAATATAAATATTATCTGGAATTAGATGTGGCAGCGACAATTGGCGATGTATCTATCTATCTATCTATCTATCATTTTAATTCCCTCTCTATGTAATTAATCTAGTTTTGTATCTATATAAATACATATACGGATATAAAACTGTTTTAGTTAATTTACACACACACACACACACACACACACACACACACACACACACACACACACACACATATATATATATATATATATGAGTGTAAGTATTTGCTGGTCAGTCAACAGTGGTGTGTCCATGCGTCAGATTCCACAAGGTAACGTTGCTAATGAGTTCTTTTCTAATTATCCCGCAGTTCATAATAAATCCTGTTCGTCTTATTTGGATATTTTGTGAGATAAGTGGTTGGTCGCTGTGCAACAACTGTTTTGTCGAGGTGATCCTTCTTGAATTTAAAAAACGGCACGAAGTATCCAGCTAGTGTGGCCATACAATCCTACTCACAAGACTACAGCTTAAAAGAGTTCCCGATTTTATAAAAGAGATCGAATTTCTATATAGTTGATTACTCATACACACAGACAACCCCATCCACACACACACACACATATATATATATATATATATATATATATATATCTTTATATCTAATTCATAATTCTGTTGGTGTGAGAAAAAAAACCTAGAT
Source organism: Sepioteuthis lessoniana (assembly GCA_963585895.1). Taxonomy (NCBI): domain Eukaryota; kingdom Metazoa; phylum Mollusca; class Cephalopoda; order Myopsida; family Loliginidae; genus Sepioteuthis; species Sepioteuthis lessoniana. The sequence goes on along the minus strand of OY757905.1, from coordinate 103,098,874 downwards.
TCTGCAATTTGCAAATTCTACAAACATATCAGCGGAAAAAAATAGTAAAAAAAGAAAAGACGAAAAACACACGTGCTACTTTGAAATAATAAAATAGCACGTATGTGTTGTCAAAAATAAATTCACCGACAGAATTACTCAAGCTAAAAAGTTATAAAGTGCTCAAGACATTAGTTAGAGTTAATGAATAAGTCGGCCATGAAGTAATTATATATATATATATATATATATATATATATATATATATATATATATATATATATAGGTGACAGAAATAGTATTTTCATGTATACAAAAAACAAACAAACTTTGGATTAAATAATTGTAAAAAGCAACGTACATTTATAAATTATAAGGCGCATTTAGGCATTTAAATTCATACACATACATCATTTATCTCTGATCGTATTGTTTATAACACATATAGATTAACGTATATAGTATTATCTTGGATTATGCTAATCTCAAACTGATCCATTTTGCTAATAAGACTGATAGATTAAAAGATGCACAGCAATCTGTGAATATTATTGTACATGTCTATCTTCTGTACATTAGATTTTAAGCGCAGAACTACAATTAAATGCAAGCTGTGCTTTAAATCTCGCTTTATAATCATCGTGTATCATTAGAAGTTGGTGGAATTGTGAGGCGGGATGCATTCAGAAATGTAATTATAGAACTATGCTCGGTTTAATGAATAGCAACAAGGACAGGCTATAAGAGGTGGGAAAAAGTTTCTGTTATGCGGAAGTGTTGGTGCGAGTTAGTTGGTTGATGTAATAAAGTAGCGCTGCTTGAGATTGTAAAATAAACGGTAAAAAAAATCAGGAAATAAATACTAAGAGAGATAAGACAGAAATATACTGCGAACGAAAGAAAATTCTTGAAGTAAGTTTGGGTTGCTACGTTAGGAAAAGAAAGAAAGAAAGAAAGAAAGAAAGAATGAACTGAGTTAATTGGGATTGTTTAGTAATAAAGATAAATGAAAATGTAAGAAACAAAAAATCAAGCAAGTAAAGAAATAAACAAACAATGGAGAATACTTGAGATACTTAGTCTTCTTTACAAGTGAGAATGAATGGAAATATAAGAAAGAAAGAAAGAAAGAAAGAAAGAAAGAAAATAGATTAAAATGTAAGAAACAAAAAATCAAGCTATTAAAGAAATAAAAAAACAATGAAGAATACCTGAGGTAGTTAGTCTTCTTTACAAGTAAGAATGAATGAAGATATAGGAAAGAAAGAAAGAGAGAAAGAAAGAAAGAAAATAGATTTAAATGTAAGAAACAAAAAATCAAGCAAGTAAAGAAATAAATAAACAACGGAGAATATTTGAGGTAGTTTGTTATCTTTACAAATGATGATGAATAAAAATATAAGAAAGAAAGAAAGAAAGAAAATAATCTAAAATGTAAGAAACAAAAAATCAAGCAGGTGACTGTTCTTCCACAAGAATAGCTTTGGCATTAGATAAATCACGAGGTTAGATATACCCTTAAACTAAAAACCAAACCAAACTAACCACATCATTTAGGTAGTCTTAAGCTAAAAGCCTTTCACCAATTCCTAAGCATCTAATTATTTCGGAAATGGTGTTCATTGGGCAAAATTATCAATTCTGAAATTTATTTTTCTGGAAAGTTATTTGATCTACTCTTTGACGTCATGGAACATTTTCTCCATCAAAAAAAGAAGTACAGAATGGCATTTTGAGGGTTACTGTAAATAATAATTTTCCATTCAAAACATATCAGCTTCTGATGGAACTCAAAGGAATACTGATGGACCAAACGGAAATTACTTGTCTTTATACAGAGAAATTTAGTTCTTATCATTAACAGGCAAAAAGAAGCAAGAGGGTATATTTCTTTAATACTATTAAAATTTGAGATTCCTTACCCTGTAAATGAAAATCTGATACAGCCCTGTAACAGGACTAAGAATACGTTGACTGCATCCCTTGCTGATGGTTAAGAATCTCCCCAAAGGGATTATCCAAGGGGAAACACAAAATTATATTTGATAATGAGTGTCCGGTTGTGGGAATCTGAGCTGTGTGGGATAAGTCTTCATTGCTTTTACTTCCCGGTTCACTTTTACTCATACTGGTAGTACTAATTTGCACCTCATATATTGGTTAAATCTATCTGTTTAAAAATATTCGTATATATAGAACTATGTGACAAATAACTGTTAAGAAACAAATACTCAAAATTTGTGATATGTAGTTCATTGGACGTAATTAACGAACATCTAGGCATAAAATTCTCTAATCTCAAGGCATAAAATTGGGTTTACAAACTTCAAAAATCAATCAACCAATCAAAAAACTTGTTCTATATGATATCTGGTCCAGTCGACAGGGGCAAGAGAATACTCCAACTGTATCCAGTAGAGGGGTAAGACAACGCAAACTAGCGTTCTCAATAGATCACTAAACAATCTAATGGTGAGGCCTCATTAATGTTGGAGTTTGGGGGAATCCGGAGTACCTCTTTATTGCCATTGCTCCCAGGTCCTATATAAAGTCCTATATTGCGTCAAAAAGAATTGTTTGACATTTACACAGTGTACATATGTTAAACTAAATTATTTTAAATAGAACTGTCTATGAGTATAAAAATGGATTTGGCTTTAAGTAACCAACACTAGTTGAAACCAAGAGAAATTATATTAGATTTCTCCTGAAACATTTCTCCCAATTTATAGGTCAAAACCTATCTCCATTTTGTTGTAATATCTCTTTCCCGACTAGTTAGATAACATTTATCGCAAAGAAACAAGTCTGATATGTGGTAAACTGGAAGAAGTGAATATCCTTGGAGTACAATAACGGAAATAGTCAGTCAAAAGACACCATGAAAAAAGTTTATAAAAAATTCAAAGAAAAATTCAACTAAATTATCTAAAGTAGAAAATGAATGAAAAGAAATAAATGAAAAAAAAAGAAATATTTTTAATCTATGCAGATGAAGAAAGAAGGCAATCACGAAAATATAAAATTAAAGGTCCCAAAGATTTACAGAAAAAAAAAATTCCAAAAATCAACTTATTCTGTTTTTGTTAAAGAGATTTAGTTATAATTACTTTGAAGTAACTCTTACCAGGTTATTTAGGACTTTATCAAGATTTTCAGCTCTGACTGTTCTCACATCTTAGGCAAAGCACCGGTAATTATCAAGTTTTTCTTTATATTAGCGAATTGCTAAAACAGCTTTGTTGATTGGTTGACATGTTTTTTTTTCAAGTCAATATAATACACTCCGGCTGGAAATGAGCGATCAGTCTTCCTTTTCAATTAAATTTAAAGATACTGCTGTAACCCTGTGGATCTTCTGGAGTATGCAAAAATACCGCTCAGTACATCTTAGTAAATTAAGCCGAGTAAAATAATAAAACACAGTACAACTTTCGGCAATTTCTGGGGGCTTATGATGGGGGTTGGATCGGTGAGCTAGTGATTGATTACTGATATGCAAACTTAGCAACATTAGAGACCTCTTTAACGATGGTCTTCAGCGAAACGATGCGTTGATTATTGTCTACAATTGTACCCCAATAAAAGGTGATGTAATTAGGAAAAATTGCATTGGTTTTTTGCCAAGTTTGGATTTAAATTAGATAGACAAACTAACGGATACTGATTACTTGGATATTAGACAAAACATTTACAATGGTACTGTGTCCCCGTCTAGGAAAAATAACCAGCACCCATATTATCTCAAAGTAGGTTCTAACCACACGAGACAAATTTTCAACCATATCCGTAATTATATTATGTTTAGATTCTCTACTAATTCTTTTGACATAAACATCATTACACTGCACAACCACCATTATGAGAAAGCTCTAAAGAATAGTATTTACAAAATAAAACTTGTCTATAAAACATCCACAGAAATATAATATAACCAAAGAGAAAGTTCCGCACTCAAAATACATAGGCATAGGCCTAGTATATCTAACTATGTATAGGAAATCAAAAAGAAACAAAGAATAGATCTTATATTAAAATGAGATATAAAAAATGCCGAAAATATTGGGCTGTTGTTGGCTCTCTCCAATATATTGAGGAAACGTTAGCTATAGGTTCTTATAATATATCCAGTGCATTGTTTAATTAAAGATCTGAAATACTAAATGCAGACAGACGTAAAAAAAAGCCTGGCTCATAGTCAGATAGAATGCGGGTTTGTTTTTGTTCATGTTTTTGTGATGCTACATTTTTTTAATTCTTTCTGGTATCCACTTTAATAATAAAATGTCGTTTGGGTAAGCTCTTGAGAAATAATAATCTCGAAGATCCGTAAAACCTGGGTAGGTAAATTCTGGCTCTTGTAGGCATTCTATATTTGTTCAACTCAGAGTATTGACAACTTTTACGAATTACCTGTCGGAGTTTGTTCGTTTAACAAGAGATTGTGGTGCTGGTTAATTATTATCACGCAGTACCGATGTTTGTCTTTATTTTTTATTATTTTGTTCCAGATATCGATTTGTAATATATTTTTCATATTTTATTTACAAATTACTTCTTCTGGTTTTTCTTCGTGCCTCCAGATTTATAGAAAGAGTAATAGAAATAGTATATATATATATATATATATACATGTTGTGGCCATAGAAATGGTCATTGAGGAAAACGCAATCACGGATATTATATAACAGATTATATTACACAAGAAAGAGTTACAAAGAAAAGGTAAGAAGTCTCGTACTGTTTGGATAACACCGATATTGATCTGCATCCCCCTTATGAGGGGCGCCTCAGGCGCTGGGCGATGACCCCCGATGGGGGTAAAAGACAAAGGGGAAGGCCCCCTGATGTCGAAGGAAATCTCCAGGTACCGAAACACACTCCGCCAGATCCGTGCCGCAGATAACACGGCAGGCCGAAATGCTATCCGGCACCTGGAGAGGTGTCAGACCGATATTGATCTGCGGTATTTGTTGACCGCCCCACCCAACGGGCAAGTGTGGCACAAGACCTTTCTATGGTGGGTCCGGGCGCAGGGCCGTAGCCCACACGCGCCCGGCATTTCCCAAAAATGCCTACGGCCCCGTCGGCATTCCCCTTAATAGGGGCGCCTCAGGCGCCGGGCGATTAACCCAACCCTCCCGAAGGAGGTAAAAGCTTGGGGGGAAGGCCACCTGCGACCGAAGGAAATCTCCAGGTACCGAGACAAACTCGGCCAGATCCGTGCTGCAGATAACACGGCCGGCCGAAGCGCTACCCAGCACCTGGAGAGGTGCAGATCGATATTGATCTGCCCTCTGGCAGTGAAATCTGTCTGTACTAAAAATGGTGAGAAGAGTCCATTATGGTGAAATGGGTAAGGCTCCCACAACAAGATATATATATATATATATATATACAATGTAAATCAACCGAGGGTGAGAACGATTCTATTTTTGGATTTTTAAACTGCAATACCAATGTTACCTAAAATCCAAAAGAAAGCTCAATGTAAAATAATAATGAAATAAATTACTGAGCAAGTAATTTCATATTAAAAATATCATTTACAAACTACTCATATTTTTGTTATAATAGAAATTTCAGCAGAAACAATATTTTAAAAAAATGTTAGATCTGTATCTAACATTATATATATATATATATATGAGATTGCACTTGACTAACTTTAGTGGAGGAGACTGCTAATACATATAGCACGCAAATATAAACCAAGCTGGCTGAACTGACTGTCCGTTGGTCAGATATTTCCATGATATAAGCATAGAAATAAACGTCTGTAAGAATAGACTCAAATGGTAGAACGCTTTGTTGGCTGTGCTTAAAACACGCTGACCGGAAAAGGAATGGGCCAAATATGATACTGAACTTCATCTGATAGTGATCTGGGAAGTGTGCAGTAAGCCTTTATTGCTAATCTTCCCAAGTCCACTCTAACTTGGGGTGGTAGTTCCTGTTGACTTCAATCTACGGTTCAAATAAATATGTTTAATAATCATGTGCAAAAAAAATCTAAAAGAAAAAAAAAAAAAAAAAAAATCAAACACGTACAAAATGTAAACCAGAACGTGATTCCTTAACTTCTACACTTTAAATCACTCCAAATGGTTTAAGATGCCTTTAAAAAAATTAATCTAATTTGATTGGTGGAAACGAACATTTAATCGAAACAAAAGGGTATGATTTATTATACATACGACTCAGAAAATCTATTAAGAGAGTTTTTGACATACTTTGGTTCAAATGAATGAATGAATGAAGAAAGGAATAAATCATATATATATACATATATATATATATATATATGTTTGTGTGTCTGTGTGTGTGTGTGTGTGTGTGTGTGTGCACGCGCGTGACTGTCTGTCTGTCTGAATGTGTACGTTTCTGTGTGTGAGTGTGTGTTTCTGTTAGTGTGTGTCTGTGTGAGTGTGTGTGCGTGTGCGTGTGTACAAAGAATGGAAGATGATAAAAATAATACTTTAGAAAGGAATGCGTGGAAAATATTCCAGATATTTTTCCCTCCTTCAGCCGACCGGTTTCAGTTGTTGGTCGGACCGGCCTGATTCTGTCGTTGGCTTATCTCCCACACTCGTGGTAATCTCTGATTGGTATAATCTGTTAAGAGAAACCCGGCACTTAGTGAAGAATCGAAGGCAAGCACTAAATGGACGTGGTCTCCCCACACGGAATTAGAATAAAACAGATTATTTGAAGTCTATTCGTATAAAGATGCTGCTGCTGTTGATGCTGCTGTTCTTGATAAATTAATTTCATTAGAAATTTGCGCAGTTGAAAAACAACAACTATTTTACGGTCAAATCACACTTAAAGTTTCGATTCTTGCTACATGATCGAAGTTAAGCTGCGATGAGCCTGCACACTGCCTAGTAATTGTAGATTTAAGATCTTGTGGAATCTTTTTTTTTTTTAAATTTAGGATCATTATGGTTATATGTTTCTCTTGAAATATTTTATTTTAACTATGAAATGATAAAACATTTATATAGTACGGGCTCCATATTACGGAAAGGAAAGCTTTGTAAATGCCAAGAATGGATTCAAAGAAAAGATAGTTGGATTATTGGTAGGGTGTTGCAAATCATATCTAAGATTAGAAGGCTGGTAAGATACCGAAAATTAATCTTTCACCGGAAGTGAAATTTTAGGATATTTTATCTTACTTTATTTTCATATTTTCTCTTGGCGTATTCTTTTATATAATAAAATTAATATTAATATTAAATACTAAATATCTAATAAATTTAAATTAATATTAATATTTAATAAAAGTAAATTATTAAGAAAAAATTAAATTGATATTAATATTAATTTAGTAGACATCATAGTGTAAGCTACCTTTGCTCGACTTAGCAAACATTAGTAATATAAAAAAAAAGATTATTTCTAACGGCAGTCATACTTAATGCCCTGGCTCTCCGCTAGATGTCCAAAGTTAAGCAGAAATGACGCATACCATTATGAAGACGAGTGACTTAGAACAGCATGGACTGTAAGCGAGAATAAACCTGAGTGTATAACAATAGAAAGATTTCTAAATACCAATAATAGATTCAAAGAAAAAATGTTTGTTTATTTGCTGTAACATAGGCATACATTAATACGTGAAATAGACATATTCATACCGGTACGCAAAACGTTCATAATGTCCATAACACACATATATAACATAGGAATCCCGAAACACCAAAAAAAAAAAAACACTTGCGACTTCTTAGTTCAGGTACGAAACTTTTTATTATCTTGAGTTAAAAGGTTTTTCGACATAAGGAGAAAGATACCATCTTTCTATACTGACTTTTCCATCTGCCCCACCTCATGTGCGGCGCCCGTCGCGCAAAAATTCGTCTGGCCTCGCCCAGGTTTCAATCTCAACTAACTGACTTTTCTCAGATCTCAGCACACGCTTCCGGTGTGTGACGTCACTCACATCCCTGGTCACATCCCCTGTCTGGGATTTTTATTGTGACATCTATGAATGACACGTCCGCTCCTCGCTTGCGTGAACACCTGCGCTCATGTTTGCACCTAACTAAGCCATGCACAGAGTCGAAAGATCCTCAGCCTAACTAAACCCAAAGGCAAGATATATAAAATGAACTCTCTCGGCCATTATATTACATTGCTGCCGATGTCAGTTGTTTTCTAGTAAATATATTTTCTTCTAATTCTTTATTTAATGGCATATCAACCTTCATGGTTCATTCAGTGTCAAAGCCAACTACGTAAAAAATCTGTAGGGGTAATGTAAACCGATAGCTAGGGTGGTGAATAAGAGGGTTCACACCTGTTCCAAGCGTGTTAGCCTGAAATTGAATGTAATAGCACGGCGGGAGTTTGAGCTCGCTTATTTCGAGGAAGCATCAAGTATGTCAACCACTACGCCACGATGAATCCCACAAACAATTATATTGTTTTGAATAACTACTTTTATTTTCATTCTAATCATAATAATAATAATAATATGCACAACCCATCACCTATCCTAGAAAATGACACGCATAAACTCCTATGGGATTTTTAACATACAAACGGATCACCTGATCCCGGCAAGAAGACAAGACCTCATAATAATCAAAAAAAAAAAAAAAAGAAAAAGAGAATCTGCAAAATTGTTGACTTTGGTGTCCCGGCGGACCACAGAATAAATCTGAAGGAAAGTGAAAAGAAAGATAAGTACCTCGACCTTGCTAGAGAATTGAAAAAGCTGTGGAACATGAAAGTACGATTGTGCCAATTGTGATTGGTGCCTTAGGCATAATAACTAAAGGATTATTAAAAAGCATGGAAGACTTGGAAATTGGCGGACGGGTAGAGACTATCCAAACGACAGCATTGCTAAGAACGGCCTGAATCCTGAGACGAGCCCTGGAGACTTGAGGAGACTTGCTGTCACTCAAACTC